>JAPPVO010000010.1:80827339-81427339 GCA_030407325.1 Camellia japonica | reverse complement strand
TTGTCGTATTGCCGTATCCGTATCTATACTTCCTGGTTTGTTTTTTTTATATATTACTACTGCAAATAGAAAAAAGTTTGAATAAAATCAAACAATGGATAAGAGTAATAATCACAATAACCCATCAAAGAGGATGTAAGTACTCACATAAATATCAAAGTACACTTATTTGATTTATGTGTTTTTTTTTTTACATAAAAGCAAATATTTAGCCCATTTTTTGTCATTATTATTCGTACTTTCATAACCGAATAAATTCACTTTGTTCGGTAGTGTATAACCAAACAAAGTGAATTTGTTCGGTTCTAGAAGTCCGAACGCGGAGTTCACCCCCTACTTCTCTTTCATTGTCCTCCTTCGCCGTTTGCCTTCACCAGTGTTGCCTTCGGCGGTGTTAGGTTCCCTGATCGTGTTCCCTGCATATACGTAAAAAAAAATAAAAATTCAAAGGATTTTTCAAAAGTAATTTGGATTTTTTAATTTATTTTATTTGGGTGTACCTAAAAAAGATAATTTGGAGAAAAAAATAAAGTGTACTGATAATAAATTATAATTCTAAATAATTTAATAAGATATATTAAAAAATTAGACTCACTTAAACATTCTTTAAGTATAAATAGAACACCCCGTCCATTTTGAGTTAAACCTGACCATACAAGTTCGTATCATAAAGTTCGGTAATGGGCTTCCATGTTCCATCCTAACAATATAAGAAACTGTGTTGGAATATTTGAAATTTAATCCTTAACTGATTCACAAAGTCTGGATTATAAATTTATGTAAGAATTTGGAATGACAAAAAGAAAAAATGAGTGAATGAGAGTGAAATATAAGTTAATTTTTGTTTTTTCATTTTTTAGTTACTTTCTAAATTCATGATTTAAATACAGTGAAAAGATATATATTGGCATTAGCAGTGAAATTATCATATGTAACAGGTGCACCTTCTTACATAGACAAACTCCACATATATAAAATTAGAGGTGACTCAATCATTAAACCATTTAGTCTATTGCTTAAAATTTTTAAAAATTCTTATTGGTGAAAGTCTCATTTTTTGAAGGCCATGAAATAAGATGGGAGAATTGCCAATACAACCAATTTATGCATTAAATTGTGTAACTAGGTCTTGTTCTTCTATCTCTTTTTAATTATTTTGAGTTTATATCTTTTTTTTTCTTTTTTTTTTTTGCAATTATCCCAAATATAATCTCATTTTGTTGTTTAGTCTAAGTTCTTTAAGTGAAGTTCTCAAATAATCTTATTATTGTGTGGGATCTACACTTTTGTGACAAGTGTGCACAAATCACACTGATGTACCCGTTATATAAAATAACACAACAATTTCGAGAAAAAAAAAAAACCATATATATAACTTTAGCATGATGGACCATCATCTCATACGCTTTTGCTTTTCTTAATTCCAGAAGCTTTTATCGATGGCGATGAATACCAACTGGGGGATCATCTTTGCAATAAATATGTTACATTGATAAGAATTGGATTGGATTTTTCTTAAGTTCAAATTAAACATGACTGTTACATTTGGGTCATGTCATGCCCCACTTTTTATTACTCGAAATCATTATCAAATTCATTACTTTAATTCAAGTTTAGAGATCACATGTAGAAATAAACTCAAATGTTTGACTAGTAGAAAAGAATACCCATTCTCTCATTCGTATGCAAATTGAATACTACATGAGCATACGAAATAAATTGCCCTTGGGCTTACATCATTAAAGAGTCAAGAAGAAGGGTATAACCCTTTTTCATAAATGGCATTCCGCCAACACAAAAGAGGTCCCGTGGCCAACAAATATGAAGATCCAAAATCTTGTAGCACATACTGATTATCACCTGAAAAAGATTCAACAACGTGGGATGAACATATAGTCCAGTAGGGATCTCAACATGGTCCTCAACAATAACAACTTACCGATAGCTATGATCATGAATGCTCAATCTCATACTAGAATAGTAATGTGCCAGTTTATACAAAATATACATAAGTATGAACTTTTCTCGAAAACAGCCATTTCATTCAACGCTATAAGCGGTTCATCTTTCTTTCCTTTTCATTACCCATTTTTCCACAAACTTTCATGACAATAACAGTTCTAGAAAACAATTTTGCCAAGCCCATTACTTTCCTCCCATTTTTCGTATTTACAACAAGTTTGCCCTTTCTAAACGTGTTCACAAAAACCCAATTTCCTTCACACTTTCCAAATCTCAAAATAGCATTTAGGTTTGTTTCCAACATATTCATTTCTATCCATGCATACCTTTAGTAAAAAGGGAATAATAAATCATCAACATGTATATAATCAACAATTGAGGCACCTCGGCCTTTTCAAAACTGTAACCATCGTAACCCATAACATACTCAGATACACTGAGACAGTGATGATAAAAGCTCTACTCTACCTGTCATAATCACGGTAAGTTAAGGATACACCATACAACAAATGACTAGCCAAATTCTCCAGACACAAGCTGAAAGATAATGGTACCTAGTCCACATTCTCCAGACACAGGCTGGAAGGTAATGGTACCTAGTCCAAGTTCTTCAGGCGCTAGCTGGAAGGCACTAGTACCCCTCATTCTAAGCGCGGTATATAACACTAACCATCTCAATATAACAAAGCACAACCAATAAGTGTAATACATACACAACGATTCAACACAACAATGTCATCCTCCACCGATGACCAAGGACAAAACCTCTAGATGCATGTATTCAGTACACCTATTAAAAGAGACTCAACTCTCAAGCGATCTTAAACCCAACAACGACACTGGTACGATAGTTAGAGATAAAACCCCCAAATGTGTGTATTCAACACTCATGATACAATAGTTCTATACTCATATTCATTTTCCGAGACTCACATAGAGTTAACATTTTACTTCCCATTTTCAAGATCAACCCTTATAATTTCCCAAGTAGACATGTTCCACCACTTATTCCCAAAACACTTTTCTCATTTCACAAAACCAAATCCATTCTTTTCATTTCATAAAACCAATTTCATTTCATAAAACCAATTTCATGGATAATAAAGCCATAACCCATCTTAGTTCAATACATTCATTTCAAAATAACCCCGATGCCATAGTTAATCCCTTAGTCATCAATACTTTTACACAACTCCTATTAACAATAGTGATTTACAAATATTGTTCAATCATCCTCCCTCTTTAATTTACCAAATCAAAATATAATTTAGGGCTTCCTCTTCTTTCAACAATATCATGCTAAATTACCTCCCAAATAGCCCAAATAACAATCAATGATAACAAATTCATTCTCAAACAACTAACCCTAGGTTTTCCCTTCATGATTTTCAAACAAATCCAACATGGATATGATTTTCATGCAATACAAAACTACCACATGTCTATCTATAAACGAGGCATTGAAAAAGAGCAAGGAAATCCCTACCTCAAATGGAGAACCCAAGGAGAAGAAGAGAGAAACTCGAAAGTGCTCCAAACCCAACCTTTCTCGGATCAAAACGAAGGCCACGCCAAACTCCACCTTTCTTACAAAGGAACTAGGCTAGAAACACACTAGAGCTAGATGGATTTTATAGAGAAGTTGTAGTCCAGAGTGAGAAGCTCTCAAGTTACTCATTCAATGAACTCCATTAAATAGATTAGTGTATCTCATACATTCATGATACATAATGCATCTCTAAGATTCATTCATAATGAATCCATCACATTCAATGTATTAGCATTAGTCTTCTATACATTGTATATATAGGTGCATTCATCAATAATTAGTCACCTTCTAATTGATGTACATGTATCTTACTTAATGAGATAAATCTAGTATAATCATGCATAAGCTTTGAAAAGTTAGAGAGACAGATTGGCCCGAAAAAGTGATCCAAAAGCTGTTTTTCGAACTAATAAACAAACAGGTCGCTCAAGCGTCAAAAGCCCCGCTTGAGCGTGAAGCCCAAAATTTGGACATTAACCCTTGGTTTCCAAACATAACCAACCTATTTCAAACCTGCCCAACACGACCCAAGACCCATATACAAAGAGTAAAGGACGAAAACGGGAATAAGACAACAACACATCCACGGAACCGAGTCCGGAATACAATTAAACAATGAAGGGAAAACCGGGATCGCTATAAGTCATGAGGTGACCGCGTGTTCTACTTTGATGATGCGAATTGTTCATTTTATAAGATTTTTAATA
Organism: Camellia japonica; assembly: GCA_030407325.1. Classification (NCBI taxonomy): domain Eukaryota; kingdom Viridiplantae; phylum Streptophyta; class Magnoliopsida; order Ericales; family Theaceae; genus Camellia; species Camellia japonica. Next base: position 81,423,121 of record JAPPVO010000010.1, on the reverse strand, counting down.
TATATCATACATTAAAAAAAAAAAAGAAAAAGAAGTTTATTCGATAGTCATAATATTTTTATTGTATCATTTCTAAAGAATTATATGGTAACAACTGCCAAATGCAAAAAAGTTTTGAGACTATCAATAAGAGATGGACTTAAATATAATCAAGCATAGGAAAAATTAGCTTACACTTGAATTTTGTATTTAATCCAATCAAATGCTTTTTTAAGAAGTCATCAAAATATTAATTTCAAGCATGCAATCTAAACACAAAAAAATATCTTTTACTGAAACAGGTGAAATGCAATATCAACTTGTTAAGTAAATAAATTAAATTAAAATATTTATCAAACTCGTTAAATTTTAAAATCAAACTTCAAATCTAGAACAATTTACTTTTAGGGTTAACTCAGTTTTTAAGGGGGGAAAAGGTCATATATTAAAGAATTGATGGGATCTCAAGATCCTAATAATTTATAAGAATAAAATGTTGAGTTAATGCAAATGAAGAAAGATCTGTCTACATGTGATATCCCTAGCAAGACGTGGTTTGTGCCACTTTTAGATTGAACTAAATTAAACAATGAGAGTGTACCTTTCAAGATTGTAACATTTTGGGTAAAAGTTTGTATCATAAAGTACAGTTTGGGGCTTCCATGTTCCATTCTATCTGTTTGCACCATAAATTGTTTTTTGTCGACTGTGGCCTGTCGATCATGGCCAAATTTAATCTCATTGATTGTGGTCAGTCGATTTTGGTCTGTCGATTTAGACTATAAATTATTTTTAATATAAAGTAATGGCCACATATATTTATATTTATATTTTATTATTTTTGTTTAGTATAGAATGTAATCAATTAGTTGATCATGACATGAATTAAGGAAAACAGCAACGTGATGGAATGTTGGTTACAACGAGGAGTAGTGGAGCATGCATGATTTGAGGTGGCAAATGTGACTCTTTGGAGGAAGTGGCAAACATGGTTATATTGGAGGAGAAACTGTCTAGCAATTTTTTCCGAAAGAAGCTTTGGCTCTTGATTATAAATAGACAAAGAGATGCAAGTAGAAGGGAGAACATCATCATCACAACAACACATAGCTTTTAGACTTAGGAGTAGTTTATTATAACTTAGGAGTAATTTCTTTTGTATTCTATAGTTTGTGACTATGGAAACTTCAACAGTTTTATTCTGTAATTACTCTCAACTTACTCTGTTTACTTTGTAATTATAAGTTGTTTCAAAGAAGTCTTCATTCTTTTGAGGCATGTGAACCAATTCTACAATTGCTTGGTTGTTTTTGTTAAATTGTCCTGTTTAAATTATTACTTGGTTGCTGTCGATCAAGATCAAGCATAATTTTTACTAACAATTTTTGGTACGCTTAGCGGTATATCCTCCTAATTTAGAATGATGATAAGAAGTCGAAGGTACGATGAAGTACAAGAAGACCTGAAATATGACATGAAAAAATCTTCTAAAACACAATCACATGATGTTCCAATCTGTGGATTTTCATGGAATGACGTGTCTAGACAAATAGATGAAATGATTTGGTTTTGTCAAGATATTGGCGTGAGAATGAAATTTATATTTACAAGAAAAGATCGATTATCTGGATTGGCAAGAATTTCAACAATAGCGTCATTGCCATATTATTTGAGATTAGAAACACGAAATCATTTTGATAAAGTGATTGGTCAACTTAATGATCAAATTAACCATTTTGAGGTCGAAATTCGTCAATGGAGAGAAACATTGAAAATTCTCATGGAAGCCAAAATTTGTGGCTTTTCAGTTGTTCTTCGTACGCCTTTAAAGATCGTGAATGATGAAAAAGTTAATTCATCAATTTTTATGAGTGAAAAAGTGAAAGGCCATAAGCATAAAAATTCCATGGTAGGTGGGTAATTTTACAATGAAGAAATATTTTCTAGGTTGTCAAAAAATATTTCTAACCCATTGATGTGTGACAAGAAAAATCAATATTTTTTGTTGTTGTTGTTGTTGTAAATCTTAGTCCAAAGAGTGATGCAAACAGTGCGGTTGAAAAGTTTGATTTCAAGCCAACTATGGCTAAAAATGATGAATAATCAATTCATGATGATTTTAATATTTTGACATTGTTCAAAATGTTGAATTTTTCAGAAATTTTAAGCCACGCAAAACTATGGATTATGGCATTTAACACCCATTTTGGGTTTGTGGATCACACCAAGACTTAATTTTGGTGAATTGGCTAAAGATCCAACATTGTTTGAATAATATAAGACCAAAGAATATAGTTGTTGTTGGTGAAAAGTAGTTTATACATCTCATGACATATATTTTATATATGTCTGTTTGGTGAAAAAGTCCAGGCCAAATAAATTTTATATATAACTCTTCAAGAATTTGAGATTTCTCATTCATAAAGAGTTAGGGGGCATTATTTGCACCATAAATTATTTTTTGTTGATTGTGACCTGTCGATCATGGCCAAATTTAATCTCATTGATTGTGGCCAGTCGATTTTGGTCTATCGATTTAGACCATAAATTATTTTTATTATAAAGTTATGGCCACATATATTTATATTTATATTTTGTTATTTCTGTTTAGTGCAGAATGTAATCAATTAGTTGATCATCACATGAATTAAGGAAAATAGCAACGTAATGGAATGTTAGTTACAAAGAGGAGTAGTGGAGCATGCATGATTTGAGGTGGCAAACATGGCTCTATGGAGGAAGCGGCAAACGTGGCTATATTGGGGGAGAAACTATCTAGCAGTTTTTGCCGAAAGAAGCTTTGGATGTTGATTATAAATAGACAAAGAGATGCAAATAGAAGGGAGGACATCATCATTACAACAACACATAGTTTTTAGACTCAGGAGTAGTTTATTGTAACTTAGGAGTAATTTCTTTTGTATTCTACAATTTGTAACTAGGTGAACTTCAGTAGTTTCATTCTGGAATTACTATTAGTTTACTCTATTTACTTTGTAATTATAAGTTGTTCTAAAGAAGTCTTCATTCTTTTGAGGCATGTGAACTAGTTCCACAATCGCTTGGTTGTTCTTGTTAAATTGTCCTGTTTAAATTATTGCCTGGTTGTCGTCAATCAAGACCTAATATAATTTTTCCTAACAATTTTTTGCACGTTCAGTGGGACATCTTCCTAATTTGGAATGATGACAAGAATTCGAAGGCAAGATGAAGTACAAGAACACTTGAAATATGGCATGAAAAAATCTCGTAAAACACAGTGACATGATGTTCCAATAAGTGGATTTCCATGGAATGACGTGTTGAGACATATAGATGAAATGATTTTGTTTTGTCAAGATGAAACATGTTGGCGTGAGAATGAAATTTTATATTTACAAGAAAAGATTAATTATCGTGATTGGCAAGAATTTCATGTTGGAAAAATAATGGTTTTTTGGTGACTTTAATGCAATGTTAAAGTGGGTGTCAATCCTCAATTGAAGTAGATTAAAATGAGTTTAGATTCTTTGTAATGAAATCTTTACACCACAATAAGAATGACCAAAAACCATTAAGATTTGAATGAGAAATTGACTCATTAAGTTGATATCATGAAAGAGATGTTGGGAAAGGTGTAAGGCTTTCTATCCTACATTGATTGTAAAGGAAAGCATTGATGGGTATTTAAATCCTATTTTTTGTCTAAGGGTGTGAGCCCTTTGGGGTATCCAAATTTTCCGAATGAAGGGAGTTATGGATGCTTCAAGGATAGACTTGGGTTGTAACGTCCCGAAATAAAACAATATGCCAACCAAGACGATAAGTAAATGACAATAAGAATCATAGTATAAAGTCCTTCTATTACATGACATCCAGTTATACAAGAGAGTGACATATACAATTATACATTCATGAGCCTATCCCTGAATCTACAGCATGAGATAGAAACTAGAAGCAAAACAAATAATAAATTCCCTAAAGGCTTACAACTTTCCAAGATAGGTTCTTGGTTACAACAAAAATGGACTTTAAGTCCAATACATTTAAAGCCCTTGGCTATACAAAATAATTACAACAAAAGAGAAGCTCTTGCTCTCAACTCTTCCAAGTTACTGCCTTGGTGGAAGCATATCACCAGCACCTGAAATGTTTTTTCCACATAGGGTGAGCCAAAGTCCCGTAGAAACAATCTAACACAATATATAAATCTTAACAAAGATATAAGTATGATATATATATATTATATATAATGCCCATGATTTAAACTCATTTACGATTCTTTTCCAAAACCATGCTATGCCAAGCTTCATATCTCAATTCATTAATCATATCCATTTCATTCAATCAACCAAATTGAGGATACAACTCATTAGGTCTCAAATCAATATAGTTATCATACAAATACATCTATTTGCCATTTTATAGAAATTTTGTCTATGGGAATCGGCACCCATGTATACGCTCGGTTTTCGGGATTTTCACCATGGACACACATGCCAACTTAATTTACTGGAGTCCATCCCCTTTCTTCTCCCAAGCATGGAGTACATCTTATTTTTCCTCCCACACATCATACATATACAATGTATTAAAACACAGTCATATTCAATGACAACTAATAAGAGATTAGTTTTAATTCACCTAATCCTCATATATTTTCTACAATAATCATAGCTATCCTCCACTGATAGCCCAACACAGTAATTTCTAAATAGATATACAATCTCCGCGACAGATAAATTATTAAAATTTTCATAGATGAGAGGTAATACATATTCAACTCCACCATTTATATTAGCATCTACCTAATTTCGTATTCCCAATGCCAATTTCATTTATTATACAAAATATCTATTTGAGACATTTTAGGAAAAAACTCCATTTTCTTTCAAAACCCATCCCGAGCATCAAAATCAACATATTTAACACCATACAACCTCACATCTAGTCCCATAACCATTTTTAACACATACATTCGAAAACCTCTCTTTTGATTTTAAACCCAAAACTCTAGGTTTGTTCAAAATCACCTCAAGTTCTGATATTTCTTACGTATTAACAAATAACTAAGTTAAAACTCATAAAAGAGTGTAGAAAGTCCCTACCTCAAATTAAAAGATGGGCAAAGCAAAGGGAAAACTTCAAAGATGCTGAAACCGAGTTTTGTTTTGATCAAAATGGAGCTCTTGAAATGCTCTACCTTTTTTTTCCAAAGGCACTAGCATAGAGAAACCAATGGATCTAGGTGAAAATGTAGAGAGAATTTAGGTTTTAGAGATAGAGGGTCTCAACTTTAGGGTTTTGAGGGGAAAATGTGTGAAAAGTGATGTATACAGGTGCTGCTGTAAACTAAGATACGCGCAGTCCGCTCAAGCACAAGAAGTAACACTCGAGCATCAAACATAATAAATTGTTCCGCTCAAGCGCAAAATACACACTCCTAGTAGTTTTGCAGACAACAGACAAATGCTCGAGCGTAAGAAAGGCTGCTCAAGCCGAACCCGCTCGAGCGCAAAAAGAACCACTTGAGCATAGAATACACTCTCCCAGTAGTTTTGCAGACCTGTAAAAGTATTGAGAGTTTGCAAAGCCCGCTCAAGCACAAGAAGTGCCGCTAGAGCGGAGAAACAAAAATCTAGGCAACAAAAGTTTGGAAACTAAGCAACCAATCTGTCCCAAACGCAACCACAACAACCCAATAGCCAAATTTAAAGAAATACAAGGAGACAAGATATGATCAACAATACGAAACCATGAAAGCCGAGTCAAGAATACAACAAGGGTCAGGTTAAAACCAGAATCGCTATAATCTCCCCCCGTAAAGAATTTCGTACCCAAAATTTCAAATCAAGTTTTAAAGTTCTGGTCAAACCAAACATAGTAACGATAATTAATCAATTACACCATGACCCATTCTCTAGTCATCCATTCTCATCAACTCGGTACATAACTTTCAACATTGAAAGTACAATTCACATTTTTCCAAAATATATGCAATGTTTACATTAAATTTGTGTTTCCAAAACATGTACAACATATACAATGTATCCATATTCTCAAAACATATACAATGTTTTCATATTTCATTAACATAATAAAATTTCAATACATGATCAAGCATCCACAAATAAATTTGGATGTTTCTCACGGATTACCAACTTACATTCCCAAATTGCTTCCTCAACCCCGTGATGTTTTTACAATATCTTAACCAAAGGAATTGTCTTGTCTCGCAAGACTTGGTCCCGGGTATCCAAGACTCTCACCAGTTTCTCTTCATATGAGGCATCCTCATCTATCTCTAAGTCGGTCAATCCAACACATGCGATAGATCTGGCTCATATTTCCGAAGCATGCTAATATGAAACACATCATGAACCCCAAAAAGTTGTGGTGGCAAGACCAAATGATAAGCTACCTTTCCAATCTGCTTAAGGATCTCAAAAGACCCAATGAATCGAGGGGACAAGTTCCCACTCTTTCCAAATCTCATCAACACCTCCTAGGTGATATTTTCAAGAAGACATGATTTCCTACCTCAAAAGACAAGGGTCTCTTCCTACAGTCGGCATAACTTTTCTGGCGACTCTGGGCAGTAACCAACCTCCTACGAATAAGTGCAAATTTCTCAGTCGTTTCCTGGACTAACTCTGGACCTAACATAAGTGCATCACCTACCTCGGCCCAACACACAGGGGACCTACACAGTCGACCATACAAGGCCTCAAATGATACCATGCCAATATTCCGTTGGAAGCTATTGTTATAGGCAAACTTCACTAAGGGCAAGTGCTTTTTCCACGAATCCTTAAAGTCAAGGACACAACCCCGAAGCATATCCTCTAGAATCTGAATGGTGCGCTCTGACTACCCGTCAGTCTGAGGATGATACGCAATGCTAAAGGTCAGTCATGTACCCAAGGCACTCAGTAGGCTCTGCCATAACCGAGCTGTGAAACAAGTTCGAAATAATCGTCACAAGAACCCCTTGCAACCTCATTATGTCCCTAATGTAAAGGTCGGCAAGATAATCTATTGAGTCACTCACACGCATAGGAATAAAGTGCGCTGACTTGGTCAACCAGTCGACTACCACCCAAATTGCATCACTACCCCATTGAGTCCTTGAAAGGCCCACAACAAAATCCATCGTGACATGTTCCCACTTCCACTCGGTTATAGGCAAGGGTTGCAACAAACCCGCTGGCCTTTGATGCTCGGTCTTCACTTGTTGACAAGTAAGGCATCTTGACACAAACATAGCCACATTATTCTTCATACCCCTCCACCAAATTGGCGACTAAGGTCGTGATACATCTTTATGCTTCCCTGATGCACTGCAAGGCGTGAATAGTGAAACTCTTTGAGTACTTCCTCTCGGCAAGACTCTGACACGAAGAGATGGTCAAGATATCTAACACTTGAGTTGGAGCACACGTTCAAGCCTGTCTCTACCTTCCTACTAGAGATCTTCTCCTGAAGGAATTCTACCTCAAGATCACCCTTCTGTGCCTCTATCACTCGGTTCACAAGTATAGGTTGTGCAACTACCGAACACAAGGCCGCAGACTCAACGGACTCGCTAAGATGCAAGTCAAGCTTCCCAATAGCACCCAACATCTCCCATTCCTGGATGACAATACAAGTTACACTACTAATAGATTTCCTACTCAATGCATCGGCCACAACATTGGCCTTCTCCAGATGATAATGTAACTCAAAGTCATAGTCCTCTATGATCTATATCCACCTCCTCTGCCTCATATTCAAATCTTTCTGTGTAAATAGATACTTCAAACTCTTGTGATCAGAAAATACTTCAAACTTCTCACCATACAAATAATGCCTCCAGATCTTCAAGGCAAATATTATCGCCGCTAACTCTAGATCATGAGTAGGGTAGTTCCTCTCTTGTGTCTTTAATTATCGTGAGCCATAAGCTATTACCTTCCCTTCTTGCATCAATATACAACCCAAACCTTCCCATGAAGCATCACAATATATCGAATAGCCCAAACCTCTCTCCGAAATAATCAATACTGGGGCGGTGGTAAGTTTAGCCTTAAGCTCTTGGAACGACTTCTCACAGGTCTTACTCCACACAAATGTAGCTCTTTTCCTCGTCAATCTAGTCAATGGTGAGGCTAATCTAGAGAAATCCTTCACGAACTGACAGTAATACCCGGCCAACCCCAAGAAACTACGGATCTTAAAAGCATTCTTATGTTGTTCTCAATCTTGCACTGCCTCTATCTTGGATGAATCTATAGTCACCCCTTCCCCGGATACCACATGGCCTATGAACTTAACTTCCCTTAGCCAGAATTCACATTTCCCCAAACTAAGTACACAGTTTGTGGGCTTTAAGCAACTCAAGCACCACTTGCAAGTGTTTCTCTTGCTCCTACTAAGAGGGTGAATAAATTAAGATGTCATCCACAAAGATGACCACAAAACGGTCTAGGAACTCAGAGAAGATCTGGTTCATCAAATCCATAAACACAACTGGTGCATTGGTTAGCCCAAAGTATATCACTAGAAACTTGTAATGGCCATACCGCATATGGAATGTCGTCTTTTGGATATCCTCCTCCCTTACTCTCAACTAGTGATAGCCCGATCTCAGGTCTATCTTAGAGAAGCAACAATACCCCTTCAACTGACCAAACAAATCATTTATACGAGGCATTGGTACTTGTTCTTGACAGTTACCCAGTTCAACTTCAGTAATCTATACAAAGTAGCAACGTGCCACCTTTTTTTGTGGCAAAAAGAGCCGATGCTCCCCAGAGTGAAGTACTAGGGCGGATAAAACCCTTATCTAACAATTCCTGGAGTTGAATCTTTAACTCACTCAACTCAGGAGGTGCAAACCTATACAATGCCATATAAATTGGTGTCGTGCCAGGCACTAGGTCAATGGAGAACTCGATCTCTTGTGAGGTGGTAAACTAGTAATATCCTCGGGAAAAACGTCCAGGTATTCACAAACTACCCTTGGTAACTCAACTCGGACTTCATCACACTCACTACTCAGGAAGTTGGCAAGAATCATATACCGGTGATAAGACTCTATCAACCTGATTCCCAAAAAAATAAAAACAATCATCACTTAAGGTACATACAGTAATCCTCTGACGGTAGCAATCTATAACAGCCCAATATGATGACAACCAATCAACACCCAAAATAACATCAAAACTAGACATGTCAATCAATACAAATGCAAAAGGAAATCGGCAACTGACAACCTCTATGTCACAATCCTGACACCTCTGCTTCAAAACAATCTCACCACCAATAGGTGACTCTACATAGATAAGAGATGCTAACCGAGCCAACTCTAACCCCAAAATCGATGCAAATGTAGACAAGATAAATGAATGAAATGCACCCATATCAATCAACACATTAGCAATTGAATTGTAAAACAAGAAGGTATCTCTCACTACTGAAGGAGCTGGTACAAGATCTGGCATGGTAACAGCATACACACGCCATGTAGGTTTCTGCTCAACCTACTCACCCTTCGGAGCATAAGCGTGATGCACTGATTAAGTTGAAGAGGCTCTTTGGTTGGCCCTCAAGACCTCTGCTGACTGTGCTGTTTGGTAGCTTTGTGTTTGCCTCGAACCAGACGCAGTAGGTGTGCCACCCAATTGAGCAAAACTTCTTTATATTCCCCACCTGCCCACACTGATAACAAGTGAGCGGCGGACCTCTCCCCTGACTCTAGCCTTAGAACAAGCCGAAGACGATGCAGACCGCTGCATTTTTTCTCTCTATAGGCAAGTTGGAGACTTGTGGCCCAACTGGTCACACTTGTAACAAGTGAAATCCCCCTGAACACCTCTCCCAAAACTCAAACTCAGCACTAGAAAGGTAGACCTAACTATGCTCCCTGGGATTGCTGGGGTTTAGAACCCCTCTACCTCTTACTGTCTCTAAACATCTTGACTTCTCTTGGAGCCCCTTATCCTCTCATCTCCATCTACATTATGGTCTCCAGATAAGCTGACACCTCCACAAGGTGACCATAATCTCTAATCATTGACCCAACCACTTTAAACATGAGCCCGATCCTCAACCTCTTCTTGAACTCTAAGCAACGATGCTCCTCTGTCGTCATGAGTTCTAGTGCAAACCTTGACAAGCTAGTAAATGTGGCCTCAAACTCGGCTACTAGAGTGTTCAACTACACAAGCTTGGAGAATTGATCTCCCAACTTCTCCCTAACAGTAGGAGACAAAAATTTATCTTGGGAGACGCTGACAAAAGCCTCCCAAGTTACCCTAATAAGCGCACGCACATACTTCCGCCACTGATCCACATCTCTTTTCAGCTAGAATGATGCCAAGGTCACTCTTAACTGGTCATCCTCGATGCCAAGCATCTCGAATGTTTTCACTATTTGCTGTAGCCACTCATCTGCCTTCAGTAGCTCCTTAGGATCACCCACAAACTCATTCGGGTTCAACTGGAAAAACTCTCGCTTCAAAAAAAACGGCCCTGCCTCAGCTACTTGGGCTTGGACTTAATTTTCAGCTCTGAGAATGTCCATAGACTCCTGCAATGCTTCCGCCATTTTGCGGATCAAGGCGCCTATGGCTTGTTGACCAACTGGTTTGGCCACATTGGCCTGACCAACCCCTTCTTCCTGTGCTGGAATATCATCCAGTAAAAGCACCTCATGTCTTCTAGGCCTACCACGCCTACCACCACCATGTCCACATCCTGACATCCTAATGAAGGTAACAGAAAAGATTAGCACATTTACAAATGTGCTGAAGCTAACTTACTCTCGTCTTAATGCGATGGACAACAATAATTCACTCCACATAAGCACGTTGCCACATAAAGACATACGAATTTCATTTCCGGATAATGACTGTCCGCTGCGATGCCAGAGTTCCAATTAGAAACATAGTGATCAAGTGCTCTTCTAATAGGACTTCTAGAAACCCGTAACTCAATCAACATCCTATAAACTAAATCCCATACCAATATAACCACATAAGCATGTTATCATGTAAACACATCGTACATACCAAAGTCTCTATCAAGTGGGACAAACCCATTTGTCTATTTGTCTTCTTGCATCTCTTTGTCTATTTATAATCAACACCTAAAGCTTCTTTCAACAAAAATTGGTAGACAATTTCTTCTCTAATATGGCCACGTTTGCTGTAACGCCCCCCAAAATAATTACAATAAACCAACTCCAAACACTACTACAATGTGATATAAATAAAATAAGAAGCTTTCATTAATCAAAGTTAATATACAAAAGGTGACACATGCGATATACATTCACGAATCGTTCATCTTGAATCTACAGCATGTGTTACAAGAGATAATAAGAAATGAAAACTAAACAGATATTCATATGCCCTAATGGCTTACATCTTTCCAAGACCATACTTGGTTATAACAAAATGAGTCATAAGCTTAACACAAATAAAGCCATAGGCGTATGAAAAGTAAATACAAAATAAGCAAGAATTGAGCCATTAGTTCCACAGTCCTTCCAAGCTAAGTCCTTGGCGAAGGCATATTACCAGCACTTGAAAATGTTTTTCCCAAGTAGAGTGAGCCAAAGCCTAGTAGAAACAATCTAACACAATATATAATCTTAACAAAGATATAAGTATGATATGCATATAAAATGCCCATGATAAAATCATTTGTATTGTCATAAGATCATCATATGCCAAGTTTCGTATCTCTAGCCATTTTATCTTAATTCATTTCATGACAATTCATTTCACCTCAATCCATGAGTCCTGTCCATTGTTATCCAGACAACTCAACTGAGGCTATAACTCAATGGTTCTCTAACCAATACAATCATTACATAAACACTTTAAATTTTCCATTTTACGAAAATTTCGTCCATGGGAATCGACACCCATGTATAGACGCAATTTTTGGGGCTTTCACCCTGGACACACATGCCAACTTAATTCAATGGAGTCATCCCCTTTTTTCTCCCAAACATAGAGTACATTCCTTTTCCCCTCCCAAACATCATATATATACAATGTATTAAAAACATAGTCATATTCAATGACAACCGATAAAAGATTAGTTTCAATTCACCTAACTCTCATGCAATTTGGACAACAATCATAGCTATCCTTCACCGATAGCCCAAAATAGATATTTCTAAATAGATATACAATCTCCAAAACAGAAAAACTATCCAAATTTCCATAGGTGAGAGATAACAAGCATCTAACTCCACCATTTATATAAACATCTATCTAACTTCACATTTTCAATACTAATTACAATTATTTATACAAAATAATTAATTGTAACAGTTAAGGAAAAAACTCCCATTTCCTTCCAAATCCAATCCTCACGTCTAAATCAACAAATTGAACACAACACATCCTCATATCTACACCCATAATCATTCTCAATACCTTCATTTGAAAACCCCTCTTTTGATTTTAATCTGAAACCCTAGGTTTGTTTAAAATCTCCCACATCCCAACATTATTTACACAACCACGAATAACTAAGTTAAAACTCATAGGAGAGTGTAGAAAGTCCCTACCTCAAAGTTAGAAGACGAGCAAAGCAAGGAGAAAACTTCAAGACGCCGAAACCAACTTTTGTTCGGATCAAAATGGAGTTCTTGAGATGCTCTACCTTTTTTCCAAAGCACTAGGGTAGAGAAACCAACGGATCTAGGTGAAAATAGAGAGAATATGAGTTTTGGAGAGAAAGACTCTAGATCTAGGGTTTTGGAAGAAAAAGAGATGAAAAAATGATGTAGAAGGAGGCTACTATGAACTGATATATGCATAGTCCGCTCAAGCGCAATAAGTGATGCTCCAGCGTCAAACATAATAAGTTGTTCCGCTCGAGCGCAAGAAGTGACGCTCGAGCGCAGAATGTACACTCCCAGTAGTTTTGCAGACAACAAATCAACACTCGAGCACAAGAAGTGTCGCTCGAGCGCAGAAAGAACCGCTCGAGCGTAGAATACACTCTCCCAGTAGTTTTGCAGACCTGCAAAAGTACTAAGAGTTCACTAAGCCGCTCAAGCACAAGAAGTGCCGCTCAAATTCTGGGCAACAAGACTTTGGAAACTAAGAAACTAACCTGTTCAAACGCAACCACAGCAATCCAATAACCAAATTTAAGGAGATACAAGGGAAGCAAGATGTGAACAACAATATGAAACCATGAAATCCGAGTCCGGGATACAACAAGAGTCGGGTCAAAACCGAAATTGCTATATTTGCCACCTCAAATCATGCATGCTTCACTACTCTTCTTTGGAACCAACATTCCATCACGTTGCTATTTTCCTTAATTTTTGTCGTGATTTACTAGTTGATTACATTCTGCACTAAACAAAAATAACAAAATATAAATATAAATATATGTGGCCATAACTTTATATTAAAAATAATTTATGATCTAAATCGAAAGACCAAAATCGACTGGCCACAATCAATGAAATTAAATTTGGCCATGATCGACATGCCACAATCGACATAAAACAATTTATGTGCAAACACTATCAATACAAGAAAAGCCCTTAGAAATATTCCAAACTTGATTCATAGCTGGTTTGGAAAACTTAGCCTCATTAACTTAATCCTCTACTGACCTTCTCACAAATAGATGAACCCCACATCACATATGTAGAACCCACTTACATGTGAGAGGGGTGGGTAATTTACATTAGTATACCTTGTTGGTTTATGAGAACAACAATTAACCGTATACTCTTAAAGATTGAAGTTACACCCTCCCCAACAACAATTACTTTTGAGTGAAATATAGTAAGCCTATACACAAAATAACTCATCAATTAATAATAATAATAATAATTTAGGGTTATTAACATAATGGACAATCATTATTACCTTCTTTTTTTCTTTTCTTTTTTTTTTTTTTTTGAATCTAGAAGCTTTAATCGATGTTGATGAATGTCAACTGGGGACTAGGTACACGTACCATATTTAGGGTTATTAACACTTAAGGACACCCTTATAATGATCCATCTTCTCAGTTTTAAAAAATATTATACCATTTAAAAACCTGCTGCTTGACTACAAATCAAGTTTCAACTAACTTGTTTTTTTATTTTTCAACTAGTCGAGGGGCTTAGCACCAAGTAATATCGATTTTTTAGCAGAACTTACTCTTGAAATTGGTTTGCAAGAAGAGAGTGTTTAAGAGGCTTATATGCACATTGCCGAGGCTTTTGTTAATCGATGTAAGATTGTAACATTCCACCATGCTCTGCAACCAATGTTTTGGTGGCCCATCCTTCTCACTTGGGGCGACTCTGTAGACCCTATCTCTTATAGGTTGTAGCCCTTCCCAAGTCGTCATGTTTGTGTTTCGACTGCAGAGTCGCAACCCTCTCAATCTCATACTTGCATAGGTTGTACTCGATCCCATACTTGACATAGTGGATGACTTTGATACCAAATGATACTAATCCATTGAGTAAAACTCACCTTGAAAATCAACTTGCAAGAAGAGAGTCCAAGAGGCTTGCTTCAAGGGCGAAGCCAGGATTCCTCCAATGGGAGGGCTAGATTGGCAAAGGAAGTCATACGACAAATTTCGACAAGTTGTCGATGGATTGGTTCAAGTTTTATTTGATTAAATCATTATAAAATATTACATAATAGAAGCCAATGAACCAATAAAATTACAAGAGATTAGTTTCAATTAAACTTTATTTGTACAGTTTTTATAGTTAAGAGGCTCAAATGTATGGAATAATAGATAAGCGGTAAGGTAATATTTGTTAATAGTTGAGGAGATCTTCATGTAGTTAACTTAATTTTTATTCACCTTTTTAAATAATTTTTATAGCTTTAGTTTTGAATATTATACAATATATTTAAGCTCATAAAGTTTCACAAGTGATTCAATTAAATAAATTATAGAAATTCGCGAGTACACTATATTCTTTCATTAACACAATCTAATTGCTTTTAGTAATTTTTTCCTTTTTATTTTTAATTTTTTTGTAACATGATTTCATACCAATTAAGTAAATTATATTATTTGTTTATTGCAAGATTTTTTAACATGGCATTACCATTAACTTTTTACTAGGCGCCAGATTTAATTTTGATATAATGTTAGAATGATGATTATTATTTTTTTTATCACAATTTGTTTATCATAGTAACCACTATATTTAATACTAATGTACAATCGATACAATGATAAATAAAAATTAAAAAAAAAAAACATGATAAGAAAATTGATTATCATAACATTATTGTAATTGTTTATGATACCATTATATAAATTATTAAATTTTGAAAGTCAACTCTAATATATTGTAGACTTCATAATATTTTTTGGAAGTGTTGGATTGAATTTGAAGGGGCCATCATGTAATATATCAAAACAATTTAGAAGAAACATACATATATAAATGAAATTTTGCACAACCTTGGAGGGGCTGAGACCCCCCGACCCCCTCTATCCGCCACTAACTTGCTGATTTGGCATGCTTGGCATGTTTTTATTTTTCATCTTTTCATAAACAAAAATAACAAAAGGTTTTAAAACTCCTATTGCTTTTAGTTTTATCCTAAAACAAACTCAAAAAATTTAAAAACAGATTTTGATATTTTCTAAAGAGTGAGTTGTTTTTAGAAAAAAAAATAAAGTAAATAATTTGGTTATGTTTTCAGAAATAAAATAATTTTGGAAAATAATTCACAAAAATAATTTTTTAAGGGTAAATTACACTTACCTCTCCTGAGGTTTTTGACAATTATAGGAATCTCTCATGTGGTTTCAATAATTACATTGATTCTCTTACTTTTGAAATTATTATCAAGATTCCCCCATTGTGAGGCTATTTAACAGAAATTGTTGATATTATATGTTATAATACAAAAAATGACAAAATTTCCCATTAGTTATCTTATTTATTTAACTGAGAAATCTTATTTATTTAAATGAGAAATTCTCCTCACCTCTGTTTAGATTTTGCATAAATATTTTCAAAAATCCAAACATATTTTAGCATTATTTAATAAAATTCTTAAATTTTATGCAATATTAAATAAAATCCTTAAATTGTTAGGACATTATTAAATCATTTAATGGGGGGAAAAAAAAAACTTAATTTTCATTGATAAAATACTTAAAAATAAACAATTTCTCTAAAATTAATGTTAGATAATATCCTAATAATTTAATATAAGACTTATTCCACATTATATAAATAACGTAAAATTTATCATTTTAAGTAATGTATTTATTATATGATTTTTTTAAAGTTGAAATAAATAGATTTTTTTTCCCCCAACAATTTGCATTACTTGTTCATTCATATGTAAAAAAAAAAATTATTTGATCTTTTCTCAATCATATATTATTCTCTAATTTTAATTTTTATCTTTAAGTCATTAAACTTCTACTTAATGGATATTTAAAAAAACGTAGGTTAATATTTCTTACATGATTAAAAGGAATTAAAATATAAATATAGAAGTAAAAAATAAATGTAATTGCCTGACAATAAATTAAAATTAGTTGATAGGGAATGAAGGATCAAGAAATCATTCGAGGGTAATAAACAATTCAAACAAATTATCATTTCTTACATCTAAAATTAAAATTAATCTTTACTTGAATGGAGAAATTATTTGAGAATAATAAAATACTCAATTAATTTGTTATGTATGATACTTAAAATCTATTTCTCCATATTTATTTATCTCATTTAAACTATTTTTATAAATTAAATATTAAAATTAATTTCTCACCTTCATCAATGGTTGAATTTTTATTTTATTTTTTATTTATAAAAGTTCAAAAACTTGTTGTGGAAAAAAAAATAGAGTCAAGAAATTACATTTATATTTTGAAAAAGCTATGAAAAATAAATAATAATTTCATGTAACGCCCCGAAAATATTAACAATAGATACCCTCATAATTCTTAGCAGATATGCGGAAGTTTATAGTCTCAATCATACAAACGAAATCATTTCCATAAAACTAATATTCATTCATTGATTTCCTTGAAATATTACAAAAGACTCCGCATGCATTGATACATTCGTTAATCTTAGATTATGAATCTACAGCATGTGACATATATACATAGGAACAAGGAAATAAAGAGAAGTTTATGCCCTAATGGCTACAAATTTCGAAAATGATACTTGATTACAACAAAAGTAGGTTGATATTAATACAAATAAAAGCCATAGACTTGTACAAAATACATTTACAAAACAAAAATAAATGAGCCTTATGCTCTATGATCCTCCCAAGCTAAACCCTTAGCGGAGGCATATCATCAACACTTGAAATTTGATTTCCACATAGGGTGAGCTAATACCTAGTTGAGATAAATTTAATGATCTGTATGATGTTTAACAAAATCGTATGGTGAATGCACATGAATGTCATTTACCAAAACAATATACGTTTTCTCTTTCAAACAATACAATGCCATGTTTATAATTCAATTGATAAATCGTTACTTCCAAAACAGAAAACAAGGCAATGGAAACATATACTGGAATCTCTAGGTATGTGTTTGCCAGTAGGCTATACAAATACT
This sequence comes from Camellia japonica, assembly GCA_030407325.1. Lineage (NCBI taxonomy): Eukaryota > Viridiplantae > Streptophyta > Magnoliopsida > Ericales > Theaceae > Camellia > Camellia japonica. The sequence goes on along the minus strand of JAPPVO010000010.1, from coordinate 81,405,586 downwards.
ACCAAAGTCATTTTACCGGTACTAACTGGAAGGATTAGTACCTAACTACGCAGGTTCTAAATTTTCACCAAGGATACACATGCCAACATAATAATAACCACAACCACATCCCCTAATCAGACTTACCAAGGCATTCACTTATTTTCTCAAAACAATATATTTTTAATGTATAAATATGAAACAAATGTTCAAATACAATGCATGAGTGAATTGTTTCAATTAACTTATTTCCCATTCAATTTTTACAACAATCAATGCTATCCTTTACCAATAACCAAAATAAATATCTCTATTCAAAAGATAAATTTCAAAAGACAAATATAATTTCATAATTTCAATAGAGGAATAACAATACATGTTCAACTCCACTTTCTAACCCAACAGACATTACCAAAATATCATTTCAATGATCTCAACAACTTCCCATTTTTCCTTAGTTCAAATCTTGAATCTCTAAGAATTTTCAAATCCCACAAACAGATATTGCTTTTAACATTTCATCTTTTAAAGCAATATTCCCAAATCTCAATACCACAAATAATTCTAATATCATTTTAAAGAAAATCCCTCTTTTATAGCCCAAATCAAACCCAAAATCAAACCCCAAACTCTCAAAAATACTAATATATTCAAAAGCACATAACGAAACTAAGAACCATACAAAAACATTAAAGAAATCCTTACCTCAACAGAAGAAAGCAATAGAAACGACACCCTGAATTTGATGGAGACGAAACTTAAACTTTTTCATATTAAAACGATCACCTCCTTGAGCTCTACCTTTTATCCCAAAGCACCAAGGTGGTGAGATTCATGGATTTGAGTGTATAAGGAGGTTTATGCAAGAATTTAGAGAGAGAGATGAGAGATTTGGATCAGAAAGTAAAAAGAGAGAGAGAAAAAAGTAGAAAAGTGTGTAATGGTAGTTGTGGGGGAATGCGACTTCCCAAGTTTATGATCAAAATTTATCCGTTGGTTTTCTTTAACCTTATTGTTATTATTTTGAATTGTTGTTGCCTGTATGATTGTGATAGGGTTGTGACCTCGCAGTGGTAGTGATAGAATCCTTGGTGGGGTGATGTTTGACAGTCAATGGTTGAAATATGTTTGAGAACAGAATTTTCCTATTTGGTATGACCTTGTTTTGCCAAAATTGAGAATTTATTATTATGAATAAACTAGTGAGTAAAAGGGAAAAATAGTTAGGAAGTGGGTGTATTGAGTCTTACGACATGTATAAACCTTAACCATTTTTACAAAATCATTCCTTTTCAAACTTTTCATTTTTACCATTCACTTTTATGTATCTAAACCATTCCTTTATATATATATATATATATATATAGTTTTATACCAGTTTTGAATCCCTTCAATCTTCAAAGGTTTGGAAATATTGTTTTGGGGTATTTTAACTTTTAAGTATTTTAATAATGCAGTTGAGTATTGTGTGGATATGGAACACTAGCTATATTGCAAGAACGTGGCCTATGGTGCTTTGATTTTGCTGGGTCATATCTTGTCGAAAGGCCATGATTGGTGGATAGAATTCCTATTGGAAAAATTTTCCTCCTCTTTATTTTCTTTTTATGACAGGGGGTTGAGGATTTCTGAAGTGATGTGAGATATTCTTTTGAAAATTGGGTTGCCAAATGATCGGTAGTTGTTTCTTGGAGTGTAAATGTGATGTGGGAACTATTTTTCTAAGGTTCTAGGTTGTAAGACAACTGAGAGTCATTCCCTGGAAGTTGAGTTTGTTTGAGGCAGGAGTACTGTAGGGTCTGTTAGTGAGACCTTTACTCTTGACTTTTAGTTTTGTGGAATTGATCGGTTCTTGTGGCTCGTTAGAGCTACTCGTGACCATTTTGTCTAATCTTGCTAAATGGGAACCCGTATGTAATGGGATTCGTCTGTCTGGGTTGAATGGGCCTTGGTAATCCTTGTGGATGAGTTAAAGGAAAGACTCACCACTTGAGTGCAGTTATTTTATCCTATGGGGTGGGTCTGAATATTAGTGTGGAACTTGAAAATACGAGAGTTATCCTTAGATTTTGAACTAGATTCTAGATTAGTAATTGTAATTTTATTGGGAATTGTTCTACCGCTCTATATTATTGGGTTGCCTTATCTTCTTTCTTAGGACTTGTTTCTTGTTCATCAAGAGGAATCTTCTGCTTTGGGATAATCTTCTTGGAACTTGTTGTTGAGTAGAAGTCATTTGCGATTAGTTGGTGGGAATGTTGGTTCAATCTTGCTTCATTTGGATTTGCCTAAACTTTAGATCTTGAATTGTTTAATTTTGGGAACGAAATTTCCTATGGTGGGGAGATTGTAACACTTTGTACTTCTTGGACTAGTGGGATTTCTTTTGACACTTGTATTATTGTACTTGGAGCCTCTTTGGTTCATTTTGGAATATTGATTGAGGTGGTATCATAATGGTAAAGTAAGATTGAACCAAAAACATTGATTCAGATAGTTGTCCCCTAAGTAGTCTTCACTCTTTTGACCTTTTCTCTTTCCACACTTTGAATTTGGATGTAAGGCTAGAATCATTGGAAAGTTTAGGCTTCGATTTGGACACAAGAACGACCTAAATGAGGGAGTTATGCTCGTTTAAAATTTGGGTACCTATATTGTAAGCAAGTCCGCTTGACCGAACTCTTGACCACTTGAGCGGTCTGCATGAATTTCAGAGATTTTGGGAGCTTCTTTTCACCGCTTGAGCCAAGCTTTGACCGCTCAAACAGTTTGTTCGATATCAAGCACTTTAAAGTGAGTTTTTGGCCCAAAATTTTCATTCTTTCTTCCTCTCTTCTCTCCCCCTCCTTCATACTCGAAACCCTAGACCTCAAAACCTTGATTTCATCCATTTTTTACCAACAATCCACCATGGATCTTGCGTCAACAATGAACAACAAATGAATATCAACATTTTTAACAGATTGGATTTTGGATTTTTGAAAGAACCCTCTTGATCTAGCATCTTTACTCTTATCTGGGAGGTATGATTACTTTTAAATTTGTATCTCTTTACTTTGAGGATGTTTATTTGATATTATTGTGACACGAGTTTATGATTGATGTTTGAGCTTACAAAAATTAGGTTTTGATTTCAAAATGGAATTTCTCCCATATTTTCTCAAAACTTATATTAATGTTTGTGGATTATGAAAACCTTCGTTGAAAAATAGCATTTTACATTATTGAGGGGCAAAAGCCCCAAATTTAAGAAAACCCCTAATTCTTGAAATTGAACAATGATATGCTCAAATGGAATTAATTTTCAATTCTTTAAATTTATGATTGAATTATGAGATTGAGATGTATTTTGATTTGAGACTCATGAAATTAAAAGCTTTTGAGATTTTTGTTGGAAATATAAAGATTGTGTCTCCACAATAGCTCAATTATTTGAATGGTGATATTTGTCTTTGTTCTCATGAATGTATAAATTCTTGGAATTTGTGGAATTCTTGGAAAGGTTGTTTAAGGGGGTAGTAAATAGCATGGGAGTCTAGGTAGTGACTCGGGTTTGGTTCTAGTTGTGTTGTATGTGGTATCCGCGCGAGGAGTCAACGTGTCCAATTGCCCTATCTGCGCATATCGTTGAATAAATGTGTATAGACGCGCCCGAACGTCCCGGGCTCAGCGCGCGAATATGGCGCGAAAATCCGTTTTGTTCATTAGCTACTACAGTTCGAACTCAATGTCACAGTTTTGAATCTAATCTTGCAAAGTACAATGCAAGACCGATAAATCCCCAAAGAGTCCAAATCTGGCAAATCGTTTTGGAAAACTGATTTTTATAAAGAAGTGCCAAACATGGACTGCTTTGCCAGATACAGAGTCGCCACCTAAATGTTTTTGTTTTGGAAAATTTAGGAAACCCTGACTCATGCCTAAGGCCACGTGTCCGTCATCACCAAAGTTGCCTCGGCTCGGGAACTTGGGTACGAGAGGGAAGGTCATGCAATGAGCACCCCCGCTCGCCCGATCAAAGATCGGCCTTTACTAACATGATATTTTATTTTTGAAAACACGTGTGTTCTTATTCCGGTTATTAGCTAGCTTTACTATGTGATACGCACAACATACAAGTATAGACTAGATCACCTAAGTTGGAACAAAACATCTCATGTTCATTTGTTTGGAAATGGTTTGAAGGTGCTACTCGCAAGTAGGTTAAGACGTGGATTTGCCACCCTCAAGTGGGCTTAAGAAAACATGATTTTGCTATCCTCAAGTAGGCTTAAAACTCGCATTTCGATGAATTGTTCCAATTCAAGTAATCTAACCTTCACCCACAGGCATTCAGGCAGTTATACACTTAAGCAGTTAGCCTTATGGCAAGCATGCTATCATGGTAACACTCACACTCATGCAAGATGCTAAAACATAAAAGCTTACCTAGTACTCCGAGCCAAAACAATAGCTAGTTAGTAATCAATGCATGATCCTAGTTTATGTTAAGATGGCTAATGCAACACATGCAAGAATGCAACTAAGATAGGCTCGGCGATTCTAGAATGACATATGAATGCAACACTTGATAACATGTATTCAAGTAGGAATTGAAATATAATGCAGTTAGTATGATGCGCCGAGCCCAGTGCATGGAATACAGATAAATGGATGCAAACATGCGAGCATAGGAATGCTAATCGAAACATGACCTAGGACTAACCATCATAAGCAGGTAAGTAAAAGGGAGAAAGATGTGGGGTTGGAAGACATTCACACACACACGCACACTTATTACAAAATTCGCCCTCTCGACGGAAGGTCCGAATAAATAATACAAACCAACTAATTAATTAACTACCCTAGCTAATTAATTATTACAAAACCTTAACTAATTAAGCAAATTAATTAAGTTACAAAACAGACTAAGTATAAAACTAAAAAGGCTGCCATAGCTCCTCCTCGGAATGATTGAATGATGCATGCTCGATCGCTTCGCTTGGAAATCCGTTGCCATGCCTCATGTTGCCTTTGTTTGCACTGTTTTGCACCTCTGAGAACTATGAAAATATCTGTGATGCTTCTGAACCACTTCATGGACACTGTGAGAGGCCATCGGCCAAAATATATTGCCATCGGCCAGAGAACAATGGCCATCGGCCAACTTTGATGATATCGGCCAAAAAATGTTAGCTGATCAGCACTCCAGATAGCTGATCGGCCATCTTTTCTTGCAGACTGTTCCTTTTGCTGCAGCAGAGGACAAACAAGGGCATGGCAATACATTTGCAAGAAAATGTTGTGCAACTACACCCCTTATCATGTTTGGAACTCAGAGTGTAGTGTTCGACTCTCGAGCCATCAATACGTATTTCGATGTATGATGGCCAAAGAGGCCGAATTACACAAATCAATATGGAATGAATTCACAAAAACACATGAATGCCTCACACTCTATCATGTTGGATCAAGAGTGTCGGCGACCGAGGATTGAGGCACGTTTCGTCACTTCAAGTACGAGACGTCCCTCGTTCCTCATGTTTGGTTTGGCACCCTAAACCAAACACAATGCAATGCATGCAATATGGAAAAGCTATGCGATGCAACATAAGTATGCCAAATACAATATGACTCAAGCATGCACACAAGGCTAAGGTAACAAGCATGCCAAATGCAATGCAACCTAAACGTGCAAACATGTAATGTGCTAAGCATGCAAAATGCAATGCAACCTAAACATGCAAATATACAATGTAATAGGCATGTAACAACAATATCAACAACAAGCATGCAACAACATGCAACATGACAAGCATGAAACAACATGCGAAGATGGACTTAAACCAAAATGGGCAGACCTCAGCCATGCCCAAATTAGTGGCCAAAATGCCAAAACCAAGGCACCAAAAGGCAAGATAAGCGTGCACACATATTGGTTCGCAAACAAGGCATGAAGATAACAATTCTCAAGCATAAGCAATGAGTGAAAAACATGGATGTATGACAATACTATAGGCCCTGAAATGATGTGAGAAATGATGCCAAATCAACCAAACAATGCAAATAAGGCATGCAAGAAAGCTCAAAGCTTGAAGCTAGCAAAGGGGTTTAAACCATGGCCATGCAAAGCAAGCCCCAAAGGGCCAAGGGCAACCAAAACAGTCCAAGACAGGTCAACACAAGACCAAAAACAAGCTTGAACCTAGCCAACACAAGCTAGAACAAAAGTCCAAAAGGCATGAGGCATGCGAGGCTAACAAGGGGTATTACACTACACCTATTACAACCAAACATGGCATGATTTAACCAATAAAAAACAGAGTTATGGCATGTCAAAATAAGCCCAAAAATCCACTGAGATGGCATCCCAAAAGCTTAAGCAATAAGACATGCACAATGACCCATTCATGAGGCATAAAACACAACTCTTTAAAGCATTAAAGGAGTGACAAGTGCAAGTGTATGACCACTCTATATGGACTGAAATCACATATGAAATGATGCCAAATCATGAAAATGGTCCAAGTAGTGCATGCTAATGACTTGGACACTCAAAGCTAACAAGCTAGATTGAACCATGGCCATACGAAATAGTGCATGCATAACTAAAACAACATGAAACAGAGCTCAAGCATGGTAAAACATGACTAAAAGCTTCTTTGAGTTGAGCCAAAACATGCAAGAATGATAATCCAAATGCAAGATGCATGTTTAAGGCAATAGAGAGGACTACACTACAAGTGCATGATGCATGTAAGAGGCTATCAAACCAACTTAAAACAGAGGTATAGCATGGAAAAATAACACCAAATACTTGCTGAAATGGAGCCAAAACAAACTAAGGAAACATGCTACTATTATGAGCCATTTATACTAGCAAATGAGACACAAGGAGAGGGGGGTGTCCCTCTCCTATTCAAGACTCCAAAACCACCTTTCCACCACTGAAAATCCTCTGGATTTCAGTGGTAGAAAGGTCAAAATAAGATGGTTCCAAAGCTCAAAAAGAAAGGCACAAAACAAGGCCAAACAAGGCCTAAGAGGGGGTAGACAACCCCCAACCAAAAAGTGACCTTAAACAAACTTCACAAGCATGAAAAATCAGAACTTTTTACAGTTTAGACTTAAGCTTAAAACAATATGCAAGTAGGTCTAAAAGCTTAAGCCAAAATGGGGGATTAAAAGATAGTTTACTCACCCTTGAAGAACACCTTCAAGAACACAACTCCAGCACCTTTTCTGAGCTTAAATCACTCCAAGAACTCTAAAACCAATTCCTAAGGACCTTAGCAACCAAAGGATGGTGTTTCACTAGGTGCTCTAGTCCAAAAGTGTGAAGAAAATACACTTTAAGGCACAAACACACACACAAATATAGAGAGAGAGGGAGATATATATAGAGAGAGATATATAACTTCTATATGCAATTCTCAGAACCCCTGGAAAGGGAGGGGAGGCTCCCTTCTTATAGAATTTCAATTCTCAAGCTTGTTCAACAAGCTTAAGTCTTGAAACAAATCTCTCCATACGCGTGTATGGAGGATGAGAATTGTGCCCACCAGCTGTCATAGCTGGCACAAAATATCTGCAAAAAGCAGATGGAAAGGTCTCGGCTCAAAAATATGGCCGATCGACCAAAAAAAGTGCCAATCGGCCAATATTTATGGCCGATGGCACAATGCCTTAGCCGATGGGTTGAGGGGATGGCCAACAAGCCACCTTCTTCCCTCAGAAGCAAAACCACAAGTCCTTGGTCCACTACCAAGCACAAAAACAAACAAGTTGAGAGATCCTAAGGCAAGGCGCGCAGTTGAGACCTTCGGGAACTCAAAATGAACACGAGCATGGATGATCATGAGTGTTCAAACGATGACGTCCAAGTCTTGAGGACGGTAAAAAATGGGGTATCTACAATGTGGAAATAGGTTTTTGGATGTCCACTGGTTCTGTCGTATTGTAGTTGGTAAAAGTGAAAAAAATGATGATTTTGGGTGCCCATTTCCTGCCGTATTAATAGCCAGCAAATGTGGAGATATTTTGGATATAAACTTATGTATATGTATATATTGGGACTCTCTATAGGGACTTCATGGCGTATTTGCCCTCGATGTTGAAATGCAATTTTCATGGAAATTATAATATCTTAGTTTTGTTGCTCAAACCCTTAACGTGAGTTAAACAAGAAAATGTTTTGGTCGTGATAATGCCATATGGATTTTCAAATAATTAGATACTTTGTTAAAAGTATTTCTACTAGGCATATAGCTCATTTCTATCTAACAATTTCAGGAATTGATGTTGTGCAATCACCCCTATGAAAAGGAGGTGAACTTCTTTGTTTTGTTGGGGGCATGAAAGCTCATGGATGTATTATGGGTAAGCTTCGACCATTTGTGTTTGGGACCGCATGTCTATTTTGTTGTAACAAGGCATTGCCTTGATGTTTATACGCCATTAAGGCATTATTATTTTTATTCTCTAGTTTCTTGAATTATGTAAATGTTATTCTTACTAAGACAAGGATATGAAAACTGTAACATTTGATATGTAGTTCAATGGAAAAGAGGACTTTTGAGATTAATATTATTGTTTGGCTTCGAAAGATTTTGGATTAATCAAGTTATGAGAAATATTTTAATTTAATTAATTTTGGGGCGTCACAAAACCACATTCTGGACTCCCAATAAATAATATAGAACTAGAATAGATATAAACAAAAATAATAGATACCAAACTCCAAATCAAAACGTGTAAAAGGGTCATGTCTTAACCTGGGCCACTATATTTCATATATATTAATAGGATAAATTAAATTTAGTTCATTTAAGGTTAAGAATAATGTTGATAATGAATGAGTTTGATTTAATTGTCAAAAACATCATTAGATGTAAGATTTTTTTTTTTACTTCTATATTTATTTTTTAATTTTTTTTAATCATGTAAGAAATATTAATTTGCATTTTTTTTTAAAAATATGCATTGACTAGAAATTTAATGATTCAAAGATAAAAATTAAAATTTGAGAATAATATATGATTGAGAAAATATATTTATATATGAATAAACAAGTAATGCAAATTGTAGGGAAAAAAAATCCATCCATTTATTTCAACTTTAAAAAAAAGATCAAATAATAAATTTATTACTCAAAATGATAAATTTTACGTCACTTATGTAGTATGTAATAAGTCTTATATTATATTATTAGGATGTTATCTAACATTAATTTTAGAGATATTATTTATTTTTAAGTATTTTATCAATGAAAATTAATTTTTTTCCATTAAATATTTTAATAATGTCTTAACAATTTAAGGGTTTAATTTTATATTGCATGAAATTTAAGAATTTTGTTAAATAATGCTAAAATATGTATGGGTCTTCGAAAATATATATGCAAAATCTTAGGGGTGACAAGTGTAATTTATCCATGTTGATAATGAATGAGTTGGTTTACGGGTATTTTTGTCTTTTCACATACAAATCAAAGGATAATATGGTTATTTTCACACCCAACTAATGTCGTTTGTACAAATTATAACAGATTGAGAGAATCTTGATAATAGTTTTAAAAGCAAAGTAGGTTAGTGTAATTGTTGAAACCACAGTGGAGATCTCTGTAATTGTCAGAAACCTCAGAGAGGTAAGTGTAATTTACCCTTTTTTAAAAAAATAAAAAGCAAAAAGCAAAAACACAACCAAAATGCTTTAAACATTTTAGTAATTTACCATACTAATCCGATCAAGACCTTTTCAATCCATTTTTCAAAAATGATATAAAGCCAGACAATTTTACCTTCAGAATAAACTTAGTTGGTATTTGATAAAATTGAAAATTGAAAATTGAAAATTAAAAATTAAGTATTTAAAACTGAATGTTAAATTTTTAGTAAAAAAATTGTTTGATAAAAATTTAGTGGTAAACAAAAACAAGTTGTTTGATATGTATAAGATCAAATTTGAAGTTTATTATTTTCAAATTGTATTTTTCTATTTTTATATTATGATAGTAAGTTGGTGATGTTGGAGGAGGCGGAGGCGGTGGCGGTGGCGGTGGTGTTAGCTATGACGTTGATGGCAATGGTGGTGGAAGTAGATGGATAATGGTTGTGGTGATGGTGAAAGGGTAATGTCGAGGAGATAAAAAAGCGGTGGCGGAGGCAGTGTAATGATGGTGGTTGTTGTGGTGATAGTTATGGCAATGGTGACAATGGTTGTGGAGGTGAAGGGTTGTACTAATTGTTGTAGTGGTGGCAGTAATCACAATGGTGACTGTGACGGTTGTAAAATGATGGTGGTCGTAGTAGTGGTGGTGGTAGCATGATAATAGTAGTACCAATAGTGGTGGTGATGGTGGCAGCAGGGTGGTGATTGTGGTGGTGGTGGTGGTGGTGATAGTGATAGTGATAGTGATAGTGGTAGTGGTAGCGGGTAGCGGGTAGCGGTAGCGGTAACGGTAACGGTGGTAGTGAGTTTATAATAATGTAGATCAACACTTATGTTTAATATTTATAATTTAGATAGAACTAAATAAATTTTATATGATTTGAAATTTTATTAACTTTTAGCCTACATTTTAAGAGACACTTAAATTTTTAAGTGATATTAATTGTAATTATTGAATAGACTTAATTAATTATCACTTAATATATTTAATTTTAAATACTGAATCAGGTTATCAAGCACCCCTTAGTGTCTGGTCTTACTTGTATTTATTGGGGAAAGGAAATGCTGAACATATAGAATTTTTTTATACAAAAGAAAAAAGTTATATAGAATGATGTGTCATTAATATTTATGCAATTATAATTCATAGTAGTGGATTTTTTTGATTTCTTATGAATGGACTATAAATGAGTCACATATATTCTATGTACAATTTTTTGCATAAAAATTCTGTTTATATGATATTATTCTTTTTAGATGTCTTATATCATTTGTAATTACTTGTTAAACTTTCTTTTAGTAAATGACTTCTCTCTAATTTGGATATGTATTGGAAAGAACAGTTTGGTCCACCATATTGTGCCACATCAGTACATTTAATAAACAATAATACTAGGGATCATAAAAAATATATCAGGAAATTCATCATGAAAATTTTTGATCCCTTGATTAGTGTGAGGTGTTTTATTATATGGATAATCCAAAGGTGAAAAATCGTTCATGATATTTTTTTTATGATCCCTAGCATTACTCTTTAATAAATCAAGGGTTTAGATTCTGTCTATCTATTAGCCCTTAAATTGGGTAAATATTGAGTTTGTAAATAAGTAGACAAAATTTAAATAATTTATTTACAAAAAATAATAACGTCTTGAAAATTCAAAACTTAAACAAAATACCTAATTTAGATTGAACTGGAGAGAATCTCGATTTTTTTAGATGTGGATGTGATTTTCGTAATACTTTAATAATTTGATTCATCCCAATTGAAGAAAAAAAATAATTAAACCACACAAGGTTGGATCAATAAACAAACTTTATGTCATTTTCATGAAAGATGATTACTCGGTAGAACAAGGGGCCACGTGAACAAACTATAACACAAATTGCTGGAATGATAAAGACAAACAAACTAGGTTCAATCAAACTCAAATCTCAAGCACATAATACCTACAGTTAATACTAAACCACCCAACATGTTAGTTTAACGTGGGTAATGTTAGACATTCTAAAAGTTTTATTGAATTTTTTTTATCAAATGTCTCACATAGGCTCACATAGAATCCACATAGTATGGGTCTCATATTTATGCGAGACATTTGATAAAAAAACGGTAATATTACATCCACCAATTAATGTACACACTAATGTAGCAACTAGTGTTATGCTATTATTACTGACCCCACTTATTATACAAATTACAAATACTCAAAACTTCTAAAATTATGCCACACCACAGAATACTAGTTAGTACATTAATTGATACATATAACATTATTCGATAAAAAATTTGGTAAAACTTTTAAATCCTCTAGCATTTTTTTTTTTTTTTTTTGTTTAAGGTTGTCTCTCTTATTTCTTGTTTTAATTACACTTTAACTTAATGCGACCAACTATAAATTGTTGGCAAATTAGGTAGGGGCAGAATTGCTCTAAATTCCCCACTACAATAAGTGAAAAATGTCCAAGAAGTTATAATCGTGAGGTGAAAAAAGAAAGAAAATAAAGTTAATTACACTTAGTATTCATATATATTTATTGTTATTTCATTTTAGTTTCTTCACTTTAATTATAGCAGTTAACTCTTTATATTTTAAGTCAATTTCCAATGTCTCCTTTTAGTTCATTTACCGTTAATGAAGTTGATAAAAATTAAAAGTGAATGGACTAAATGAGATTTCACAGTGAAAAGATTAAAGTGAGATTCTGATGAAAGTGTAAATGTGCTAAAAAAAAAAAAAAAATGTGACGTTTAACTCACAAGACAAGTTCTGTCACTCTTATTAACAATGGATGGACGAAAGGATGACATCATCATTTGACTTAAAGTGTAAGGGATTGACTGATACTATTAAAAGTGCAGAGACTGTAGTGAGATTACAGTTAAAATACATGGGTGTTAAGTATAACTAATCCTAAAAAATGATTTTAGTTTATCAACTAGGAGAGAAAAAAATAATAATTGTGGTTTCTCATTTTTGTGTTTGAATGACCACTATATCAAATAAAATGTGTCTTTTTATTTTATTTACTTTGTATTTAGAGGGGCAGTTTAGGTATTATAAAATTTATGTAGAGTAAATTTGATTTTATAACTGCTATTTAAATCTACTTTATTTTTTTGGACCCTCCACTGTTTTATTTTTTTATTACAATTTTATCTTAACATCAATTTTTATTTTTAACCCCACCTCTATCCGTTCAATCCGAACCCTAACAAACTAACACTTGGTAGAACAAGGGGCCACGTGAACAAAATATAACACAAATTGGTGGAATGACAAGACAAATAAACTCAAATCTCAGGCACATAATACCTACACAATTAATTCTAAAACCACCCGACAAGTTAGCTAAACGTTATCTCTCTTGTTTCTTGTATTAATTACATTTAACTTAATGCGACCAACTGTAAATTGTTGGTACATTAGGTAGGGGCGGAATTGCACTAAATTCGCCACGACAATAAGCGAAAAATGTCCAAGAAGTTATAATCGTGAGGTGAGAGAAGAAAGAACATGAAGTTAATTACACTAGTATTCATACACTTTTATTGTAATTTTATTTTAGTTTCTTCACTTTTAATTATAGCAGTTAACTCTTTATATTTTAAGTCAATTTGCAATGTCAGCTTTTAGTTCATTAACAGTTAATAAAGTTGATAAAAATTAAAAGTGAAGCGTTCAAGTGAGATTTTAGTGAAAGTGAAAAGATTAAAGTGAGATTATGATGAAAGTATAAAAGTGCTAATGAGGTGAAAAAAAAGTGATGTTTAACTTGCAAATCAAGTTCTGTCACTCTTATTAACAATAGATGGACGAAAGCATGATATCGTCATTTGACTAAAAATGTAGGGAGTTGATTGATACAATTAAAAGTATAGAGACCGTAGTGAGATTACAGTAAAAGTACATTGGTGTTAACTATAATTAATCCTAATGATTGTAATTTATCAATTAAGAGAGAAAAGAAAAAAAATTATTGTGATTTCTCACTTTTTGTTTGAATGACCAATATATCAAATAAAATATGTTGTCTTTTTATTTTATTTAATTTGTATTTAGAGGGGCAATTTAGGTATTATAAAATTTATGTAAAGAGTAATTTTGATTTAAGAGCTGCTATTTGCACCTATTTTATTTCTTTAGACCCTCCATTCTTCTATTTTTTTTTCTTTTATTACAATTTTGTCCTAACATCAATTTCTATTTTTAATCTCATCTCTATCCTTTCAACCCTAACCCTAACCCTAACCCCAACCCCAACTCCACCTTCACTTCCGCCTCTACTCTAGTCAGCCAACCCTTCACTACTAGCTTTGCCACCGCAACCCTTTAGCTACTTTCAACACCTCTTCAATCACCATCACTCATCCCTTCATTGACGCAGTATCATCCCTCCATCGAGCAGCCTTTCGCTACCGCAGCTTCATTCTCCAGAACTCTCGATCAATGGTGATCTAAAATGGCGACAAACCCCATAGCTCTGCTGTCGGTAGGCTCTCTACCGCTCACTTCTGCCGCTCCCTCACTCTTTTTCTTCTTCTTCTTCTTTTTCTTCTTCTTCTTTCCTAGATCTGAAATTTCAAACCTAGGGTTTTGGAAGAAAGAAAAAGAAGAAGAGATAATGGGTCTCTCTCTCTCTCTCTCTCTCTCTTTCTCTCATGTGCGATGGCTAGTTTACGGTGGAGAGTTCGTGCGGTGGTTGGGTAGTGGTGGAGAGTTCGTGCAGTGGCTGGATCACAACGAAGAGTTTGCGCAGCGATGGCTAGGTCGCGATGGAGGACACAAGAGGGAGAAGAGAATAAGAAGAAGAAGAAAAAGAAGAGAAGAGAAGAGAAGATGGGGATGAGGGTTGTGAAGAAGGATGGCTACTGGTGAATGAGGGCTTGTCATCGGTGAGGAAAGGGTGATGGTGACAACTGTAGGTGGTGGTGATTGCCGGAAGTGATGATGATGGAATTAAGGTTTGGGTTTAGATTTGGGGTTAGGGATATTGTTGATATTAAGGTGGGGGCTTAAAAAGAAAATTGAGGAGTTTTATTTTGCTAGGTAGGGGTTCAAATAAGTGGAGGAGGGGGCAAAGTAAAAAGGTGAGGGCAAAGAGCATCCCTCTTTTGATTTTTTATTCAATCTCACCATTTTTCGTGAAAAACAAAACTTAAGTGTTGAGGAATTTGTCTTTCTTATCTCATTAACCATTCAAACAAATCACGAGAAATTTTATTCTCTATTTTTTTTTTTTTTTTCTCACTAAATCCTTCAAGCCAAATGAAGTGTAAAAGATTTGAGATACATCCAATGGAACTTGTCCATTGGTCAAAAATCTTTTTATACCGTTATTTATCTGTGAGTTTTTTTTTAAATAACTATTTATGATTTTGAGTGTAATTATTGAGGGTTTTTTTTTTTTTAATTTATGTTTCTCTATCTCTCTCTGTATCATGTGTAATTATTGAGTTTCTTGTTAGGTGTAATAATTGTTATTAGACTTACTTACAAAATTGAATGTTTAGATTCATGTAAATTTCATGACAGTTATGGATTATCGTCTCCCAATGACAAACGAAAAAACAGAATCATATTAAATGCTTAATTTAATAATATTCTATGTTTATTGGGTGAATAATAATATTCTATGTTACTTCTTCAATTTGTTAGTTTTACGTCAAGATCTATAAAGGTTACTAATCCTTTATCCTCTCTTCTAAAATATTTTAAAAAGAAAAATGATTGATGTATTGATTTATTAAAAAGAAAAATGATTGACGTATTGATTTAATTATATAAGCCTGACAACCTACTAGGCGATCAGTCGAATCACCGTTGTCACCCTTATCAATCACAATTATCTTCTTTGTCAATTTTAATTATCACTTTTGTTAATCGATGTCACTATAATATATAAGAGTTTTAGAGACAAAAGTAAAAATTTTGTTGCAAAAGATATTTAGGGATCAATTTCTATCATCGTAAGGATAGTTGCTAAAAGATCATCCCGAAAAGTAAAAAATAGTTTTCAGCGATCAAATTTTGAAAATGTCACTAATAAATACACTTTTATGGACAAAATAATTTGGTCTCAAAATAGTTTATTTTTTTAGACAAACAATTTGGTTCCAAAAAGATAATAATCTATCACTAATGTCCAATTTTTGTTGTTAAAAATATAATAATGACACTTTTCGCAATAAAAATATTTGATTCCTAAAAAATAATTTTGTCCATAAATTTTGATCTTTAAAACCTTCATTTTTTGTAGTGTGTATCAACCAGCATCCTCTCGGAGGACCAACCAGACAACCAATATGTACAAATTTGAACAATTCAGGCAAACATAAATTCAATAAATGTAATATTACTGTTTTAAAAATAATGTGATGAGAAATTCATGACAAAAATTGTGTAATTAAAATTGTATTGGAAAAAGAAACAAAATACCCATCATTTGTCTCGTCTTTGATTTCATACCTATCTCGTATTACCATATCACCAGCATCAGTGATTAGAAAAATATGGAATAGAGAACGGTACAAAGTAACAGTAGGACAGGTGATCCCATATCCAGAAAACATAAATTTTTATGAATCAAAAAAAAAAAAAAAAAAAAAAAGAAAACATAAATTTTGGATATAGAAAATTATGTGTTGGTACTTAAAGTATGCTACAGGTTGAAACATGGTAAAGACAAGAAGCTCATGATGAGAGGAATTGGGGTTGTTAATGTGCACAACTGTTGGTCCTATAAATAAATAATTTATTATTATTATTATTATTATTGATAAATTGTAGGACACGTGACACTCATTTATTCATTTAGAGGTTATAGAAGTTATAAATCATTAAACATATATAAAAAGATGACAGAGGATGTGGAGGATCATGGAGCATGAATTGGAGATTAAAGGAAGTTATAGAGACATAAGGATGAAGTGGAAGATCATGGAGTGTGAAGTGTAGGAAATTGAAGAATGTAATAGTTGGAAGAATGTGATAGTTATTAGGTAATTTTTTCCTACAAATATTTACCTATAAATAGCCATTCATGGCTAAATTGTAGATGGGGATTCAAAACTCAAATCAAAGGCAACTAATTTCTATTTTTCTTGTCATTTATATTTCCTGCACTTAATTTTATGCACTTCATTTTTGAAGCATAGGAGTAGAGGTAAATTTTCTGCACTTTATTTTATGCGTTTCATTTTTTAAGCATAGGAGTAAAGGTAAATAAATGGTTAGTTTGATTGTTCACTCAATCATCCCAATTGTTCACTCAATCATCTTTTTCCGTTTCCCTCATTTTTCTTTTAATTTTTCTTTTCTCTACACTTGGCAATTTTAAAGTCCTCTTCATTGAGGCAAAAGAACCGTCAACACAATTGCTTGATAATTAATCAATAAGGATTTTTCAATCCTTACTGTCACGCTCGCATTTATGATATTTTCCTTCGTAGAAAAAATAATTCAACAATTTTTGGCATGCCCAGTGGGATGTCAAGTGTAAGAAATGAAAAATAAATTGAATTTGTCTATTCCAAATAGCCTAGATGAAATCTTTTGGAATAAATAAAATTTTGAATCTTCAAGAAGAGATCCATTTTTTTTTTATTAAACAAACTTTCATCCATTACAATATTATTTGGTGGAAGAAAAAAGACACGATTTAATTGGAGAAATTCATGAACTTGATATGGAAGTTCGCCAATAGGATGATGAGTTGTCAACTCTCACTATCAAGTCTTTAACTGAGGCGTTAATGGCCGAAATTGATGAATTTTTTCAGAATTCTTTCAATGTTGAAAATGGCAAAAGGAAAGAGTTGATTTCATCAATGGCTCGGGGGTTAAAAAACTCACTTTTAAAGAGCCAATTTATGAAAATAACATGGCTAAAAAATATGTTGTTAAGCCAAATATGGTTAAAAAAATGTTCCATATAAGGCTCAGGGGATTGAAAAACTCATTCTTAGAAAGTCAAACCATGGAAATAACATGTTTATGAAGGATGTTCATCAGCCATTAATGGCTAAAATGGAACAACCAATTAGGCCAAGAAATGAAAAAACTCACATGAAGGATTTTCATAAGCTGTTAATAGCTAAAATAAAAATAAATAAATAAAAAAAACAACCCCATTTGTCGATGAATAATGAAAGTTATTTAGCCAAAGAATATGTTCTTAGACCAAACGTGATTAAAGGTGATGATCAACTGTAGACACTCCATTTTTGACCGACCTTAAGACTCAGACGTTATCGATTGAGTGCTTGGTGATGGTGCATGTTCTGTTTGTTCTGAGATTTCGAAGTTTCGGCTGAGAGCCTTGCCTCCGAGCCTCAGAACTTTTTGTGCTTTGACTCGGTCTATGAACCAGGTCTTGTTTTCTCTTCCCGGAGGAAGGGAGAGGTCTTGTAGACCACCTCTTAGTGGCCGTGGGCTACTTTTCGTGGTCGTAGGCCACTGTTCCCGTTTGGAGACTACTTTCCAATTTTTGGAGCCGTCAGTCGTGCGCCTCGGCTCGGGACCGCTTAACATTCTCCTTTTGGCACGGTTTTTGGAACACACCTTGTTTCCTCTGTCTAGAGGGACACTGTGGCTCGGGAGACCACTTTTGTGGTCGCACACCACTTTCGGTGCACAACAGCCAGTTTTCGAGGCACCCGGCCGCGCGCTTTGCCTCCAGAACTCTCATTTTGCATACGTGTTGGTTCATTTTTGGCATGAACCTTGTTTTCCTTATTTGGGAGGTGGTACAAGGATGAGAGACCACCTTTTCTCCTTGAAGACCACTTTTCCCCACCAGCCGGTTTTCTTGTCAAGAAACTGGTTTTCTTGATCTTTGGGCCATATTTACTGGTCTCCCACCACACCTTGGGCTTGCTTTCAGTGTGGAGACCACCAATACCCTTGGCCGACCACTTTTTATCTAGGAGACCACTTGCCCTGGTTGGCTGACCACCTTTTCTGGTCAGCTGGTTTCCTCATGTTTTGTCAGATTGTATGGATGCCAGCTGTGCTAGCTGGAAGGCACAGACTGTATCCTCCATACACGTGTACGGAGGATTTGCATCCAAGCTTTTAGCTTCTTGAGGAAGCTTTAGCTTCAAACCTCTATAAGAGAGGCCCTCCCTCTCCTTTGCACATGTGGAGAATTTTGTTGAAGGCAAAATACATATCTCTCTCTATATCTCTATATTTTGGCTCAAAGTGTGTATTGTTCTTGACCTATTGCACCACACCTCATAGCCATACACCTCCACCATTGATCTGAGGTTCTTGGAGGGTACTTTCAGAGGTTGAAGAGTTGGTTTTTGGTCTCAAAACTTGCTGGTTTTGCTGAGCTTCAAAGGTAACTCATTTTCCCTCTTTTTAAGCTCTATCTTGATCATTCTCTTAGCCATACTTGCATGCATATTTAGGCTTTGTTGTCAACCAAAAAAAGCTTCATATTTAAGTGTTTTTCATGTTTGTTTAAGGCTCTTTTGGTGTTGAGGGTCATCTACCCTCTTACATGCTCTATTTAGCCTTGTTTTGTGCCATGTCATGAGACCTTTGTGTTGATCTTTGCTTGACCTTTTAGCCACTGAAATCCAGCTGATTTTCAGTGGTTGGCATGTGGTTTTGAGGGCCTAAATTAGAGAGGGGAGACCCTCTCTCTTTTGGCCTTGTTTGTTTGCATTTTTGGCCTTTCAAAGGAGCACATACTTTCAGACTTCCAAGGCTTGGTTCAGGCCCTTTTTGGTGACTTTTGGGACCTGCCTAGACTCTATCTCTGGCTGGTTTGGTCACCTTGTGTTTGCCTCTTGCATGTGTAGAATAATCCTTTTCATGGCTTATCAAAGTAGCACCTCATTCTTGCATGTATTGGTCATGTCTCAGTGGGTTTTTGGCCATCATTTGGCATGCCATGATTCTATTTTTGGCTGGTTTGGTAGCCTCTCATATGCTTCATACACTTGTAGTGTAAATCCCTTAAACTAGCTTTATATGCTTCATGCCTTGACATGTCATTCTAGCTTATTTTCTTCCCATTTCAGCATGTTTTTGGTGATGTTTTACCATGTCATGACTCTATTTTGGTTTGGTTTGGTTTGGTTGGCCTTTGCATGCTCCATACACTTGCCATGCAATCCCATGAAATAGCCTAACATGCATCATGTTGGCACATGTCTTTTTAGCATGCTTTTGGCTTGACTTCAAGAAGACTTTGTTCATGTTTTTCCATGTTTAAGGTCTGATTTTGGTTGTCTTGGTCATCCATGACTTGCTTTGTATAGCTTTGGTTCAACTTAGCTTGTTTGCTTTGTGCATCGGGTCCACTAGCATGCATTACTTGGCTCATTTCAATGATTTGGCATCATTAGTTATACTATTTCAGTCCATGTTTCATGGCCGTGCACTTGCATTTTTCACTCAATCAATGCGTTGGAGGGTTCCTCCTTTATGCCTTAACATGAGCCATTGTGTATGCATTCATGCCTTTGCTTGCGAGCCATCATTTCAGTGCTTATTTGGGGTTATTTTGCCATTGTATAACTCTGATTTTTGTTGGTGGAGTCATCCCATGCTTGGTCCTAATAGGTGTAGTGTAATCCACCTTATTTGCCTTGTATGCATTATGCCTCATGCCCCTCATGCTAGCATATTTTGGCTTCCATCCATGCATGTTTTAGTCTCATATTAACATGTACTAGGACTGTTTTTGGTTGCCTTAATCACATGCTTCATGTTTTGTATACCTGTAGTGTAAATGCTCTTGCTTGCCTCAAGCTTTGAGCACCATTGCATGCTTTATTTGTGTTGTGTACTTGATTTGGCATCACTTAACATCACATCTCAGAACATATAGACTTGCCATATTCTCACTTCATTCATGTTTTGAATGCCTTTGATGGTTATGCATTGTTGCCTATTAGTGTGTATGCTTGCATGCCTAGGACTTTGGGCCCTCATCTTAGCACATTTTGGTCTTTGTTAAGACCTATTTCAACTCTGTCCATGCTTAGTTCATGCATATTTGCCATGCATTGCATGCCTCATGTGTAGTCCTCTTTGATAGCTCTCATGCCTTAGGACCCTTGCATGCTCTACTTGCTTTGTTTGAATGATTTGGCATCATTTCTTACTTAATTTTAGTGCACTTGGTGTCTTTACACTTGCACATTTGTCACTCTTTGAGTACTCTTGAGAGTTGTGCTCTTTGGCCTCTTGTATTGGCCAATGCATTGTGCATGCATGCTTTGTATTTTGTGCCTTCATTTCATCCCAATGGCCACTGAGTTGGGCGTGGCTGAGGCCTATCCATCTTGGTTTAAGTCCATTGTTGCATTGTGTATGCCATGTCATAATGCGTTGTACATGTTATGTTATTGTTTGCATTGAGCATGCCATGATCATATTGCATTGAGTATGCCATATTGTCCATAGCATTGTGTATGCCATGTAGTTACATTGCATGTTCGCCATGTTGCTTGCATTGTGTTTGGAATAAGTGTTAGTCCAAACACGGGAAACGAGGGACGTTTCATACTTCAAGTGATGAAACGTGCTTCGATTTTCGGTCGCCGACACTCTTGACTACCCATGACGGAGTTGTTGGCTTTAGGTGCTTGTATGTGCATTCATTTCACATTGAGTCGTGCAATTCAACTCCTCGGCCATCATGCATCGAGATGCGTGATTGGTGGCCCGAGGGTCAAGGACTACACTCCCTTGAACTTATGCAATGATGGGGAGAGTGGTTGTGCACACATGTGTTGCGAATACTTTGCCATCTCTCTCTCTTGCCTTCTGTTGCAGAAAACCAGAAACCAAGGGCAGAAACAGGTCGGCCGACCAGATTTAGTGGCTGGCCGACCACATTTTCTAGTTTTTCACCACAAAAGTGGTCGGCAGGTGGTCTCCAAGGCCAATAGCTGGTCGGCAGCCTTCCCATAGATTCCCAAGGTGGAGTTTAAGCCTTCTGGAGCTTGGTGCAAGCTTCTGAGAACAATTGCAAACAGAGGCAAGTTGGGGCATCGCGAGGGATTTCCGAGCGAAGCAGTTCGAGCATGCATGCATCTCTCGTCATGAGGCCATTTCAGTACTTTTGTTAGTCTAGAATGTATATTTGTTTCAATTTGGGTTGTGCAATAATTAATTAGCTTGTTAGTTAGTTAATTAGTTGGCTTGTATTATTTATTCGGACCCTCCGTCGAGAGGGCGAATTTTGTAATAAGTGTGCGTGTGTGTGATGCATGTCTTCCAACCCCACGTCTTTCTTCCTTTTACTTACCTGCTTTTGATGGTTAGTTTTAGGGCATGTTTCAATTAGCATCCTTATGTTTCGTATGTTTGCATTCATTCATCTGTCTTGCATGCACCGGGCTCGGCGCATCATACTAACTGCATTGTATTTCAATTCCAAGTTGAATACATGTTATCTGTAGCATCTCATATGCCATCTTAGAATAGCCGAGCCTATCTTAGTTGCATTTTGCATGTGTTGCATTAGCCATCTTAACATGAACTAGGATCATGCATTGATTACTAACTAGTTTCTGTTTTGGCTCGGAGTACTCGGTAAGTGTTTACGCTTTAACATCCTTGCATGTGTGTGAGTGACTGCCATGATAGCATGCTTACCATGAGGCTAACTGCTTATGTGATATAACTGCCTGAATGCCTGTGGGTGAAGGTTGGATTACTTGAATTGGAACAATTCATTGATTGCGAGTTTTAAGCCCACTTGAGAGTGACAAATCACCATATTTTATAAGCCCACTCGAGGGTGGCAAAATCCGCATTTTAGTCTACTTGCGAGTAGCAAACCGCTTTCAAAAACAAACATGAGATGTTTTGTTCCAACTTAGGTGATCCAGTCTATACTTGTATGCTGTGCGCATCACAGAGTAATTCTAGGTTAATAACCGGAATAAGAGCACATGTGTTTTCAAAAACAAGATATCATGTTTGTAAAGGCCGATCTTTGATCGAGCGAGCGGGGGTGCTCATTGCATGACCTTTCCCTCTCGTACCCAAGTTCCCGAGGCGATGCAACTTTGGTGATGACGGACACGTGGCCTTAGGCACGAGTCAGGGTTTCCTAAATTCCCAAAATAAAATATTTAGGTGGCGACTCTGTATCTGGCAAAGCGGTCCATGTTTGGCACTTCTTTCTAAAAATCAGTTTTTCAAAACAATTTGCCGGATTTGGACTCTTTGGTGATTTATCGATCTTGCATTGCACTTTGTGAAATCAGATTCAGAATCGTGACATTGAGTCCGAATTGTAGTAAGCTCCAATTGACAAAACGGGATTTTTCTCGGGACGTTCGGGCGCGTCTACATCAACCCACTGTTAATGAATATAAAATATTTGACATTATTGAAAATGTCAAAGTGTTTGAATTTCCAAGGCTGGTGTTCAAAATCTATTTTAGATTTGTGAGCCACATCAAAATTTAATTTTGATGAAATGGCTAATAAAATAATCATTTTTAAGCATTGTTCCATATATCATGATTATAGACACCCCATTTTTTACAGCCCTTATGACTTGAACGTCATTGCTTGCACACCTAATGATGAGTGCATATGCTTGTCAAGTGCTTGAAGTTCTCAGCGGAATGCCACAGCTTTGAGCCTTTCAAACCTTGCACCCCTGTTGCCTTTGTTTTGGACCAAAACCCAGTGATTTTCAAGCTTGCAACCCCTGGTGGCCTGCCAGCCACTTCTTTGGGCTGCCGACCATCACTTTTAGTTGTCGGCCATTGATGTGGCCTGCCGACCACCAGTGATGGCTTGCCGGCCACTTGTGCAAAATTTAGCAATGTGCTGCCCCAGTAGAACAGAGTTGGTCTGGAGATGGAAATCAATGCAAATGTCCTGCTGTGCAACAAAGGCATTCAGCAGCAGAAATTGTGACTTTTTGGATGGAAACCAAATTCATGCATAAGCCTTCCATTGAGCCTTGGGATCCGTGTTGTAATAATATTAGCATTGTGCTTAAAATAGTGGTTTTGTAAGTAATTAGTTAGAATAGTTAATTCGTCTCGTGTTGTAATTATTTTAGTTAGCTAGAATAGTTAATTAATTTGGTTTGTAATAATTAGTCAAGTAGTTTAGCTATTTATTCATTTGTTGTTGTAATAGCTACTTAATTAGTTTAGTTAGCTAGTTAGTTCATTCGGACTCTCCTTCGTGAGGGTGCAATGTTGTAATAATGTGTATGTCTTCTAACCCCACGTCTTTCTCCCTTTTATTTACTAGCTTATGATGGTTAGATTAGGGCTTCATGTTTTGTTTAGCATACTTCATGTTTGCATTCACTTATTTTGCATGCACCGCTCGGTTCATCATCCTAACTTGCATTGTCATTTAAACTTTCTTTGACTTCGTACTTAGACCGCATGATATCAAACTGATTCATATGCCATGTTCGTAACGGAGCCTAGTAATTGCATATCGCATATGTTGCATTATTCATATCGCATAGTTAGGAATCATGCATTTTTCTAACTAGTTTCTCTTTTGGCTTGGAGTACCAGGTGAGCCTTTACTTGTTTTACCATATCGTATGTGTGTGATTGTTGCCATGTTTAGCATGCTTGCCATGAGACTAATTGTTTAAGTGCTATAATTGTTTGAATGCCTATGGATGAAGGCTAGTTGCTTGAATTGGAATAATTTAGGTAATGTACATATGCGATCACTTTTTCAAGTGATACATATTTGAAACAATTTTAAAAAAAAACATGAATCAAATGTTCCAATTCTTACAAGTTAGTCTATACTTGTGTGTGTGCGCATCACATAGTAATGCTAGCCTAATAGCTGAAATAAGAGCATATGATGTACATAAGATTCATATCATGATTAGTAGAGGCCAATATTTGATCAAGCGAGCAGGGGTGCTCAATTCACGACCTTCCCCTCTTGTACCTAAGTTCCCGAGTCGAGACAATCTTGGTGATGACGGACATGTGGCCTTTGGCACGAGTCATGGGTTTCCTAAATTTCCTAAAAATATTTAGGTTGTGACCCTGTATCTGGAAAAGCAATCCATTTTTTGCAATTTGATTCAAAATCGATTTTCCAAAAGATTTGTTAGATTTGTACTCTTTGGTGTTTATCTATTTCACATTGCACTTGTGGAATCAGATTCAGAACCGCGGGAATCCGATACTGTTGGGCTTATTCGTCTTCCGAGAGGGGGCACGAAAAGTCGAGCTATAATTTCTGGTGACTTTGCCAGGAAAATAAGAGAACTTGACCCAAACTTCATGATATGAAAGTTTATCTACAATTATATGTTTCTTTGCATTGCATTTGCATTGGTGCCTTTAAGTCACTGTGTTTGCCATCTGCTATTCCTGGACGGTTTGCCGAACGCTTGCCAGAAAAAGCTGATCGGTCACGGGCTCTGCCATGATGGGAACACAACCCTTAGATCTAGACTACCGCTATACCGTTTGATCCTACTTTCACTTCATGGTGTTAGGTGTGAAAGGTATATTTGGTAGTCTTACTAATTTACCCTTTTGACCATTTGGCCTAGTTGCATATCGAAAAGCCATAGAGACTATTCCAAACTAGGACATGATGCTCACCCGAATATAAGATTACATGAAACCGCTTTGTTTGAATAGTGAACCCTAGTTCTTAATGAAATTAGGACAAGGTAACCCTACCCCCTCATAGGGGTGTTTTCGCTCTTACTTGACTAGTATGTGCTTTACAATGAAACTGTATAGGAATGTGCACATCAGTTGCAAGTTTGGTATCTGTTTTGGGGGTAGAATTCAGTGTTGAGTGCAATCCTGCAGCTTTGATTATATCTGTGTGTTGTTAACATCAATAGCTGAGGTGCTGTGCGATTTCTGATTACTGCTTTCTTTTTGCTTTATTTCTTTTGCTAGGTAGTATAACACCATAGCTTCAGAAAGTTCGGATATCCCCTAAGTGCTCTGGACCCGAGTTAGAAGGCTTTGCAAAGCTGGAGATCTTGTTAGGGGACAGCCCATGTTTACTTCACTCCCACTGGTTACGAGACAGAGGAGAGTTAGACAGAGTTCACCGGTCTAGTTTTTACAACAGTCACCCCTCTATTTACCTGCATCTAGTCAGGCTCAAGGATAGTCTTCTACGTCTAGTCCGGTACGAGATCACTCACCTATTCCGATGACGCAGTATCCCCTAGTCAGCATGGAGGAATTAATACATCATTTTCAGCAAACAGTTGAAACCCTACAGCAAGATGCTGCTCGTCAGGCCGAGATCACAGCACGTTAGGCTAAGGTAATAAACAGGCTGCAATAACAACAACCATAGTCAGCAGTGGCTTTTGCATCTCATGCACCTCCTACGGGGTATCCCAGCACCCAAAGCCACTGCCCATGCTGAGAATCAAGGCAATCCGGCAAAGTCGATCCCAGCACAATCCTCCAAAACACCTGTGTATCAAATTGAGGCTCCATTTGAATTTGAGGATGACCCAACTGTGCTTAAGGTCAACAAGCTGGAGAAGCTATTCAAGAGAGCACAAGGTGTTAACTCCATCCCCGATATAGAAAATAGGTATACTGACTCTACAATGACATTGCCAGATCAGTTCAAAATGCCATACATTGATCGATTTGATGGCTTCGAAGATCCCATGGTTCATCTACAGCTGTTTTCAGACATTTTGTGGTCGATGGGCCTGACCAGATTGTAGAAGCTATTTCTCTTTGGCCGGACCATGTCAGGAATAGCAATCATATGGTATGCGAAGTTTAAGGATTCTATGAAATAGAATTTGGAGGAAATGACCGAGGCCTTTATTGCTCAGTACTTGTACAACACACAAATCGAGGTCACAACTCGTGATCTCGAAGCAACATACCAGGAGCCCGAAAGAGGGCTTCTCAGAATTTGTGACGAGGTGGAGGGCTAAAGCTTCAATGATGACCACAAGGCCTTCCGAGAAAGATCAGATAAGGATGGTAGTCCGTAATTTGCACGGGTAGTTGTTGTAGAAAATGATCGTCCTACTTCTGTTCACATTCATCGAGCTCCATGAGATGGGGGTTCAAATTGAAGACACCATGAAACAAGGGTTGATTACTGATAAGAAAGAGCAGGCAAAAAGGCCTTTTGTGCGCAGTTCTAATGCTACCACCAATGGCAGCACAGCTGCAAGGCCGTCAGATGTGAGCATCTATAGACATCCCATTTTTGACCGCCCATATGACTTGGGCACCACTAATTGTTTACTTGGTGATGAAAGTTGTGCAGTGCAAATGTTCGATTTCTTCGGCAAGAGGAGCTTCAAATCCCAACTTTACACCCCATTTTTGGACCAAAACTATTTTGACTAAAATTATTTTGAGACCTTAAAACCCTCTCTTTCAAAGTATTTTTGAAAAAAAGTTTCTACGATGTTCTGAGACTCACATTTCTTTAAATGTTGTGCTTTTCGGTAAATCGAGTAAGGACAAAATGGAAATGAATGAAAGAGAGGTGAACTCTTTGAAATTTTTTAAAACACCTTATTTAGAGGTTTGGAGTTGAAGAAAATTGGAGGAGAGGGAAGAAACCTAGTTGGGGAAGAAGTTGGGCGTGAACTTTTAAAAGAGAGAGTTGAGCAGCCCTCACTAAATCAGGCCTATCCTTTTGCACACTTGGATTTCAGCTATAAGGCCACCACCTTGGAAAGTGGACTTCTAGGGGTTCATTTTACACTCAAGAATATCCTCAAGCCGAGTCCGAATGAGGGAGATATGGCTAGTTAAAGTTAGGCATCAATCCGATGGAGCTGGAAATGAGCAGTCTTCACTAAAACAAGCATATCTTTGTGAACACTTGGAATTTTGATTTGAGGCTACCACCATTGGAAAGAGGACTTCCGGGGATACAATTTAGACTCAAGAATGACCTGCAAAGGAGTCCAGATGAAGGAGATATGCCTATTTGAAGTCGGGGCCAGAAACCAATTTTTGCTTTCCAACCACTAGTGAAGCCTATCGGCCATGTGTCGGCCACAAATGGAGTTTGCCGGCCATATGTCGGCCAAGAGTGACCCTTGTCGGCCACCAATGGTGGCCGATCGGCCACAGGTGTCCAAAAAGCTTAGATTTTGCAGATATTTCTCCTCCAACTGTTTTACACTGCTCCAGCTATCCCATTTTTAGATATTTTTCACCAAGGCTCTCTTTTTTCTATATATAGAGGCCATATCTCTCATATTGCAAGGTTGGAAAATTTGGGAGCCTCTCTCTCTAAAATCTCTCTCTCTTTCTCTCTCTCGATTTCTCTCTCTCTTGCCTTTTTGTGCATACAAGTAGAGATACACTTCTCCTTTTCCAGACATTCTTGATCAAAGTTGCCTATCTTTAGGCTGAGATTCCTTGGGTCCTTCTTTGAGCAAGGTGATTTTAGCTTGATTTGGTGCCTTATTTGTACCTAAAGTGTGCTTGGCTTCAAGAGGTATAACCTTTACCCTTTGAGCTTGTTTTTCATATCTACTTTTGCCATCTTTTTGTACTATTTTTGGGGTGGTTTTGAACTAAAAAAACCTTTGTTTTTGTGGGTTAAAAGCATTGGTTTGAGCCCTATTTGAGTTAGGGGGTTGTCCACCCTTCTTGTCTCCTTTGTTGTTAAAGCTTTTGTGCCATCTTGTCTCACCTTCAAATCAAACTTTTTGAGCCTTTAAACCATTGAAATTCAAAGGTTTTTCAGTGACACAAACCTTCTTTTGAAGTCCAAAATTGGAGGGGTTAGCCTCCCCTCCTTGTTGTCTTGCTTGCATGCCTAGTTGCCTTATATGTTAGCCTATTTTTGTGGCTTAACTTAGCTTATTTCTAGTATGTTTTTGCCTCTGATTTGGGCTGCTTTAGCTCTGTTTTGGGCTGTTCATGTTGTATGAGTAGTATTTTGCATGGTTGTAGTGCAACCTTGTGTTTTAGCTTATTGTTTTAGCTATTCTTGTCTTCATTTCAGCATGCAACCCTTTCTTTGTACCTTGTTTTTGGGGCCTTTGCCCTTGTGTTTCCCACCCTTTTGCTATCTTTTTCCAAGCTTTTAAACACTATTTTTCAGAGCTATTTCAGTGGATAAAAATATGTTTTGAAGTCCAAAAATGGAGGAGGTAGCCTCCCCTCCTTGTGTTTTGCTTACTAGTCTAGCATGCCTCATGTTTTAGCCTATTATTCTAGCTTGTGTTAACTTAATTTCAGAATGTTTTAAGCTATATTTTGGGCTATTTTGCATCTATTTTGGGCTGGTTGTTGCTTTTGAGCTTTGTATTGCATAGTTGTAGTGTAATCTCCTTCACTAGCTTAGTGTTTCTAGGCATTGAGCTTCATTTGTATGTCTTGGTTGCATGTTTTAATGCTTTTTCATGCCTAATTCCAGTACTTAACATCTCTGCAATCTCTCTCTATTCTTCACTCTTTTATTTGTTTTGAATGGGGCTTTGAATCCCTTGTTGGCTTGAGTGTGGAATTGAGACCCTCGTGCCTAATGGTTTAATTCCTTCGAGAGTTCATTACTAATAGCATGAGGCCTCTTTCATGCTCAAGGTACTTGTGGTTTAAGCCTCATTTCCATTAGAGGACACTCACCAATGGACTAATTGACTAATAAATGGATTGGTAAGTTAAAATGAGTAATTAAACAAGTAAAAGAGGCAAGGTAAGCATCTTTCGTGTTGCATTCCACGTGTTCGAATCGGACGTTAATTCGAACACGGGGAAAATGGGACATTTCATACTCAAAGTGATGAAACGTGCCACTGTCCTTGGTCATCATCACCCTTCATCATGCATGAAAGGGTGGTGATCTTCTGTGTCTTGTTTGTGCACTCATTAAGCTTGTGCAAGCTTGGTTCCTTAACCATCATGCATGGAAAATGCTTGGTTGATGGTTTAAAGGCCAAGAGCTACACTCCTTTGAGCTTGTGTGATGATAAGGAGGGTAGCAGTACATACACTCCTTGAGAATACACTACTTTGCCTCTGTTTGCTCTCCGTTGCAGCAAAAAAGGAAAGTTCAAGGAAGGGGTGGCCGACTGGCCACTAGCAGTAACCGACTGGCCACCAATGGTAGCCGACGGCCACCATTGGTAGCCAACCAGCCATCAATGAAGAAGGTTGCTCTGTGTGCTCCTACAGGGGATCAGAGGTGTTCTGGGAATTGGCACAATTTTTAGTGGTCCAGTGCATGTAAACAGAGGCTGCAATAGCAAGGTGGTGGATTTTCAGGAGGAAAATAACCAAGCATGCATGCATCCCTCGCCCCTCGAGGCCATTTAAATGCTTTATTTAGTTAATTAGTGGTAGCTAATTTACTTGTTTTGTAATTATTTAGTTAAAGTGTTTAGCTAATTAATTCGTTTTGTAATATTTAATTAGCTTAGAATAAGTTAGTTAATTTGTTTCAATTGTTGTAATAATTAGCTTAGAATAGTTAATTAGTTTCATTGTGTTGTAATAGTTAGCTTAATTAGCGTAGCTAGCTAGCATAGCTTATTCATTCGGACCCTCCTTCGCGAGGGCATAATGTTGTAATAAGTGTGTGTGTGTGTGTGTGTGTATGTCTTCCAACCCCACGTCTTTCTCCCTTTTATTTAATCACTTTCGATGGTTAGATTAGGGAAATTTTCAATTAGCATACCTTATGCTGGCATGTTTGCATCCATTCATTTGTCTTGCATGCATCGAGGCTCGACGCATCATTCAAACTGCATTGTCTTTTCAATATTTCTTTGAATACATGTTTCAAAGCATGCTATCAAAGTGTTGCAAATACCATGATTAGGTCACCGAGCTTATTTAGTCGCATTCTTTGCATGTGTTGCATTAGGCATCTTGTATAGTTAGAATCATGTATTTTTCTAACTAGTTTTTGTTTCGGCTTGGAGTACCCCGTAAGTCTTTACGTTTTAGCATATCGCATGAGTGTGATTGTCATATTGCCATGTTTCACATGCTTGCCATGAGGCTATGTGCTTACTTGTTAAACTGCATGAATGCCTGTGGATGAAGGCTTGTTGTTTGAATTGGAACAATTCAACGAATGTGTGTTTTAAGCCCACTTTGTTGTGGAAAATCATGTTTTAAGCCCACTTTGTTTGGTGGCAAATCCGCATCTTTAAGCCCACTTGAGGGTGGCAAATTCAAACCATTTTTCAAAAACAAACATAAATTGAATTGTTCCAATTCTTGCAATTTTAGTCTATAACTTGCTTATGTGCGCCACATAGTAAAGTTAGCTAATAACCGAAATAAGAACACATGTGTTTATAAAACAACATATCATGTTTAGTAGAGGCCGATCTTTGATCGGGCGAGCGAGGGTGCTCATTTTAGGACCTTTCCCTCTCGTACCTAAGTTCCCTAGCTGAGGTAACTTTGGTAATGACAGACATGTGGCCTTTGGCACGAGTCAAGGTTTCCTAAATTTCCCCAAAACAAAATATTTAGGTGGCGACTCTGTATCTGGCAAAGCAGTCCAATTTTGGCATTATTTGATTGAAAATCAATTTTCCAAAATGATTTGCCGGATTGGACTCTTTAGTGATTATCAGTTTCACATTACACTTGTGGGACTAGATTCAGAACCGTGGGAGTCCAAACTGTGAGGCCTTCTTTTCAAATCCTTTTCAAAAGGCAGGGGTGCAAGAAAAAGGCGAGTCCACAGTGTCGTCACCACCACAACCAAGAACACCAATCCCTTTGCCAATACAACTCCACAAACTTCAGCCAACCCTACCCGATCCTAAAGGACCTTTACCTAACTCTATATGACCCTATCTTAAGCCATGAAGGTGTTGGTCAAAAAAGGGCACCTCAAACCATTAGAGCCTCGCCCACTACCTGATCATCTTCTACCGAAACACAACCTATCAAAGTACTGTGTTGTTCACTAACAGTATGGTCACGATACCGACCAATGCTTCAAACTACATCATGAGATTCAAGACCTCATTGACAACAAGGTGATCGCACCGCCCCAGAAACCAAATGTAACTACCAACCCTCTCCTTGCCCATAATCAAGTTCCCCCACCTCAAAATCTAAACCTAATCCATATACTGGCCATCCCCTACGACCCCAGCGTATATATTACCCCTTCCCACCTACCAAGACCAACGGTGTTCATTCCTAAAAGCACAGATTTGTGCATGATGGACACGTCCGCACTTCAACCTAAGCCTGTGGTGGTGACAGTTTCAATAGAAGGGAGGCTGGCCTTAGAGAAAAGTACGAGTCCGTTGTCGAAGAGCTCTGAGGACTTGCCTAAGGAGGTGTACGATCCAAGCTGCTACATTGTGCCAATTGATCAAGTCAAGCCGGAATTGGTGTTGCTAACTCTGGTAGAGGTTAATGTGGTTAGAGAGGATGGCCTGAGCCAAGGGTTGGATGATTTGGCAGAACTAGAGGAGGATTTAGACAACCTGCAGTTCTTTGACAAACAAGATCAAGGAGATGTGTAGATTAGCTGGTTCAATTTGAATGGATCAACTGATAACTCTGGGTGGCTGAGTGATGAGCCGGATAGGGAGAAAAGAACTAAAATGAAACTGGAAAAAAAGGAAGCATGAATTACTGTAGTGGTCGGAAGGGTCGATGAAAAGGGAAACTGCCGAAGAATGCCGGGCATGGAAAATTCAGCTCAGGAACTGGGCACTGTGAGCACTGTGGACACAGAACAAAAGGTTTTGCTGAAGCAATTTGAACAAGAAAGGGTTAAAGACCACCAAAAAGCAGTACTGACCCAACACCCCGCGAAGGATACCTGTGATGTTAAAGTTATTCGAACGAAGCCAGATAACTAAGGTGTATGGTGGGATGATGACGATCTACATCTGGCCCACACCGACGGAGATTAGGGTGAGTGCCTTCCAAAAAACACTTAGGACGCAGAAGAGATAGATCACATGACAAGAAGTGGGCGGTATTTTAAGCCACCGAACTTAGATCAAGCTGAGGCATCTGGGAAAGACAGAGAGGTTGAGAAATAGAAAGAGAAGTAGTTGGAAAAAGAGGCAGTGTTGAAGCAACTTAAGAAAATCCAAGCTGATATCTTAATTTGGGGTCTTCTCATGGCCTCCCGGGTACATTGACATGCAGTACTGTTAGCAATGGACAAGGCTAAATTATCCATTAACACTACCCCTAAACAGCTTGTGGAATTGGTCTTCCCAAGTGGCGTCAGACCAACCCTAACCTTTTTTGACAAAGAACTACCGCTGGAAGGCTCAACTCACAATAAACCCTTGTACATATCTGTTGAGTGCAGGGAAAAATGGGTACTGATGGTGTTGATAAACACCGGTTTGGCTATCAATGTCTGTCCATCTCGCACAACCTACGCAATTGGCCTTAGATCAATAGACTTTGTGCCCACAACTCAAGTAATTTGGGCATATAATAATATGAGCAGAGAGGTTATAGGCACAGTACAAATTAGAGTCCAGGTGGGTCCAGCTTAGCAAGATGTCGAGTTCCATGTCTTGGATGTGCCAGCCACCTTCAACCTACTGCTAGGGAGGCCCTAGTTGCATCTTGTGAAAGCTATCTCCTCCACTCTCCACCAAATGTTGAAGTATCCTCACGGGAAAGGAGTGGCAATTATTTTCGAGAATTTATCCATTCATCCCCCGCCAGAGGTAACTACACCAGTGTTGGAGATCACTCATGGTGAGGAGGATGTATTCCTCTCAGGGTTTACTCTGGCTGAGGCCCAGGTAATGCAGACAAGTTTGGCCGCTGATGACAGCATGTATGTCAATGCCCAATCTATCTATTTTGTGAACAAACTGCAGCATGTGCCAGGAATGAGACTTGGAAGAAGTGGCTGGAACGGTGTCACAGCATTAACAGACGTGTCGCACAATCCACATGTCTTTGGTCTGGGCTATGTACCCACCAAAGAGGAATGGATCAAGAAAAGAGAAGAGATGATAGGTAGAACTAGAGCCAAGCAAGCCGGGAAACACTATGAGCTCATTCACAAGCCAATTCGGGGAACATTGAATTACCACTTTGTTCGGGAGGGAGAAGATTAACCCTTTTGTAGCTTTCCCAAGCCCTGGATGAATTCCACAAAGCAACACGTCCCTGGATTCAAAATCTTCTTTGACCTGCAGCTGCAAGATAGTGATGCTGAAAGGATGAACCAAGTACTGAAGCTGAACAGAGCATGGAAAGTGACTCAAGCAATAGCGAACTTAGAGTAGAGGCAGCACTGGCATGTCTCCTTACAGATCTTGTGGCTGACTCAGAGAACTTAGAGGATAACCTTACCATCTCTATGATTAGGGAACAACTAGGTGTGAACCCATCCAGCAGTATTATGGAGGCATCAGAAGCACCATCTCTTACCTGGTAGCTGGAGGAGGGCTATCTGTCTAGTTTTGAGTCAGGTGATGAGCTAGAATCTGATTCCAGTAAGTCTGTGGAGTGGGAATCAGATTTCGGTTCTTTTGAGTCTGAGTCTAGTATTCCTGGGGGTGATAACCCAGATACTAAGGTCTTGTCCAGGTCCTCTTTTTCTTTTGCTTTTGAGTCGGTTGTAACTGAAAATCTAGATCTTATGAATGAGAATGCTGCCGATTCTGAGTATTTCTCTGTGCCACTTATTTATTGTATTGACCAAGATTTTCAAAATCTTAATGAAGACAATGAGGAAGAAATTCCTCCTGTTTTGAAAAACTTCATTAGTCGAGAAGAGGAGAGGTTTACTAAACCCTGCGTTGATGAAATCATTACTATTAATGTGGGTACTAAGAAGGATCCACGTCTAGTCCAAATTGGGTCCACGTTGTCTTCGGAGGAGCGCGAGCGCTTAGTCGCTTTATTGAAAGATTTCAAAGATGTTTTTGCGTGGTCCTACGAAGACATACCTGGAATCGATCTTGAGATTGTACAGTATCTGATCCCTCTTGACCCCGAGGCTTGACTTGTCAAGCAGAAGTTGCGTAGAATTCGTCCAAATTGGGCACTGAAAATCAAGGAAGAGGTCACCAAGCAGATCGAGGCAGGTTTCTTGTTAGTATCTAAATATCCGACTTGGTTGGCCAACATTGTCCCAATGCCAAAAAAGAATGGTAGAATTCGGGTATGTGTAGACTTTTGGGATTTCAACAGAGCCAGTCCGAAGGATGACTTTCCTCTACCGCACATTGATGAGTTAGTGAATTTCACTACGGGCCATGCATTGCTATCCTTTATGGACGGGTTTTCCGAGTATAACCAATTTCTGATGGCGCCTGAGGACAGAGAGAAAACTATATTTACTACACTGTGGGGTACCTACTGCTATCGGGTTATGCCATTTGGCCTGAAGAATCCCAAGGCTACCTATCAAAGGGCTGTAACCACCATTCTACATGATATGATCCACAACATGATTGTCAAGTCCAAAGAAAGAGAGGGCCACTATACCGTCTTAGAGAAATTCTTTCAATAGATCAGAGAATACAGATTGAGGTTGAACCCGCAAAAATGCACCTTCGGTATAACAGTAGGGAAAATGCTGGGCTTTTCTATCACACAGAGGGGCATCAAAGTAGAACCTTCCAAAATCAAGGTCATCCTAGAAATGCCACCACCAAGGACTGAAAAGGAGGTGCGAGGCTTTCTAGGTAAAGTGCAATTCATAAGACGGTTTATTCCTAAATTAACCTTGACTTGTGAACCACTTTTTGGTCTCCTGAAGAAAGGAAAGAAATTCCGATGGGATGATCGATGTTAATTCGTCTTTGAGCAAGTTAAGCAATATCTCCAGAATCCGCCTGTGTTATCGCCGCCAGAGCTGGGGAAGCCTTTGATTCTGTACCTGTCAGTAACAGGCACGACTACGGGATGCATGCTCACTCAGGAATCTAAAGATAGGGTGGAGAAAGCCATCTACTATTTAAGCAAGAAAATGCTGGATTATGAGACCTGTTATACTCCGTTGGAGAAAGCTTGTCTAGCCTTGATATGGGCTACCAGGAAGTTGAGGCACTACTTGTTAGCTCACTCTGTAATCTTGGTTTTGAGATTATATCCCATCAAATATCTCTTTGAGAAACCAACTCTTACTAGTAGGCTAGCCCGTTGGTTGCTTCTCCTCTCCGAATTTGACCTCAAATACATCACCCACAAGTCGGTCAAGGGAAGAGCTGTAGCAGAGTTCCTAGCAGATCACCCAATAGAAAGAATTGAGGTGGTGGAATACTTGTTCCCAAATGAAGCCATTCTGCAAGTTGAGGAGGAGACTTGGACGAAGTACTTTGACGGAGCATCCAATTAGTAGGGTTATGGGATAGGTGTGTTGCTGATAGCACCCGACGATTCCCATATACCTTTAGCCTTCAAACTCTAGTTCAAGGTGTCCAATAATGAAACAGAGTATGAAGCGTGTATCGCTGGTTTAGAAGCCACCCTGGAACTAGGGGCAAAATGGTTGGATGTTATCGGGGACTTGAACTTAGATGTTTCTTAAGCAAATGGAGATTGGAAAGTCAAAGAAGAAAAGATGAAGGTTTATCACCAGACCCTGGATGTTCTGATTCCTAGGTTTGAAAAGCTAACTTTCACGCATTTACTGAGAGAAAACAACAGGTTCGCTGATGCTTTAACAACTCTATCTTCTATGGCAGACATCCCACTTGGAGTTCGGATGCGTCCGATTATCATTGAGCAGAAATACACGCCAGCTTATGAAACTATCACCGCAATAGATGAAGTGCAAGACAAAAACCCTTGGTACTACGATATTTGGAACTTCTTGGAAAAGAAGATTTATCCATCAGGGGCGAATGCCAAGGACAAAAGCGGAATACGGCGAATGGCCGTCCAATTTATCATTTGCAGCGGTAAACTGTATAATAGAGGTCATCTGGGAATGCATAAGTTGTGTGTCGAAGAAGAGGAATCAAAGCGCCTGATAAAGACCATCCATAGGGGAGAGTGTGGAGCGCACATGAACAGAGTAATGCTAGCTCGGAAGATTCTCAGGCAAGGTTACTACTGGTCCACCATGGAGGAGGATTGTATTGGTTTTGTTCGGTGATGCCACAAATGCCAAATTCATGCTAATTGCATGAACATGCTGCCGTCAAAACTATACAACATGACTTCGCCATGGCCTTTGACGTCATTGGCGCAGTTACACCAAAAGGGTCGAATGGGCATGAATATATCTTGGTGGCAATTGATTACTTTACAAAGTAGGTGGAAGCTCGGTCCTATGTAGTGTTAAAAGCATTGCATGTGGCCAAGTTCATCAAAAACAATATCATTTGTCGATACGGAGTTCTAAACGAGATCATATCAAACAATGGCTCCCACTTCAAGAAAGAGGTGATAGACTTGTTGGAGAAATATAATGTGAATTTTCATAAGTCATCTGCATACAGGCCGCAAACCAATGGAGCCATTGAAGCCGCCAACAAGAACATCAAGAATATTTTGCAGAAGATGGTTGAGACCTACAAGGACTGGCCAGATAAATTATCATTCGCACTCTGGGGCTATAGAACTTCAATCCAGACGTCTACAGGGGCAACTCCTTATTCTCTTGTCTGTGGGATGGAGGCTGTTTTGCCAATTGAAATAGAAGTCCGGCTGTTGCGAGTTATGGCTGAGTATCAGATAGTAGAAATGGACTAGCAACAGAGCAAATTTGAGGAGTTGATGCTGTTTGATGAGAGAAGGCTGAAAGCATTGTATCACGTTCAGGGCTACCAACGCAAAATTGCTAGGGCCTTTAACAAGAAAGTTAAGTACCGAAATCTCAAGGAGGGAGATATGGTGCTGAAAGACAACCAAGCTCCCATTCATGACCCTAGGGACATGTTCAGACCCAATTGGACTAGTCATTACATCATCAAAACTATCTGGTCGGGTAGAGCTATTATTCTTATAGACTTAGATGACCTAGAATTTTCACAACCGATCGACATGGACAATTGAAGAAATATTATCCTTAAGAGGCTCGCTAGGCCGAAAACTTGGAAGGGTGACCTAGGCAAAAGTTAGAGCATGAAAAATTAGAAATAAAGAAAAACTGAGCTCACCAGGTTGAAAACCCTAAAGGGCGACTTTGGCAAAAGTTAAAGTGCAAAAGGAGAGAGTTAATACTCAAGTGAACCTGAACCGAATTACGTAAGGCCTGATTCCCATCTTCAGGATATGTAGGCAACTTCATCTTGAAGTTCGGCCGTAATCACCTCCAACTCAACTGTCCTATCCATGTATTTGATCAAGTCATCTTTGTCTGTTCTTTACCTAAAACCTCGGTTTTGATCTTTACTCTGAGAGAAAAGCTAGTTACAATGCAGAGCAGTGGTGTTCAATCAGGGTTATTTCTGATCTTTTGATTCGGGGTTGTACATCTTGAGGATTGATTCCATGCGTGTCAAGTGGTGATCCTTTTCGAAAATGGTTTCGAGAAGTTTTGATAAAAGTTTATTTTGTTCAAAATTTTGCCTTTTACAACTTAAATCATTTTTGGACGAAAAGGAAAATTTTCAGTGCTTACAACTTTAATTTCATTGATTTCAATATAAAAGTTCTCAAACTCTCTGATACAAATCAAAGTTGCTTTTATTACATTGAAAAAACTAGAAAGAAAGGTCAAAGCAATAAATTAGGGGCGCAAGTGAGTTAGGTGCTCCTGCGTCCTCCACTCATGCATGTAGAAGCTTCTGAAGCCAAAGTGGGCCCGGTTTGTGCTTTATCCTCTAGCCAAGCCAAGCATTCGCTAGAAATGGCATAACTAAAACTTGGGGCAGGGGCCAGAAGTTCTCTCGTCCTCCAAGTAGTGAGGTGCCTAGCCAAGTGTGAGCCACAGATGGGGAATGAAACCAGGTACTCTACCCCTTCCTCTGGACGAGTCTGATCATGCCCGAACTGACGTCTGAACTGGAAAAGAAAATAAAAACACAGTGTGTGAGGCCGATCAACTGTATGCCAGGCTGCTGAGCCATGCTATAACTCATCTCAGTCAGATTAAGCCAAGGGCAACACCAAGCTATGTCAGTCGCAGACCTACTACACATCCAGTCGCACCACCATCCTTCATTCAGGAAATCCACTAGTCGGTGGCGGAAGAAATAACCTCGAGCTGAGTACTCAGGGCAAGAGTCCACTACCTTCAGCTTATCTATAAGCCACACCTAGGAAGGGATGAAAGAAAAGAGAGATTAAAGAATAGAGAGATATATGTTGAGAGGAAAAAATAAGAAGAGGGCCTTGAAAGAAAAATAGAGCATAAATGCCGAGTGATGTGAGAAACATTTATAAGAGTGGGTGGGAAACAATACCTGAAGAAGTAGTGGACTTCCCATGAATTTGGCAGTCTCTTGTCGATGAAAGGCATCTAAGCCTATCAAGGTCTCGGCCAGCGCCAAACCAATGCAACTCTTGCCTTCTTTCAAACCTTAGGCCACTTCCATCACACGAATGCTAGATCCGCCAAAACTAGGGGTAAGAAGGAAATGTGCGAGCAAACATAAGTAGAGGGTATGTTGCCGAAAACCTCACCAGAGAAGGTCCCTTCTGTCATCGATGTCGGAAAATCGATGGATCAAGCTGGGAATGTCTAGCTCTTCGTTGTAGGCCAAAGATCAAGCCTCGTGCAGAGTGAGCCCACACATCCATCCTAAAGTTTAGGCGTGGCCAAAACGGGGCTGAGGCATGATTTTCTCATTGCGCCGGGATTCCATTAGTGCCTGAAAATTTTCAATTATCGAGCATATTTCTTATTCCCCGAAGCAAAAAACATGTGTAATTGGGTCCCATCATCGGGTCGTGACATGGAGGAACGGAAAACAAAGTGGAGTGCGGCTCAACAAAAAAAGTGCATTTATACCGAAACCTTAAAAACTTACCTTTTCCTTGCCATCTAAAGAGGCTATCCAATCCGAGAGCTTTTCGTCAAAAAATGGCTCCATTTGTGGAAGAAATTGGAGCTGAAATCAAGTTCTGGAGAAGAAATCACAAAGCTAAACCTTTTGTAGAAGATAAGGCTATGAGTGGAAGCCAGCTGTCAACAATCTGGAGGTTGCTCACACTGGTGGCCAGCAGGCCACCTTCTCTGGCCAGCAATCTCTAACTCTGGCCGGCAGTCCCTTTTTTCTGGCATGTCATCCATTTGTGTGCTGGACAGTGCTGGAAGCTTGTGTTTTGTTTTGATCTTTGAGTATTTTAAGGTCTTGTTTTGAGCCTTTTTGGTTTAAGCAAAGTTTGTTCGTTCGTTTTGAGTTATTTTTGCTTTCTTTATCAAGTTCTATGTTGTATTTTGTATTTCAGTTGTTGGTCAGCTCATTACCCCGATTAAGAACATTGTTTCAATTAAGCGCTCTCTTAGCCAATTCAATTCCATGTCCATTTCAATGCAAATACAGTACTCATGATGTAAAAATAACAACACCTTTTCATAAAAACTGTGAGTTTTTATTCCGATCATGGTTTCTACAAAAGAGGTGTACAAGTTTCAAAGCAAAAATAAAACCTATTTGAAGCTATACATGTGCTAATGCTGCTAAACAAAAAGAAACTAAGCAAAAAAGTACAAAAAAATCAGCGCTAGTCGCCTTAGGCCCGAGATGCCCTCTTCGTCCTCTTCCTCGGAGGAGAGGACTCGGGGACACTATCTCCATCAACACCGCTGTCCGAATCAGTCTCTGAACTAGAACCTGAGCCGTATCATCTTCGCCCTTTGCCTCAAAGTCCACCTCGGCATCACCTTCGCTCTCGAATCCCAAGCCAGTATCATCGTCTCACTCTTGGATGACTCAGAATACCGACTCGCTGCCTCCTCGGAGTCACTAGTCTCAGCATCGTCATTATTTCAAATGGGCTCTAAAGGACTGCTATGGCCTTGAGTGCCCCTATCTCTGCCTCGATCACGACTCACATCTCAGCTACGAGCAGGGGCCTATCTTTCTTTCCTCCCTGCTACTGGAGGATGTACTGCCAGTGCTGGTGCTGGTGTTGTTGTTGTCGCCTAAGCCATTGGTACAGATGGAACTTGAAAAAAAAATAGTTGTCAACATATCAGCTACAATGTGTATGTCAGATACAGGCATAGTATGCAGAATGAGTAGTATGTAGAAATCAGATACAGTATGAGTACAGTGTGCTAATGTAGTGTATCAGTGCAGTTTGGGAAATACGACAGTTGAAATGCCAGTGTATCAGTGGAAATATAATAGCATAAAGTGCAAACTGAAAGAAATTACCTGGATACCGTGGAGACCAAGCAGTGTCTCCCTCCTCTGTACCATACCCATCAGAGAAGCCACCAACTCGAGGAGGCTCCCTGTATACTCTATGGATGCCTACAAAGGCATTTGGATGATCAGTGTCCGCAATAAACATATCTGAAATGAAATGTGGGGTGCAAACGGTAAGGTGTGGTCCATACCTGGGATGAGCCTCGAACTCCGAAAAGCTCGTGTCCAGCCTCTGCCGGCTCAATCGGAATCTGATAAGCAGTCCCCGTAGGCCTCCAACATGTAAGCGCGGTGGGAAGCTCTGGCCAACGGATAGTCTGCTCCACGGGAAGAGCCACTCTAGTATGGGCTCTAGCCACCTAAGTCACCTCACCCGCCGTAGAAGCCTCTACCTCCTTACTTGTGTGAGCCCTTATTAGAGGTGGCATAAGGTGGGTGTAAATAAAGGTCGTGTAATCGCCCTCTTCTCTGAAGAAATCAGCGTCCAGGCCTACCATGAACTGAATGACCGCATTAACAGATAGGTTGTCCACTGACCTTATGGACTCTGAGGGTGACATTGGAATGACCGGGTCAAGCAAGCTCGTGGTCTAGCGAATGAATCTCTCGCTCAAGAACCAGGCTCGGCAGACTGGGCCCTTCAGTAAAATCTAGAAACGCGATGTGCCCCAGGCTCCCGCATATTGGTCCCGTACCCTGGCCGGCATCATGGCCTAGCCTGCCACGTGATTTGCAAACAGAGAATGTACAAATTGTTAATTGCCGTCATTTGCTAAAATGTGAATCAGAATAGTTGTAAAGTAAAAATGACTGTGTTTCAGATTACCTCGTGGATGGCCACAGTATCAAAATAACGGCGTAAAAGGCAAAGGATTCGCTACTCCGGCATTGACACCGACCATCATACCGTCTCGAGTAGGGAACCGCCAAGGGGAGCTCCTCCATAGGCTTTGGAACAAGGGCTGGAAAATATGCATAAACCCATAGCTGCAAAGAAAGCGCATGATATGAATACACAGCATGAATAGATACAGAAAGTACAAAGCAAAAAGCACACAACATGAATAGATACAAAAAGTGCAAAGCAGAAAGCACGGGGCATGAACAGATGTAGAAAGTGTAAAGCAGAAAGCACAGGTATTGAACAAATATAGAGTAGAAAATGTGAAGCAGAAAGTGTAAAGTGCAAAGAGGGGACCGAAATGCATACCTCCCAAGCTCGCCAATAGCCACCGATTCGCTCTCCCCTCCTGTGGGAGGTAAAGGTCATATAGCCGTATAGGGTGGCGAGGCCAGCTCCGCCTTAGTCGTAGAAGCGTACCTGGGGAAGCGTCACCAGAGTGCTCAACAGATATAAGCCCACGGTGTTCCACCTGTTTGAAAACAAGGTGGTACCGAGGACAACATCAGAAAGTCCCGAGTATACTGCTTCATCTCCTCCAACGTCTCCGCTCCCTCGGAACTGCTTGGCGAACCAACTATATCTGACCATGGCTGGCTAGTACAGAGGTGGGCGCGTTTCTAACAGGTGGATCCAAGCAACCTCTCACTCCCCTATATCTGTGTCAAAGAGGATCGAATCACCCCCTACTCCTCAGCCTGTGATCATGGCAAAGTCATAGGGAGTCATCGTTATCTCCCCGGCAGTAGAGAGGTGGAAGGAGTTGGTGGTATCCCATCACATCCCCACTAGCGCTACTAGAAGAGGACAACTTGCAATGACGTATGTTAGGCCAGAGCAGAAAAGCCCGAAACCGATCTCATTGATGATGTCATAGACCCCGACAAGGAGCTCGTCATACCAATCCCTCGTCGTCGTAGCTCCGTACCCCCTGTAGGCACGGAACTCTCCTTGTGGCAAAGAACAAGTGCAATCAGATGAAAGACAGTGCAAGAAATGCAGTTAAAAAGAAATGCGAGAATGCATAAAAGCAAAATTCATACCTCAGTAGCGCTAGATGAAAAGTGGGAGGTGTAGACACCCCATTTTGACCGTCCTCAAAACTTCGACGTCATCGTTTATGCACTTGATGATTATGATTGTATTTGCTCGCCAAGTGCTCGAAGTCCTCGGCGGAATGTCATAGCTTTGAGCCTTGCACCCCTGTCACCTTGTTTTTTGGACCAAAACCTTGGTGTTTCAAGTCTGAACCTTCTGGTGACCTGTCGACCACCACCATAGGCTGACTACCCTAGCCTCTTGTTGTTGGCCATTGGAATGGCCGGTTGGCCATCAATGGTGGCCGGTCTGCTACCAATAGAGGCCGACGGCCACCAGTTGCTTTTGCAGATATTTTATGCCAGCTGTGCCAGCTGTTTGCACAGATGCATACATCTGCACCCACGTGTAGGGCTGGATATCCTTGTATGGAATTCTTGTTTTCTATATATAGGGGATCTCCTTCCCTATTTTTAAAGGTTAGAATTTTTGGAAGAAAAATATCTCTCTCTCTCTCTCTCTCTTACAAATTTGTGCATATTAACCTACATACATTACACTTTTGCCTATACCTCCTTAACCAAAGTTGTTCATCTTTGAGTTGAGGTTCCTTGAGGCCTTCTTGGAGCTCTAGAAAGTGGTTTTGGCTTGAATTGTTGCCTAGAATTGGTCTTTGCTTCAAGAGGTATAACACTTCCCCTTTTACCTTGCTTTGTATATTTGTTTCTCTATTTTTTTCCCACTGTTTTTGGGTTGTTTTTGGGCTATAAAAACTCCATTTTTGTGGGCTGAAATTGGTGGTTTTAGGCCATTTAAGGTTGGGGGGTGGTTCACCCTTCTTTATTCCTTGTTTATAAAGCCTTTCCACCTTTGTTTCCCACTTTCAAACTATCTTTTTTTGGGCTTTTGAAAACTGAATTTCAGAGTAATTTCAATGGTGAAAATCATATTTTAAAACCCAAATTTGAAGGGGTTAACCTCCCCTCCTTGTGCCTTGTTTGCTAGCCTAGTTAGCTTCATGTGTTAGCTTAATTTTCTAGCCTTTTGTAGCTTAATTCTAGCATGTTTGAGCCTCTAATTTAGACTGTTTTAACTCTATTTTGGGTTGGTTGAGTCATTTGAGTCTTGTTTTGCATGCTTCTAGTGTAAGTGTCCTCACAAGCTTGGTGTTTTAGGCCTTTAGACACCACTTGTTTGAGTTGATTACCATGTTTTAGTGCTTTTCTCACTCAATTTCAGCACTATTAATCTCTGCAACCTCCCTCATTTCTTAACTTTTTCATTTGCTTTGAAGGTTGTTTCTACCTTAGGGTTATTTAAGCTTGAGATTAAGGTCCATGCCTAATGGTTTAATCCTCTTTTTGGGGTTCATTACCAACAGCATGACACCTCTCTCTTGCCTTAAACCACCCCCTGTTTGACACTTCCTTCTCTTTTAGTGGACTTCTCACCAATGGACTTAATTGGTTAAGGAATGGTTGGTAATTTAAAATGAATAACTAAAAAGTTGCAACTAAAATGGTGCAAGAT
The DNA here is from genome assembly GCA_030407325.1 of Camellia japonica. Taxonomy (NCBI): domain Eukaryota; kingdom Viridiplantae; phylum Streptophyta; class Magnoliopsida; order Ericales; family Theaceae; genus Camellia; species Camellia japonica. The sequence continues at coordinate 81,361,300 of JAPPVO010000010.1, read as the reverse complement.
AACAATTTGATTGTGTTTTGGTGTGTTCAATCGGACGTTAATTGAACACAAGGAAATCGGGTCATTTCATACTCATAGTGATGAAATGTGCTAAGCTTCCAAGGTCTCCATTGCCCTTGACCATGCATGATAAGGTGAATGCTTTTGGTCTTATTTGTGCATTTATTGAACTTGTACATCTTAGTTCTTTGGCCATCATGCAATAAAATTGCTTGATTAATGGTTTAGGAGCTAAGTGTATCACTCATTTGAGATGTTTTGATGATAAGGAGGGATACACAGTACAAACAACCCTTGAGAAATACACTGTCCTGCTCTGTTTTCTCTCTGTTGCAGCAAGGAAATCCAAATCAGTAGTGGCTGACCGACCACCATCAGTGGCTGACTGGCCCCCTGTCAGCCACCAATGCAAATTCAGCAGTGTACTTCTAAGACAAAACAGAATTGGTCTAGAGAAGGAAATCAGTGCAATGCAGCAATAAAACAGTGGCTTTTTGGGTGGAAACCGCGTTCATGCATGAGCTCCTCATCGATCCTTAGGATTCGTGTTGTAATAGATTAGTGTTATGCTTAACTAGTGGCTTTTGTAATTAGTTAAAATAGCTAATTCGTATTATGCTGTAATTATAATTAGTTAGCAAGAATAGTTAATTAATTTGGTTAGTAATAATTAGTTAGCTATCATAGTTAGTTAATTAGTTCAATTTGTTGTAATAATTAGTTAAGTAGTTTAGCTAATTTAATTTGTGTTGTAATACTTAATTAGTTAGCTTAGCTTTAATTAGTTTGCTAGTTTGTTCATTTGGACTCTCCTTCATGAGAGTGCAAATGTAATAATATGTATGTCTTCCAACCCCACGTCTTTCTCATTTTTATTTACCAGCTTTTGATGGTTAGATCAGGGACATCACGTTTCAATTAGCATATCGCATGCTTGCATCCATTCATCTTGTATTGCATGCACCGAGGCTCGGCGCATCATTCTAACCACATTATCGTTTAAATACATTCTTTGAATACGTGTTTAACCGCATGTTATCAAATTGCCTCATATGACATATTAGTAGCCGAGCCTATTAGTTGTATTATTGCATGCGTTGCATTAAACATTTGACGTAGTTGGGAACATGCATTTTTCTAACTCTTTTGTTTTATCTTGGCTTGGAGTACTAGGTGACTTTTTAGTCTTTTAGCATACGTGCATGAATGTGAGTGATTTCCATGACTAGCATGCTTACCATGAGACTAAATGCTTACTTGTTAAACTGTTTGAGTGCCTGTGGATAAAGGCTTATTACTTGAATTGGAACGATTCGATGAATGTACGCTTAAGCCCACTTTGTCAAGTGGCAAAATTCATAAACTTTACGCTCACTTTGTTAAGTGGCAAAGTCAAACAATTTTGCAAAACGAACATGAAATTGAATTGTTCCAATTCAGGCGAACTAGTCTATACTTGCTTATGCGCATCACATAGTAATGCTGGTCTAATAACTGGAACAAGAGCATATAATGTTGATAAAAATCATATCATGATTAGTAGAGGCCAATTTTTGATTGGGCGAGCGGGGGTGCTCAATTCATGACCTTCCCCTCTCATACCTAAGTTCCCGAGCTAAGACAATCTTGGTGATGACGGACACGTGGCCTGTGACACGAGTAATGGGTTTTCTAGTTTTCCTAAAAATAAAATATTTAGGTGGTGACTCTGTATCTGGCAAAGTAGCCCAATTTTGGCAATTTGATTCAAAATCGATTTTCCAAAAGATTTGCCGGATTTGGACTCTTTGGTGTTTATCAATTTCACATTGCACTTGTGTGATTAGATTCAGAATCGCGGGAGTTTGAACTGTAAGGCTTCTTTCAAACCTCCGAAAGGGGGCGCGAAAAGTCGAGATATAGTTTCTAGCAACTCTTCTAGGGAATTTAGAGAGACATTGACTTGAAATTCATGATATGAAATTTTATTTACACTTATATGTTTCTTTGCATTTGCATTGGTGTGTTTAAGTCACTGTGTTTGTCATCTGCTAGTCCTGGACAGTTTGCCGGAGGCTTGTCTAAAATCTTGCCAAAAGGCTGACCGGTCACGGGCTCTGCCATGATGGGAACACAACCCTTGGACCTGGATTACCGCTATACCATTTGATCCGCCTTTCACTTTTTGGTGTTAGGTGAGAGAGGTATATTAAATAGTCTTGCCGAGGTACCCTTCTTTGACCATTTGGCCTAGTTGCATATCGAAGCCATAGAGACTGTTCCAAACTAGGACAGGTTGCTCACCCAAATCCAGGATTGTGTGAAACCGTATTGTTTGAATAAGTGAACCATAGCTCCTGACGAAACTAGGATAGGGTAACCCTACCCCCTCATAGGGGTGTTTTGGTTCTTACTTAACTGGTATGCACTTTTAAAGTGAAACTCTATAGGAACGTGCGTATCAGTTACAAGTTTGGGTATCAGATTTGGGGGCAGAAATCATTGTTGAGTGCAATTCTGCAGCTTTTGATTATAACTGTGTGTTGTTAATGTCTGAGCTGAGGTCTTGTGTGGTTTCTGATTTTTGTTTTCCTTTTGCTCTATTTTTTTTTTTTTTTTTTTTTTGCAAGGTAGTTTATCACAATTGCTTTGGACAGTTCGGATACCCCCCAAGCACTCTGGACTCATGTGAGGAGACTTTACAGATCTGGAGATCTTGTTAGGGGACAACTTGTGTTTGCTTCGCTCTCACCGGTTACTAGACGGAGGAGAGTTAGGCACAATTCACCAGTTCAACAATCACCTGCATCTAATCAGGCTCAATCTTCTACATCTAGGCCAGCAAGAGATCACTCACCTATTCAGATGACTCAATACCCTGTAGTCAATATGGAAGATTTGATTCGTCATCTCTAACAAATAGTGGAAACCTTGCAGCAAGATGCTGCTCGCCAAACTTAAGTTATAGCCTATTAAGCCGAAGTCATAAACAGGATGTAACAACAGTAACCGCAACCAGCAGTGGCTTTTACTTCCCATACACCTCCTGCGAGTATCCCAGCACCCGGAATCACTGCCAATGTCCAAGAGAATCTAGGCAATCCAGTAGACCTCATCCCACGCAAGCCTCTAAGGCACCGGTGTACCAAACCGAGCCTCCGTTTGAATTCAAAGTTGACCCCACTATACTGAAGGTTAACAAGCTGGAGAAGCTTCTCAAGCGAGCACAGGGTGTGAACTCAATCCCCGACATCGAAGATGGATATACCGACTTCACAGTAACTTTGCCGGATCGGTTCAAAATGCCACACATAGACCAATTCGGTGGCTCTGGGAATCCCATGGTCCATTTGCAGTTATTCTCAAATATCTTGCAGCTAATGGGCCTCACTAGACTCCAAACACTATTGCTTCTTAGCCGGACCTTGTTAGGAATAGCGGCTATCTGGTATGCGAAGGTGGAGGATTCAATAAAGTGGAGCTAGGAGAAAATGACTGAGGCCTTCATAGCATAATACTCATACAACACGTAGATCGAGGTCACAACCCGTGATCTTAAGGCAACCCGTCAGGAGCCAAAGGAGGGCTTCTCAGACTTTGTAATAAGGTGAAGGGCCAAGGCTTTGATGATTACTATTAGGCCGTCAGAGAAGAATCAAATCAGGATTGTGGTTCGCAATCTGCAAGGGAAATTATTGGAGAAGATGATCATCTTACCGTTGTTCACATTCAGTGAGCTCTATGAGATAGGGGTTCAGATTGAAGATGCAATGAAACAGGGATTGATAACCGATGAGAAGGAGTAGGCCAAAAGGCCTTTTATGCACAGTTTTAATGCAACCACTAGTGGAAGCACAACTATGCGGTCATTTGATATGAATGGTGTCACTACCACAGCTAAGACCACCAACCCTTCCGCCAGTACAACTCCACAAACCTCAAACAACCAAGCCCGATCCTAAAGGGTCTTCAGCCCACTTTATATGCCATTATCCCAAGCCTTGAGGGTGATGATCAAAAAGGGGCATCTTAAGCCATTAGAGCCTCGCTCGCTACCCGATTATCTTCCATCTAAACATAACCCAATCAAATACTGCGCTTTTCACCAGTAGCACGGTCACGACACCGACTAATGCTTCAGGCTGCATCATGAGATTCAAGATCTCATCGACAACAAGGTGATAGCACCACCCCAAAAGCCAAATGTAACTACCAACCCTCTCCCGACCCACAACCAAGTTCCCCCACCTCGGATTTTAAACTTAATACATACACTGGCCATCCCCTATGACCCCAGCGTATATATTACCCCTTCTCACCTACCCAAACCGACGTTGTTCATCCATGAAAGCATGGGTTTGTGCAAATGGACACGTCTACATTTCAGCCTGAACCCGTGGTGGTGACAATGGCCAAAGAAGAGAGGTTGGCCTTGGAGAAGAATGTCAGTCCATTGCCTAAGAGCTCTACGGACTTAGATGAGGGAGTGTATGACCCGTGCTGTTACATTGTACCGGTTGATCAAGCTAAACCAGAAATGGCATTGCCAATAGCAGCAGAGGTCAATGTGGTCAGAGAGGATGGCCCAAGTCAGGGGCTGGATGATCTAGTGGAGCTAAAACACGACTTAAACAATTTGTAGTTCTACGATAAACAGGATCAGGGGGACGTGCAGATTGACTGGTTTGATATGAATGGGTCGACGGATAACTCAAGATGGTTGAGTGATGAACTTGACTGGGAGGAAGGAACTGAATCAAAACCTGAAGAAAAGGAAGCAAGAATAGCTGCAGTGGCCAAAATGGCCGAGAAAAAGGGAAAATTGTCAGAGAACACTGGTATCAAGAATATAGCTCAAGAATTGGGTGCTGTGAGTACCGCGGATACAGAACAGGAAGTTGCGTTGAAGCAATTTGTGCAAGAAAAGGATCAAGACAAACAAGAAGCTAGAAAAGCCCAACACCATACGAGGGATGTTTCTGATGTGAAAGTGATTATAACGGAACTGGACAATTGTTTGTCGGTTGCCGGAGGTATATGGTGGGAAGATGATGATCTACATTTGGCCCACACTGATGATGACTGGGATGAGTCCCTTCTAGATAATACTTGGTACTCTAAAGAGGTGGACCACATAACGAGGAGTGGGTGATATTTCAAGCCGCCCCACTTAGACTAAGCTGAGGCCACGAGGAAAGATAGAGAGGTTGAGAAGTAGAAAGAAAAATAGTTAGAGGAAGAGGCGGTGCTGAAATAGCTAAAGAAAATTCAAGCCTATATTTCAATCTAGGGTCTGCTCATGGCTTCTCAGGTGCATCGACAGGTTGTATTATCAGTGATGGACAAAGCAAAATTATCCGTTGACACGACTCCTGAATAGCTTGTAAGATTAGTCTTCCCACGAGGCGCTGCGCCAACTTTAACTTTCTCAAACAAAGAACTGCCACCAGAAGGCTCAGTACACAACAAACCTCTATACATATCAGTGAAGTGCACAGAAAAATGGGTGCTAGTGGTTTTGGTCGATACTAGGTCAACTATCAATGTCTGTCTATCACGCACAGCTTATGCCATTGGCCTAAAACTAGCAGATTTCGTGCCTACAGCCCAAGTGATTCGGGTATATAACAATACCAACAGAGAGGTTATAGGCACTGTACAGATCAGAGTTCAAGTGGGCCTAGCTCAACAGGATATTGAGTTCCTTGTCCTGGACGTCCCAGCCACCTTCAACTTATTGCTAGGGAGGCCCTGGTTGTACCTTATGAAAACAGTCTCTTCTACCCTCCACCAAATGCTAAAATACCCCTACGGGAAGGAAGTGGCAATTGTCTTTGGGAATTCATCCATACATCCTCCACCAGAGGTAACTACACCTGTGCTAGAAATTATTCATGGCGAGGAAGATGTTTTCCTTTCAGGGTTCACTCTAGCTGAGGCCCGAGCATTGCAAACCATCTTGGCAACAGATAAGGGCATGTATGTCAGTGCCCAATCAATCTACTTCATGAACAAGCTACAACACGTGCCAGGAATGGGACTGGAAAGAAGTGATCGGAAATGCGTCATAGCATTGGCCGATGTGTCATATAATCCACACGCCTTTGGTCTTAGCTATGTGCCTACCAAAAAGGAGTGGGTCAAGAAGAAAGAAGAAATGACAGGCAAAGCTAGAGCCAAGAAGACCAAAAAGCGCTGTGAGCTTGTTCACAAGCCGATCCGGGGAATGTTAAATGGTCATTTTGTTCGGGAAGGTGAAGACTTTCCATTTTACGGCTTTCCTGAACCTTGGTTCAATTCTAAGAAGCAGCGTGTTCCTGGCTTTGAAATTTTCTTTAACTTGCAACTGCAAAACAATGATGGAAAAGGCTGAATCGACTGCTAAAGCTGAACGGAGCATAGAAAGTGATTCGGACAGCAGCGAGCTTGAAGTGGCAGCAGCACTGGCACGTCTCCTTTCAGATCCTCCGGCCGACTCAGAGAGCTTGGGGGATAACCTGACCATCTCTATGATCAGGGACCAATCGAGTGTGAACCCTTCTAGCAGCATTTTGGATGCATCTGAAGCATCATCTCTCGTCTGGCAGTTGGAGGAGGGCTACCTGTCTAGTTCTAAGTTGGGTAATGTGCCAGAATCTGATTCCACAGAGTTTGTGGAGTCAGAATCAAATTCCAATTCTTTTGAGTCTGAGTCCAGTATTCCTGCAGGTTATAACCCAGATGCCAAAGGTCTTGTCCAGGTTGTCCTTTTCTTTTACTTTTGAGTCGGTTGTAACCGAAGAGCTGGATGAGCTGGACTTTATAAATGAGAATGGCACTGCAGATTCTAAGTATTTTTCTATGCCGCTTGTTTATTGTATTGATCAGGACTTTCAAAATTTTAATGAAAACGAAAAGGAAGGAATTCCTCTGGTTTTGAAAATTTTGATTAATCGAGAGGATGAGAGGTTTGCAAAATCCCTTGCTGATGAAATCATTGCTTTTAATATGGATACTGAGAAAGATCCACGTCTAGTCCAGATTGGGTCTACGTTGTCTTTAGAGAAGCTCGAGCACTTAGTCACTTTATTAAAAGATTTCAAAGATGTTTTCGCGTGGTCCCACAAAGACATGCCTGGAATCGATCCAGAGATTATACAACATTGGATCCCTCTTAACCTTGAGGCCCGACCCGTCAAACAGAAGTCACGGAGAATCCGCTCGAATTGGGCATTGAAAATCAAGGAGGAGGTCACCAAGTAGATCGATGTAGGGTTCTTGCTAGTATCTGAATATCCAACTTGGTTGGCCAACATCGTCCGCGTGCTGAAAACGGACGGGAGAATCCGGGTATATGTAGACTTCAGGGATCTGAACAGAGCTAGTCCAAAGGATGACTTCCTTTTACCGCATATTAATGAATTGGTGAACTTCACCGTGGGCCACGCATTGCTCTCTTTCATGGATGGATTTTTCGGGTATAACCAGATTTTGATGGCGCCTAAGGATAGAGAGAAAACTGCATTTACTACGCCGTGGGGTACCTACTACTATCGGGTGATGCTATTCAGACTAAAGAATGCTGGGGCTACCTATCAAAGGGCTGCAACCACAATTTTGCATGATATGATCCACAAAGAGGTCGAGGTGTACGTGGACGACATGATTGTCAAGTCCAAAGAAAGAGAGGGCCACTACACTGCCTTGAAGAAATTCTTTCAAAGGATCAAAGAATACAGGCTGAGGTTGAATCCACAGAAGTGTACTTTCAGTGTCACAGCAGGGAAAATAATGGGCTTCTTGAACACACAAAGGAGCATCGAAGTAGATCTTTCCAAAATCAAGGCCATCCTAGAAATGCCACCACCAAGAACTGAAAAGGAGGTGCGAGGCTTTCTAGGTGAAATGCAATTCATAAGACGGTTTATTTCTCAATTAACCTTGACTTGTGAACCACTATTTGGTCTCCTAAAGAAAGGAAAGAAGTTCTGATGGGATGATCGATGTCAATTTGCTTTTGAGCAAATCAAGCAGTACCTCCAGAATCAGCCCGTGTTATCGCCGCCAAAGCCAATGAAGCCTTTGATTCTGTATCTATCAATAACGGACACCACAATGGGATGCATGCTTGCTCAGGAATCTAAAGATAGGGTGGAGAAAGCCATCTACTACTTGACCAAGAAAATGCTAGATTATGAGACTCGCTATACTCCGCTGGAGAAAGCTTGCTTAACCTTTGTATGGGCTACCAAGAAGTTGAGGCACTACTTGTTAGCTCACTCCATAATTCTGGTTTCGAGATTAGATCCCATCAAATATCTCTTTGAGAAACCAGCGCTTACAGGTAAGCTAGCCCGTTTGTTGCTTCTTCTCTCTGAATCTGATCTGAAGTATGTTACTCGCAAATCAATCAAGGGAAGAACAATAGCAGAGTTCCTGGCAGATCACCCTGTAGAAAGGGATGAAGTGGTAGAATACCTATTCCCAGATGAAACTATTCTACAAGTTAAGGAGGAGACTTGGACAATGTACTTTGACGGAGCATCCAATCAATACAGTTATGGGATAGGTGTGTTACAAATAGCACCCGACAATTCCCATATACCTTTAGCCTTCAAACTCTGGTTCAAGGTATCCAATAACGAAGCAGAATATGAGGCGCGTATCGCTGGTTTAGAAGTCGCCTTAGAACTAAGGGTAAAAAGGTTAGACGTTATCGGGGACTCAAACCTAGTTATTTCTCAAGCAAATGGAGACTAGAAAGTCAAAGAAGAAAAGATGAAAATCTATCACCAGACCCTGACGTTCTAATTCCTAGGTTTGAAAAGCTAACTTTCACGCATCTATCGAGAGAGAACAGCAGGTTCGCTGACGCTTTATCATCTCTATCTTCCATGATAGACATCCCACTTGGAGTCCAGTTGCGTCCGATCATCATTGAGCAGAGATACACACTGGCCTACGAGACTATCGCCACAATAGATGAAACGCAAGATCAAAACCCTTAGTACTACGATATTTGGAACTTCTTAGAAAAGAAGGTTTATCCACCATGAGCAAATGCCAAAGATAAAAGGGCAATACGGTGGATGGCCATTCAATTTATCATCTGCGGAGGTAAACTGTACAAAATAGGTCATCTGGGAATGCACAAGTTATGTGTCGAAGCAGAGGAGTCAAAGCGCCTGATGGAGGCTATCCATGGAGGAGAGTGCGGAGCCCACATGAATGGAGTAATGTTATCCCGGAAGATCCTCAGGCAGGGTTACTACTGGTCTACCATGGAGGAGGATTGTATTGGTTTTGTTCAACGATGCCACAAATGCCAAATTCATGCCAATCGCATGAATATCCCGTCGTCGAAGCTATACAACATGACTTCACCATGGCCTTTCTCAGTCTAGGGAATCAATGTCATTGGGACAGTCACGCCAAAAGGGTCGAATAGTCATGAATACATTCTGGTGGCAATTGATTGCTTCACGAAATATGTGAAAGCTCAGTCCTACGCGGTGTTGAAAGCAACGCATATGGCTAAGTTCATCCAAAACAACATCATTTGCTGATACAGTGTCCCAAATGAGATCATTTCAGATAATGACTCCCACTTTAAGAAAGAGGTGATCGACTTGTTGGAGAAATACAATGTGGCTTTTCATAAGCCGTCTAGATACCGGCCGCAAACTAACAAAGCTATTAAGGCCACCAACAAGAACATCAAGAATATTTTGCAGAAGATGGCTAAGACCTACAAGGACTGACCAGATAAATTGTCATTCGCACTCTGGGGCTATAGAACTTCAATCTGAATGTTTACAAGGGCAACTCCTTATTCCCTTCTCTATAGGATGAAAGCTATTCTGCCATTCAAAATAGAAGTCCCATCACTGTGAGTTATGGCTGAGTGTCAAATGGCAGAGGCAGACTGGCGGCAGAGCAGGTTTGAAGAACTGATGTTGTTTGATGAGAGAAGGCTGAAAGCATTGTACCATGTTCAGGGTTATCAACGCAGGATTGCTAGGGCCTTCAACAAGAAGGTTAAGTCCCTGAATCTCAAAGAAGGAGATATGGTGTTGAAAGACAACCGAGCTCCCATTCATGACCCTAGGGACAAGTTCAGACCCAATTGGAGTGGTCCTTACATCATCAAAACTATCTGGTCGGGTGGAGCTATTATTTTCATGGACCAGGATGGCCTAGAATTTTCCCAACCCATCAACATGGACAAGTTGAAGAAATACAATCCCTGAGAGGCTCGCTAGGCCGAAAACCCAGAAAGGCGACCTAGGCAAAAGTTATAGCACAAAAATTAGAAATAAAGAAAAACTGAGCTCGTAAGGTTGAAAACCCTAAAAGGTGTCCTTGGAAAAAGTTAAAGCACAAAAGGAGAGAGTTAATACTCGAGTGAACCTTAACCGAACTACATAAGGCCTGATTCCCATCTTCGGGATACGTAGGAAACTTCATCCTGAAGTCCGGGTGTAAACACCTCCAACTCAACTGTCCTATCCATGTGTTTGATCAGGTCATCTTTGTTTGTTCTTTATCTGAGAGTTTGGTTGTGATCTTTATTCTGAAAGCTGGTTACAATGCTGAGCAATGTTATTTAGTGGACAATTTGTGATCTTTTGATTCGGGGTTGTACAACTCGAGGAATGATTCCATGCTTGTCAGGTGATGATCCTTCTCGAAAATGGTTTTGAAAATTTTTGATAAAAGTTGATTTCGTTCAAATTTTACCTTTTACAACTTAGACAATTTTTTGACCGAAAGGAAAACTTTTAGTGCTCACAACTTTAATTTCATTGATTTTAATACAAAGTTCTACAACTCTCGATACAAATCAAAGTTGCTTTTATTACATCGTAAAACTTGAAAAGTAAGGTCAAAGCAATAAACTAGGGGCATAGATGAGTCAAGTGCTGTTGCGTCCCCCGTTTGTGCTTGTGGAAGCTTCTGATGCCAAAGTGGGCCCGGTCTGTGCCTCATCCTCTAGCCAAGCCAGGCATTCGCCAGAAAGGGCACAGCTGAAACTAGGGGCAGGGGCCAGAAGCTCTCTTGTCCTCCAAACAGTAAGGTACCTAGCTAAGTGTGAACCTCTGATGGGGAATAAAACCGGGTACTCTATCCCCTCCTCTAGATGGATCTGATCATGCCCAAACTGAAACTTGAACCGGAAAGGAAAGTAGAACACACAGTGTGTCAGGTCAATCAATTGAATGTCGCGCTGTCGAGCCATGTTGTAGCTCATCTCGGTCAGATTAAGCTAGGGGCAACACCAGGCTACGTCAGCAGCAGACTTGTTGCACATCCACTGGCATCACCACCCTTCATTCGGGAAATCCACTAGCTGTTGGCGAAAGAAATAGCCTCGAGCTGAGTACTCAGGGCAAGAGTCCACTACCTTCAGCTTGTCCTTTAACCAAACCTCAAGAGGGATGAAAAAGAAGGGAGATTAAAGAATAGAGAGGTGTACGTTGAGAGAAAAGTGAGAAAAGGGCATTGAGAGAAAAACAAAGCATGAGTGCTGAGCGATGTAAGAAACACATATTAGAAAGGGTGGGAAACATTACCTGAAGAAGTAGTGGACTTCTTGCAAATCTGGTAGTCTCCCGTCGATGGAAGGTGTCTAAGCCCATCAAAGTCTCGGCCAACACCAAGCCAATGCAACTCTTGCCTTATTTTAGGCCTTGCACCACTTCAATCAAGTGAATGCTAAATCTAGCAAAACTAGGGACAAGAAGGAAATGAGCTAACATGCATAAGCAGAGGGCATGTTGCCGAAAACCCCACCAAAGACGATCGTCGCGGTCACCAACGTCGGAAAATCGACGAATCAAACTGGGAATTTCTAGTTCTCCGTTGTGGGTTAGAGATCGATCCTCATGCATAGTGAGCCCACACATCTATCCAAAAGCTTAAGAATGACCAAAATGGGGCTGAGATATGATTTCCTCATCACGCCGCGATTCCATTAGCAGCTGAAATTCTTTAATTGTCGAGCATATTTCTTGTCCCCCGAAGTAAAGACGTGTGTAATCGGGTTCCAACATCTAGCCGTGGCATAGAGGAACAGAAAACAAAGTGGAGTACGACTCAATGGAAAAAGTGCATTTATGCCGAAACCCCATAAATTCACCTTTTCCGAGCCGTCCAAAGTTACAATCCAGTCCGCGAGGTTTTGGGCAAGAAATGGCTCCATTTGTGGCAAAAACAACAGCTAGAATGAGTTCTGGAAAAGAAATGACGAAGGTGAAGCTTTTGTAGAAGATAAGGCAGTAAGTGGAAGCCAGCTGTCAACAATCTGGAGGTTCCTTACACTGGTGGCCGACCGACCATTAGTGATGACCAACAAGCCACTTTGGTGGCCGACAACCTCCACCTCTGGCCGATAGTCCCCCTTTCAGTCTTGTCATCCACCTGTGTGTTGACCAGTGCTGGAAACGCGTGTTTTGTTTTGATCTTTGTTTATTTCAAAGTCTTGTTTTGAGTCTTTTTAGTTTTGGCAGGTTTGTTTATTTGTATTTGAGTTGTTTTTACTTTGTTTATCGAGTTGTCTTTGTTTATTGAGTTGTATATTGCTTTTTGTATTTCAGTTGTTGGTCGGTTCGTTACCCGATTAAGAACATTGTTTTAATCAAGAGTGCTCTTGGCCAATTCAATTCAATTCCACGTCCATTTCATGCATATATCGTGCTCATGATGCAAAAATAATGACACTTTTCATAAAAACTGCTAGTTTTTTATTCCGATCATGGTTTTTTACAAAAGTGGAGTACAAGTTTTAAAGCATATCAAACCTATCTGAAGCTATACATGTGTTAATGCTACTACAAAAAGAAACTAAGCAAAAAAAAAAAAAAAATCAACGCCAACCACCTTAAGCTCAAGAGGCCCTCTTCGTCCTTTTTATCGGATGGGAGGACTCAGAGGCACTGTCTCCATCTGCGCCGCTGTCAGAAGCACTGCTACCAGAATCAGCCTCTGACCCAGAGCCGGTAGTATCTCCGCTCTCTATCCCTGAACCTGTCTCTGCATCAAAACCTCCGCTCTCGGTACTAGAGCCGGCATCGTCATTCCCACTCTCGGACGACTCAGAGTGTGGACTCACTGCCTCCGTGGAGTCACTAGTCTCAACATCGTCATCGCTCAAAATGGGTTCTAGAGTGCTCCTCCATCCTCGAGCACCCCTACCTCTACCCTTTTCTCTCCTCCCTGTTGTTGGGGGAGGTACTGCTGGTGTTGGTGCTGCAGTTGCTACCGGTACACCCGGTATGGCTGGGATCTGAAAAGACAGTTGTCAACATATCATTTTCGATGCATGTATTAGATGCAAGCATGGTATGTAGCATGAGTGTATGCAAAAGTCAGATACAGTGTGTAAGTACAGTGTGTGAGTGCAGTGTATCAAATAAAGTGTGTCAGATACAGTTCGGGAAAGATCTACAGTTGGAATGCCAGTATATCAGTAGAAAGATGATAGCATGAAGTATAAACTGAAGAAATTACCTGAATACCATAGAGGCTGAGCAATGTCTCTCTCCTCCATACCATGCCCATCAAGGAGGCTATCAGCTCAAGAGCCCTCCCCGTGTACTCTGTGGAGGCCTGCACATGCATTTGGGTGATCAGTATCTGCAATGAACATATTTGGAATGAAATGTGGGTGCAAACGTAAAGTGCAGTCCATACCTGAGTTGGGCCTCGAACCCCGACAAGCTCGTGACCGGCCGCTGCAGGCTCAATTGGGACCTCGTAAGCATCCCCAATATGTCGCTAGCATGTCAACACGGTTGGAAACTCTGGCCAACTGGTCCTCTACCCCGCATGGAAAGGCCCTCTATAACGGGCCTTGGTCACCTCGGTCGCCTCGGTCGCCCTGGGCACTCTAGGTGCCTCTCTCGTAACAAAAGCTCTCGCTCCTACATCTCCGCGAACACCGGTCAAAGGTGGCATGAGATGGGTCCGAATGAAGGCTACATAGTCGCCTTCGGCTCGAAAGTAGTCAATATCCAAGCCCACCATTAGCTCGATGGCCTCCTCAACGGATAGGTTGTTCGCTATCCTCATGGCCTCTAGGGGTGGCATCGGAACGACCGAGTCAGGTGAGCCCAAAGTCTGGTGGATAAAACGCTCACCTAAGAACCAGGCCTGGCAAACTGGGCCCTCCAGTAGAATCCTGAAGCGAGACATGCCCCAGGCTCCAGCGAAGTAATCCCTCGTGCCAACTGGCATCATCACCCATGGCTACCATGCGATCTGTAAACAGGGTATATACAGGTTAGTCACAGTCAGTTGTCAAGGCATTGAATTAAAACAATGTTAAAGCTGTGAGTTTCGGATTACCTCAGTGGCAGCCACCGTGTCAAAATAGTGACAGAAGAAGCTGAATGTCTCACGACTCCGACGCTAGCACAGGTCGTCATATCGACGCAAGTATGGAACTGCTAGTAGGAGCTCCTCCATAGGCTCTAGGGCGAGAGTCGGAAAATATGCATACAGCCATAGCTGCAAGGAAAGTACAGTGATATGTGATCAACCATGCAATTGGAACAGATACAGAAAATGCAAAGCAGAAAGCATACAACGTGGAGCAGATGTAGAAAGTGTAAAGCAAAAAGCACGTACATTGAACAGATGTAAAATAGAAAATGCAAAACAGAAAGTGTAGAGTGCAAAGAGGGAACTAAAATGCGTACCTCCTAGGCTCACCAATAGCCTCCGATCAAGTCTCCCCTCAGACGAGAGGTAGAGTTCATATAGCCGTACAAAGTGGCGAGGCCAACTCCGCCCCAGTCGTAGAAATGCACCCGGGAAAGGGTCACCAAGGCACTCAGTAGGTACAATTCTACGGTGTTCGCCTTGTTCATGAAAAAGGTGGTGCTGAGGAGGAACATCAGAAATCCCTGGGCATACTGCTCTACCTCCTCTTCTGTCTTTGGCTGGCTCCCTGGAAAATGCTCAGCAAACAAGCTGTGGCGGACCATGGCCGATCTGAAAAGAGGTGGGCGCGCTCCTAGTAACTAGACCCAGGCTGCCTCTCACTCCCCCATGTCTGAATCAAACGAGATCGGATCACCCCCTACGCCTAAGCCCGTGATCATGGCAAAGTCGTAAAGAGTCATCGTCATCTCCCTAGCAGTGGAAAGATGAAGGGAGTTAGTGGTGTCCCACCATCTCTCCACTAGCACTCCAAGAAGTGGGTGGCTCGCTATAACCCATGTCAATCCGAAGCAGAAAAGGCCAAAGCTGGCCTCATCAACAATGTCGCAGACTCCTGCAGGGAGCTCGTCGTACCAATTCCTAGCTATCGTAACCCCGTAGTCCCTGTATGCGCGGAAGTCGCCCTGTGGCAAAGAACAAGTGAATCAAGTAAGGCAATGATGAAAATACAGTCAAAAAATCCAATGCAAGAAATGCAAGTGAAGACAAGTAGAAATGCAAGTAAGTAAAGTTCATACCTCAACAGTAAGGGATGAAATGTGAGAAGCCGGCTCCCTTAGTAGGAGGTCCTCCGGCGCACTGCAAGCAAACTCAATGAACCGTCTGATGCCTCCGGTAGGCAAGATTTACATCTAGGGATAGTATCTCTCTGGGCTGAAAGGCCATACCCTCAGTGGTAAGGAATCTAGTTCGGCCATAGGCTCAAACTCCGCCTCAAGCTCTGCCTTAATATCCTCCGCCGCCCCACCGGCCTCGACAACTACCAGCTCCTCTACCTCAGGAAAGGGTGGAAATGCCTCTGGAGGGGCTCCTTCATAAGGAATCTCATCTGCCATCTGAAAATGGGTGCGAAGTAGGTGAAAATGAAGAAAAATTGAGAAAAAAAAGGTAAACTTGGAAAAAGTCAAACCCTAGGAGAGAAAAAATGGAAAGAAAAGTCAAAGCCAGGAAAAGTGCACGGAACTCGAGAGAAACTCGAGGGGAATGAGCCTAGAAGGGCAAAAATGAGAAAAGAAGGGTCGAAATCAAATTTCCATCAGTTCAAAAAGAAGAGAACTAAGAAGGTTTAGCGAATAAAGTGTGTGTAAGGCATTGGAAAATGCATAAAAAGCTCGGATCTAGAGAGCGAAAGTGTCTAGAGAGATAGAGGGAGGAATTTCAGCGTTGGAGAAGTAGGGAAATGAAGTGTGGATGTGTGTATATAAAGACCCGAGGAAAAAGGACAAAATTGCCCCAAATCTACCATCGGTGGTCGACCGGCCACCATCGATGGCCGACATGCCACATTGGTAGCCGACAAGCTTCAGTTGTGGCCGAAAGGTGGCCGACACCCTCCCCTGGTGGCCGACATGTGGCCGGTTGTCCTCCACTGAGTCTTGATGCTGCTTTGTGCCCTTGGTTCCCAAGAAGTGCAAGGAAAGTTCACTGTTGGGTTCAAATTGTCTCTACGGAAGTTCAAAACTATTTTTTGGTGCACGATGGTCACTACTTGTCAAACATAAATGAGGTGTATCCATTTTTTTTAACATGTTGCAACTCTTCCGAGAGGTAAATCGAAAGTTGTCGCTAAATTTGCTTTTGTCGAATAATGCATTTGTTCCTGGCATAGAATATGCATCTCATGCAATTGCATCAAGTATACATTTCACGTCCTGGCATAGAATGTGCATTTCATATTGTTGCATAGGATATGCGTTTCACATATGCACTGCGTGTGTCTTACATCGGTTATGATTCACGCATAGAATATGCTTTTGTTTTGATTTCATGCATGGAATATGCTCTTGTTTCATGCATAGAATTTGCATGCTTTTAATTATCTTGCAGGGACCATCTTGCATAGCATATACTTCTGTTTCTCGCATAGAAAATGCTTGCATAAAATATGCTTTAGTATCTTGCATAGAACATGCTTTCACTTAACTACATATTTTGGTTGTTTCTCTTGCATAGAACATGCATTATTACTGTATCGCACTTGTTAAGTTTCTTTCTTACACAGGAAAACAATATTGTATGTACGGTTCATTCGAAGAAATGCACGATATTGTATGTACGGTTCATTTAGAGGAGTTCCAGATAAGTCATCCATGTCTCTACATAGCTTTATAGCTAGCATCATGAGTGCATCTATTGCACACATTCACTTGCTTAGTGCATCTATCGCACATATACACTTGTTCATCTTATGTATCTATCGTACTTGTTAACTTTGTGTATCTATTGCACACCTATCGCACTCTTTCATTTTGTGCATCTATCGCGCTTGTTCGCTTTGGTGCATCTATCGCATACCTCTCTATTGTTTTACCTCGAGACATACGAAGTACGCACCCGAGTGGTTGTTTCTCAGGACGCATGATGCGCAGCCCTGGGAGGGTTTTACCTTGGGACGTACGAAGAACGCACCCGAGTGGTTGTTTCTTAGGACGCGTGACACACGGCCCTGGACGGGTTTTACCTCGGAACGTATAAAGTACGCGCCCAAGTGGTTATTTCTCAGGACGTGTGACGCATGGCCCCAGGCGGGTTTTACCTCGAGACGTACGAAGTATGCACCCGAGTGGTTGTTTCTCAGGACACGTGAAATGCAGCCTTGGGCAGGTTTTACCTTGGGACATACGAACTACGCGCTCGAGTGGTTGTTTTTAGGACGCGTGACGCGCGATCCTGGGCAGGTTTTACCTCGAGACGTACGAAGTACGCGCTCGAGTGGTTGTTTCTCAAGATGCGTGACGCGCGGCCCTAGGCTGGTTTTACCTTGGGACGTACGAAGTACGCACCTGAGTGGTTGTTTCTCAAGACGCATGACGCGTAGTCTTGGGCGGGTTGCACCTCAAGACATATGAAGTATGCGACCGAGTGGTTATTTCTCAAGACGCGTAACACGTGGCCTTGTGCGGGTTTTACCTTGGGACGTACTAAGTACGCGCTCGAGTGGTTATTTCTCAGGATACGTGACACGTGGCCGTGGGCGAGTTTCATCTTGTGACGTGCAAAGCACGAGCCCGAGCGATTTTTGTGTCGTATCTCGAGATACGTGAAACGCGAGCCCAAGCGATTTTTCTTGTTTCTCAAGTTGCGTGAAATGCGATCTTTACCGATTTCTTGTTTCTTAGGACGCGTGAAACGTGAGGCCAAGTGGTTTTTGTTCTCGTTTTCTTAGGATGCGTGAAACGCAATCCTGAGCGGTGTTTTCTTTCCTCGTCTCTTGTTTTGGCGTGGTTAGAGTGTGTTTTAGTTCTTCTTGCATGGAACTTGTGTTGATTTTAGCTTGAAGTTACTCATTCATTTGTCACTATCATATTCTTGCTTATCATACTTGTTATTTGCTTATTGCATCATCTCGTATGATCATAAGATTTCAAAATCATCGGCTTCGTGTAGCGTGTAAGTCCAAATCTCAAAAGTCGCATTGTGCATATCATTTGCATCATGCCTCTGAACTACGCTGGTTAGATTCCTTGCAAAGGGATATGTAGGCAGCCTACAGGCGCAACCATTTGTTTCTGTAGTGTTTGTTTGTCCAAGTCTTACGGCCTTGTCAAAATGGGTCGTTTTCGGGCTTTGACATTCACTCATGCCATTTCTTAACTCCGAGTTCTATCAAAGAGGGGCAACTGTAGACACCCCATTTTTTACCGTCCTTAAGACTTCGACGTCATCTTTTATGCACTTGATGATTATGATTGCATTTGCTCGCCAAGTGCTCGAAGTCTTCGGCAGAATGCCATAGCTTTGAGCTTTGCACCCCTGTCACCTTGTTTTTTTGGACCAAAACCTTGGTGTTTCAAGTCTGAACCTTCTGGTGACCTGTCGAACACCACCATAGGTTGTCTGCCCTGGCCTCTTGTTGTTGGCCATTGGTATGGCCGATCGGCCATCAGTGGTGGCCGGTTGGCTACCAATAGAGGCCGACGGCCACCAATTGCTTTTGCAAATATTTTATGCCAGTTATGCCAGCTGTTTGCACAGATACATGCATCTACATCTACGTGTAAGGTTAGATATCCTTGTATGGAATTCTTGTTTTCTATATATAGGGGGTCTCCTCCCCCATTTTTAAAGGTTAGAATTTTTAGAACAAAAATATATATATCTCTCTCTCTTACAAATTTGTGCATATTAGCCTACATACATCACACTTTTGCCCATACCTCCTTAACCAAAGTTGTTCATCTTTGAGCTGAGGTTCCTTAAGGCCTTCTTGGAGCTCTAGAAGGTGGTTTTGGCTTGAATTGTTGCTTAGAATTAGTTTTTACTTCAAGAGGTATAACACTTCCCCTTTTACCTTGCTTTGTATACTTGTTTCTCTATCTTTTTCCCACTATTTTTGGATTGTTTTTGGGCTATAAAAACTCTATTTTTGTGGGCTAAAATTGGTGGTTTTAGGCCATTTAAGGTTAGGGGGTGGTTCACCCTTCTTTATTCCTTGTTTGTAAGGCCTTTCCACATTTGTTTCCCATTTTCAAACTATCTTTTTTGGGGCTTTTGAACATTGAATTTCGGAGTAATTTCAGTGGTGAAAATCATGTTTTAAAGTCCAAATTTGGAGGGGTTAGCCTCCCCTTCTTGTGCCTTGTTTGCTAGCCTATGTAGCTCCATGTGTTAGCTTAATTTTTTAGCCTTTTGTAGCTTAATTCCAGCATGTTTTAGCCTCTGATTTAGACTATTTTAACTCTGTTTTGGGTTGGTTAAGTAATTTGAGTCTTGTTTTGCATGCTTCTAGTGTAAATGTCCTCACAAGCTTGGTGTTTTAGGCCTTTAGACACCACTTTTTTGAGTTGATTGTCATGTTTTAGTGCTTTTCTCACTTAATTTCAGCACTGTTAATCTCTACAACCTCTCTCATTTCTTGACTTTTTCGTTGGCTTTGAGGGTTGTTTCAACCTTAGGGTTATTTAAGCTTGAGATTAAGGTCCATGCCTAATGGTTTAATCCTCTTTTGGGGGTTCATTACAAATGGCATGACACCTCTCTCTTGCCTTAAACCACCCCTTGTTTGACACTTCCTTCTCTTTTAGAGGACTTCTCACTAATGGACTTAATTGGTTAAGGAATGGTCGGTAATCTAAAATGAATAACTAAAAAGTTTCAACTAAAATGGTGCAAGATAACAATTTGATTGTGTTTTGGTGTGTTCAATCGGAGGTTAATTGAGCACAAGGAAAATTGGGACATTTCATACTCAAAGTGATGATATGTGCCAAGTTTCCAAGGTCTCCATTGCCCTTGACCATGCATGATAGGGTGAATACTTTTGGTCTTGTTTGTGCATTTATTGAACTTGTACATCTTAGTTTTTTGGCCATCATGCAAAGAAATTGCTTGATTAATGGTTTAGGAGCTAAGTGTATCACTTCTTTGAGATGTTTTGATGATAATGAGAGATACACAATACAAACAACCCTTGAGAAATACATTGTCCTACTCTGTTTGCTCTCTGTTGTAGTAAGGAAATCCAAATCATTACTGGCCGACCAGCCCCCTGTTGGCCACCAATGCAAATTCATCAGCAGTGTACTTCTAAGACAGAATAGAATTGGTCTAGAGAAGGAAATCAATGCAAGTGTCCTACAGAGCAACAGAGGCATGCAGCAGCAAAACAGTGGCTTTTCGGATGAAAACTGCGTTCATGCATGAGTTCCTCATCGATCATTGGGATCCGTGTTGTAATAGATTAGTGTTATGCTTAACTAGTGGCTTTTGTAATTAGTTAAAATAGCTAATTCGTATTGTGTTGTAATTATAATTAGTTAGCTAGAATAGTTAATTAATTTGGTTAGTAATAATTAGTTAGCTATCATAGTTAGTTAATTAGTTCAATTTGTTGTAATAATTAGTTAAGTAGTTTAACTAATTTAATTTGTGTTGTAATACTGAATTAGTTAGTTTAGCTTTAATTAGTTAGCTAGTTAGTTCATTCGGACTCTCCTTTGTGAGAGCGTAAATGTAATAATGTGTATGTCTTTCAACCACACGTCTTTCTTCTTTTTATTTACCAGCTTTTGATGGTTAGATTAGGGACATCACGTTTCAATTAGTATATCGCATGCTTGCATCCATTCATCTTGTATTGCATGCACCGAGGCTCGGTGCATCATTCTAACCGCATTATCGTTTAAATACATTCTTTGAATACGTGTTTAACCGCATGTTATCAAATTGCCTTGTATGCCATATTAGTAGCCGAGCCTATTAGTTGCATTATTGCATGCGCTGCATTAGACATTTGACATAATTGGGAACGTGCATTTTTCTAACTCTTTTGTTTTATCTTGGCTTGGAGTACTAGGTGACTTTTTAGTCCTTTAGCACACTTGCATGAATATGAGTGATTTCCATGACTAGCATGCTTTCCATGAGGGTAAATGTTGTTTGAGTGCCTGTGGATGAAGGCTTGTTGCTTGAATTGGAATGATTCAATGAATGTACGTTTAAGCCCACTTTGTCAAGTGGCAAAATTCACAAACTTTAAGCTCACTTTGTTAAGTGGCAAAATCAAACAATTTTGCAAAACAAATATGAAATTGAATTGTTCCAATTCGAGGGAACTAGTCTACACTTGCTTGTGCTCATCACATAGTAATGCTAGTCTAATAACTAGAACAAGAACATATAATGTTGATAAAAATCATATCATGATTAGTAAAGGCCGATCTTTGATCGGGCGAGTCGGGGTGCTCAAATCATGGCCTTCCCCTCTCGTACCTAAATTCCCGAGCCGAGACAATCTTGGTGATGACGGGCACGTGGCCTTTGGCACGAGTCATGGGTTTTCTAGATTTTTCAAAAATAAAATATTTAAGTAGCGACTCTGTATTTGGCAAAGCAGTCCAATTTTGGCAATTTGATTCAAAATCAAATTTCCAAAAGATTTACTGGATTTGGACTCTTTCGTGTTTATCAATTTCACATTGCACTTGTGAGATTATATTCAGAACCACAAGAGTCCAAACTGTAGGGCTTTTTTCAGTCCTCCGAAAGGGGGTGCGAAAAAGTTGAGCTACAGGAGGCCGACTCCCTCAGTAGGAGGTCCTTTGGCACACCACGAGCAAAGTCGCTGAAACACCTAATGCCTCCAAGAGGTAAGATGTGCATGCAGGGATGATATCTCGTTGGATTGAAAGGCCGCACCCTCAATGGTAACGGCTCTGGCTCAAACTTGGCCACAAACTCTACCTCAAGGTCAACCTCAATGCCCTGAGCTGCCTCACCAGCCTCAGCAACTACTAGCTCTTCTATCTCGGCAACAGGTGGGAACATGAGTGGAACCTCTGGAGGAGCCCCGTCGTGAGGAATCTCATCTGCCATCTGGAAAATGGGTGAAAAGTGGGCAAAAAGTGAAGAAAATGGAGAAAATAGGGTAAACTTGGAAAAAATCAACCCTAGGAGAGAGAAAATGGGAGAAAAAGTCAAAGCCCGAAAAAGTTTGTGAAACCCGAGAGAAACTCAACGGGAACAATCCTAAAGTGGTGAAAATTCAAGAAAAAACAACAAAATCAAAATCTAATCGGTTCAAAATGTAGAGAACTAAGAGGGTTTTGTGAAAAAAGTGTGCGTGGGGCGTTAGAAAACACGTATAAAGCACGGATCTAGAGAGAGAAAGTGTCTAGAGAGAGAGGGGGAAGATTTTCGGCCATGGAGAAGTAAGGAAATGAAGTCTTGAGCCTTATACTTAAAGACCCGAAGCAAAAATTCTAAATTGCCCCGAATCTGCCATCGGTGGCCTGCAAGGTGTTTTGAGGGCCGGCATGTGGCCGGCAGCCTCTCCTGGTGGCTGGCAGGTGGCCGATGGCTCTTAGGTGGGTCCTGGTGCTTTCCTATTTTTCTACTTTCTAAGTAGTTTGTGGAAGGTTCTGTTTCGAAAGCTTGCAGCTACATTCCGGTGCAAACATGTCCCATTTGCTACTCTAAACAAGATGTATCCTTTTGAGCATGTTTCAATTCTCTGAGAGGTAAATCGGAAGGTGGCACCAAATATCGTTTTATTCGTTTTGTCAAATTACGCTTTTGTTCTTTTTCTTTTTCGTTGCATAGAACATGCATTTCACATATATGTATAATGCACGCGTGTCTTGCATCGGTTATGATTCATGCATAGAACATGCTGCCAATCTTGTATAGAATATCCTCTTATTTCATATATAGAATATTCTGTTGTTTCTTACATAGAATATGCCTTCAATCACCATCATACGCTGGTTGACCATCTTGCATGGAACATGCATTCTCACTATTTCGATTTATAATCACACTCATTTTGTGCATCTATTACACACCTCTCTACTTTTATCTCGGGACGCGTGAAGCTCGAGCCCGAGCACTTTTCTTTTTTATCTCAGGATGCATAAAGCGCAGCCCTGGGCGAGTTTTATCTCGGGACGCGTGAAACACAAGCCCGAGTGGTTTCTCTTTTATCTCAAGATGCGTGAAGCACGACCCTGGGCGCGTTTTATCTCGGGACACATGAAGCTCGAGCCCGATCAGTTTTTCCTTCATTTAGGACGTGTAAAAAGCGGCCCTAGGTGTGTTTTATCTCGAGACGCATGAAATGCGAGCCCAAGCGATTTTTCTTACATCTTAGGACGCGTGAAGCGTGACCCTGGGTGTGTTTTATCTCGGGACGTATGAAGCGCGAGCCCAAGTGATTTTTCTTACGTTTCAAGACCCGTGAAGCGCGGCCCTAGGCATATTTTATCTCGGGACGTGTGAAGCACGAGTCCAAGCGGTTTCTCTTTTATCTCAGGATACGTGAAGCACGGCCCTAGGCGTGTTTTATCTCGGGATGCGTGAAGCGCGAGCCCGAGCGGTTTTCTTTTTTATCTTAGGATGCGTGACGGGCAGCCTTGGGCGTGTTTTATCTCGAGATGCATGAAACGCAAGCCTGAACAATTTTTTTGTATCTCAAAACGCGTGAAGCGTGGCCTTGGGCATGTTTTATCTCAGGACGCGTGAAGCGCGAGCCCAAGAAGTTTTTCTTGTTTCTCAGGACGTGTGAAATGCGACCTTTAGTGGCTTTTATCTCGGGATGCATGAAATGCAGGCCCGAACAATTTTTCTTGTTTCTCGGAACGCGTAAAGCTCGAGCCTGAGCGACTTTCCTCTATTTTCCCAAGAACCGTGAAGCGCAAGCTTGTGCAGTTTTTATCTCAGGACGTGTGAAACGTGACCCCGAGCTTTTTTTGTTCTCAGTTTCTCAGGATGCGTGAAACGTAACCCTGAGCTATGTTTTCTTTCATCGTCTCTTGTTTTGGCGTGGTTTGAGTGTGTTTTAGATCTTTTTGCATGGAACCTGTGTTGGTTTTAAGCTTGGAGCTGCTCATTCATATGTTGTTATCTCGTTATCTTGCTTATTGAATTATTGCTTATCGCATCATCTTGCATGATCGTGAGTTTTCAAAATAGCCGGCTTCGTGAAGCATGTGAGTCCAGCTTTCAAAGTTTTTGTGCATATCATTTGCATCTTGTCCCAGAACTATGCTGGTTTGATTCCTTGCAAAGGGATACATAGGCAGCCTGCGGGCACAACCATTTATTGCTGTCTTGATTGTTTGTCCAAGTCATACAGCCTTATCAAAATGGGTCGTCTTCAGGCTTTGACATTCACTCACGTCATTTCATGACTCCGAATCTATCAAAGAGGGGCAACTGTAGACACCCCATTTTTTACGGCCCTTATGACTTGGAGGTCATCGCTTGCACACCCAATGATGAGTGCATATGCTTGTCAAGTGCTCGAAGTCCTCAGTGAAATGCCATAGCTTTGAGCCTTTCAAACCTTGCACCCCTATTGCCTTTGTTTTGGACCAAACCTAGTGATTTTCAAGCTTGCAACCCCTGCTGGCCTGCCGACCACTTCTTTGGGTTGCCGGCCATCACTTCTGGTTGTCGGCCACTGATGTGGCTTGCTGACCACCAGTGACGGCCTGCCGGCCACCAGTACAAAATTTAGCAGTGTACTGCCCCAGCAGAACAAAGTTGGTTTGGAGGTGGAAATCAATGTAAGTGTCCTGCTGTGCAATAGAGGCATTCAACAGTAGAAATAGTGACTCTTCGGTTAGAAATCACATTCATGCATGGGCCTTCCATCGAGCCTCGGGATCCATGTTGTAACAATATTAGCATTGTGCTTAAAATAGTGATTTTGTAAGTAATTAGTTAGAATAGCTAATTCGTCTCGTGTTATAATTATTTTAGTTAGCTAGAATAGTTAATTAATTTGGTTTGTAATAATTAGTTAAGTAGTTCAGCTATTTATTCATTTGTTGTTGTAATAGCTAGTTGATTAGCTTAGTTAGCTAGTTAGTTCATTCGGACTCTCCTTCATGAGGGCGCGATGTTGTAATAATGTATATGTCTTCCAATCCCACGTCTTTCTCCCTTTTATTTACTAGCTTATGATGGTTAGATTAGGGCATCATGTTCTGTTTAGCATACTTCATGTTTGCATCCACTTGTTTTGCATGTACCAAGGCTCGGTTCATCATCCTAACTTGCATTATCATTTAAACATTCTTTGACTACGTGCTTAGACCGCATGATATTAAATTGATTCATATGTCATGTTAGTAACCGAGCCTAGTAATTGCATATCGCATGTGTTACATTAGTCATATCACATAGTTAGGAATCATGCATTTTTCTAACTAGTTTCTCTTTTGGCTTGGAGTACTAAGTGAGCCTTCACTCGCTTTAGTATATCGCATTTGTGTGATTGTTGTCATGTTTAGCATGCTTGCCATGAGACTAATTGCTTAAGTGCTATAATTGCTTGAATGCCTGTGGATAAAGTGTAGTTACTTGAATTGGAATAATTTGAGTAATGTACATATGCGATCACTTTTTCAAGTGATACTGTAGACGTCCCCAAACGTCCTAGGAGGAAATCCCATTTTGTTCATTGGGGCTCACTACAGTTCGGACTCAAATTGTCACGGTTCTTAATCTGATCTTGCAAAGTGCAATGCAAGACTGATAAATCACCAAAGAGTCCAAATCCGGCAAATCATTTTTTGGAAAACAGATTTTTTAGAAAGAAGTGCCAAACATGGACTGCTTTGCCAGATACAGAGTCGCCACCTAAATATTTATTTTGGGGGAATTTAGGAAACCCTGACTCGTTGCCTAAGGCCACGTGTCCGTCATCACCAAAGTTGCCTCGGCTCGGGAACTTGGGTACGATTGGGGAAGGTCAGCTATGAGCACCCCCGCTCGCCCGATCAAAGATCGGCCTCTACTAACCATGATATCGATTTTTTGAAAACATTATGTGCTCTTATTCCGGTTTATTAGCCTAGAATTACTACGTGATGCGCACAGCATACAAGTATAGACTGGATTGCCTAAGTTGGAACAAAGCATCGTATATCCGTTTGTTTTGAAAAATGGATTGAAGTTTGCTACTCGCAAGTAGGCTAAAATACAGGTTTCGACGAATTATTCCAACTCAAGCAACCCAACCTTCACCCACAGGCATTTAGGCAGTTATATCACATAAGCAAATAGCCTCATGGTAAGCATGCTATCATGGCAGTCACTCACACACATGCAAGGATGCTAAAGCATAAAAGCTTACCGAGTACTCCAAGCCAAAAGAGAAGCTAATTAGAAATCATGCATGAATCCTAACTATGCTGAGATGCCTAATGCAACACATGCAAAAATGCAACTTAAGATAGGCTCGTCTACTCTAAGATGGCATATGAGATGCAACAGATAACATGTATTCAATTTGGAATTGAAATACAATGCAGATAGCATGATGCGCCGAGCCCGGTGCATGCAAGACAGATGAATGAATGCAAACATGCGAGCATAAGTATGCTAATTGAAACATGCCCTAAACTAACCATCATAAGCTAGTAAATAAAAGGGAGGAAGAAGTGGGGGTTGGAAGACATGCATCACACACACGCACGCTTATTACACAATTTGCCCTCTCTCGGAGGGACCGAATGAATAATACAAATTAATCAACTAACAAGCTAATTAATTAATTACAAAACCACCTAACTAATTGACAAATTAATTAAGCTACTGAAAGCAGTAAAATAGCCTCGGGAAGAGGGATGAATGTATGCATGCTCGGCTCCGCTCGGAAATCCATCGCCATGCCACAGTTGCCTCTGTTTGTACTGCTTTATGCCTCTGAAAATTGCATGAGTCCCAAGGTCGGTTCTGGAACACTCCCTAAACACTATAGGAGGTCACCGGCCAAGAGGAATGGTCACCGGCCATGGAAAAGTGGTCATCGACCAGTTGTGAGGCTCTCGGCCAACAATGGATAGCCGGCCGGCACTGAAGATGGCCGACCGGCCATCTCTTCCTGCAGAATTCTGTTTGACAGTAGCAGAGGGCAAACAGAGCATGGCAATGCATTTCCAAAGCAATGTATGCACAACCACCCTTCTTATCATGTTTAAGACTCAAGGAAGTATGGTACTCGACTCTCGGGCCACCAATCACGCATTTCCATGCATGATGGCCAAAGAGTCAAGTGTGCAATTCAATATGGAATGAAATGCACAAAACACATAAAGGGCCCCAACCTCTATCATGATTGATCAAGAGGCAAGGGATGCATGCTCAATGCTATGCAACCTAAGCATGCAAACAAACTAATGCAAAATGAGTATGCTAGCAAGCAATATGCAATAGGCATACAATCTAAATATGCAAACATGCCACCTAGCATACACAATGCTATGGACTATATGGCACACACAATGCTATATGAACTATGGCATGCTCAATGCAACTAACCACCTAGCATACACAATGCAAGGAGTGACATGGCATACACAATGCTAACAACATAATATGCACAACACATTGTAACATGGCATACAAGCGCAACTCTCAATAGCACTTAAAGCATGGAAAACATGGGAGTATGGCACAAGTATAAGCTCTGAAATATCATACCCAATGATGCCAAAACATGCAAACACCTCAATATAAGCATGCAGTAGGCTTCAAAACTCAAGACTAGGCATGGCTATTACACTACAAGCATACATGGCAAGTACCATTCGACCATGGGACATAAAAACAGAGCTAAGGCAGTCCAAAACATGCACAAAATCAGTTTAAGGCATGGCCAAAATATGCTAGAATGGAGGGCCAAAATAACATGTAATGTAAGCTAGTAAGCATAGTTTACACTACAAGCATATGGAGCATATGAGGGACCACCAAACCAGCCAAAAATAGATTCATGGCATGCCAAAATATGACCAAATACCCACTGAAATGTGTCTAATACATGCAAGAATGAGGTGCTCCTTTGGAAGGCCATGAAAGGAGTTGTTCTACACATGCAAGAAGGACATCTAATATGGCAAAACCAGCTCTGGACAGAGCTTATGCAGGTCCTAAAACTCACCAAAAAGGGCCTGAACCAAGCTTGGGATGCATGCAAATATGGGCTCCTTTGTAAGGCCAAAAATGCAAGTAAACAAGACAATAAGGAGAGGGGATGGCCCTCTCCTTCTTAGGACCTCAAAACATCATCCCCACCACTGAAATCCATAAGGATTTTAGTGGTGAGAAGGCCAACACAAGGTGGTCCCGAAACTCACAAAAAAGGCACAAAAATGAGGCCAAACAAGGCCTAAGAGGGGGTAGACAACCCCAAACACAAAAGTGGTCTTAAAAAAACTTCAAAAGGAGCTCAAAATAAGACTTTTTTCAGTTTATGACAAAGCTCGAAAATGCTTTCAAGTATGGCTAAAAGATGAAGCAAAATAAAGACCAAAAGAGGGTAAAGTGTGTTACCCTTGTAGCTTCAGCAAAACCAGCAGCTTTGAGACCAAAAAACCAGACCTTCGACCTCTGAAAATGGCCTCCAAGATCCTTAGGTTGATGATGGAGGTGTTAGGCTAAGAGTTGGTGTGCAAAGGGGCCAAGAGCTTCACTCTTTCTAAGCCTAAGTGTAGAGACAAAGAGAGATATATGTGTATGCCTTAGCAAAAAAAATTTGGAACCTTTTCTAATGAGGGAGAGGCTCTCTCTTATAGAGGAACAAAGGTCCAAGCTTCTCTTAGAAGGTTGGAGCAAAAGGGCCAAGCTTCTCTTAGAAGCTAAAGCAAAAAGGGTCAAGCTTCTTGAGAAAGCTAGAGCAAAGGGGTCAAGCTTCCTCAAGAAGCTAAGAAAGGTTCAAGCTTCTCTTAGAAGCTTGGAGCAAAAGGGTCAAGCTTCTTGGAGAAGCTAGGCAAAGGTTCAAGCTTCAGCAAGAAGCTAAAACAAAGGTTCAAAAGGTTCAAGCTTCCTTAAGAAGCTAAAACGAAGGGTTCAAAAGGTTCAAGCTTCCTCAAGAAAAGGTCTCGGCCAGAAAAAGTGGCCGATTGATCAAAACAATGGCTGGCCGACCAAAAACAATGCCGACCGGCCAACACATTTGGCCGGTAGCAAGAAAACAGGGCCGGTGGCCTCAAGCCATGGCCGGTGAGGTGTGGGGATGGCCAACAAGCTATTTCCCACCCTCAAAAGCAAAACAACAAGTGTTTGGTGCAAAACCAAACACAAAACAAACGAGTCGAGAGGTCTTGAGGCAAGGCGCGTAGCCGAAACCTCCGAGAACTCAAAACGAACACAAACATGGATAATCATCAAATGTTCAAATAATAACGTCCAAGTCTTGAGGACGATCAAAAATGGGGTGTCTACAGATACATATTCGAAACAATTTTTAAAACAAACATGAATCAAATGTTCCGATTCTTGCAAGTTAGTCTATACTTGTGTGTGTGCGCATCACATAGTAATGCTAGCCTAATAATCAGAACAAAAGAATATAATGTACATAAGATTCATATCATGATTAGTAGAGGCCGGTCTTCGATCAGGCGAGTGGGGGTGCTCAATTCATGACCTTCCCCTCTCGTATCTAAGTTCCCGAGCCGAGACAATCTTAGTGATGACGACCACGTGGCCTTTGGCATGAGTCATGGGTTTCCTAAATTTTTCAAAAATATTTAGGTGGCAACTCTGTATCTGGAAAAGCAATCCATTTTTGACAATTTGATTCAAAATCAATTTTCCAAATGATTTGCCAGATTTGGACTCTTTGATGTTTATCTATTTCACATTGCACTTGTGGAATCAGATTCAGAACCGCGGGAGTCTAATACTATAGGGATTATTTGTCTTCCAAGAGAGGGCACGAAAAGTCAAGCTACAATGATTTTATCAACAATCATCCTACCTAAAAGATTTTATCATGTTTGCGTCGAAGGTATGTCAAAGTATTTCGAAGGGCCACAGATTTGGCTCGAAGATGGCTCAAAGCTCTCTCAAAATCACTTTGAAGGTCCATATATTTGGTTCGAAGATAATTCGAAACTCGAAAACACTTCAAAGTTCTATATATTTAATTCGAAGGTGGCTCAAAGCTCCCTCAAAAGCACTTCGAAGGTCCATATATTTGGTTAAAAGGTAATTCAAACACTTTAAAAGTAGTGTAATTTGAAAAGTGAGTATGTCACTTCGAAGTAATTCAAAGTAGTGCAATCGGAAGTGAAAATATATTGTTAAGGTCTGACGAATCATGCTGCGAAGGTCTTGAAATTTCCATAGTCTCATGATGCATCAAAGGTCTCAAAGTAAAGCATAGAAGGGCCAACTGTTACTAATGGCTCAAAGAAAATAACATTGGCATGCATTTGACCAAATCAAATTGGTGATATTTTGCTAAGAATTCACCATTTCTAACACATGCAAAGTAATCCAATTTTGAAACACACATTAAAATTCGAAGCATGTGAAATTATTTTAATTATGTTTTGAAACTTTATAAACTCTCCAAGTAGATAGCTATTATGCATTTGAAACTTTTAAAATTTCCAAAGTATGCCGTGAGCACCTTTGGAGCAAGGTCTTGGTTCTTTTTTTAACAAATATGGAATCATATTGTATGATAAAAGAACCTTCGAATGTGTGTCTCCCTTCGAATACATTAATTAATTGCCAAATATGCTCTAAATTGATGTACAACTCTTCATGAATTCGAGGTTTCTCATTCTCAAATAGTTGCGGCGGGTAATGTTGGCACTATAAATAAATAATTTATTATTATTATTGATAAATTGCAGGACACGTGATACTCTCCTACTCATTTGGATGTTATGAGAAGTTATGAATTAAACACTTGTGAAAAGATGATGAAGAATATGGAGGATCATGGAGCATGAATTGGAGGTTAAAAGAAGTTATAGAGACATAAAGATTAAGTGGAAGACCATGGAATGTAGAGTATGAGAAATAAAAGAATGTGGTAGTTATTAGGTAGTTTTTTCCTACAAATGTTTGCCTATAAATATCTATTCATGGCTACATTATAGATGGGGATCCAAAATTCAAATCAAAGACAATTGATTTCTATTTTTCTTGTCATTTATATTTCCTGCACTTAATTTTCTTCACTTTATTTTATGCACTTTATTTTCGAAGCATAGGAGTAGAGGTAAATTTTTTGCACTTCCTTTTCGAAGCATAGAAATATAGGCAAATTAATAATTAGTTTGATTGTTCACTCAATCACCACGATTGTTCACTCAATCATCTTTCTCCATCTCTCTCCTTCTTCTTTTAATTTTTCTTTTCTCTACACTTGGCAATTTTGAAGTCCTCTTCATTGAGGCAAAAGAACCGTCAACTTGATAATTAGCTTAAATTTAATCTATAAGAATTTTTCAATCCTTACTGACACGCTCGCATTTATGGTATTTTCCTTCATAGGAAAAATAAGCCAACAACAACTTATCTCGAGGCTATTTCAATGATCAAAACAGTTCATATAGTTTAATTTTTCGAGTAAATTATTTATGCAAAAAATCAGGTTAATTGTACATTTGTAACCCTTTATTTTTGGTCAAATTATACTTGGAAAAATTACTTATAAATCCCATATGGGGAAATGTTGCTCCATTTAGTTGTAGGTGTTTTTTATTAAACCAATTAGTCTTTTTTATTTTTGGTATGTTGTATTTGTTTGATTTATTGACTTGTTGGCCTTTATTTGTGATTTCATTTTGATTTTGTGTGTGGGTATGGTAATGTTATAACATTACTATTTTTTTTTAGGAGGGGATTGCATAGACGTTTTTGGAAATTTTTGATATTTCTCAATTGATGTTTTATTTTCTAACATGGATTCAATGTGTATTACTTTAGGATTGTACATGGGTGTTTGGGCGGTGCTGCTTGATTCTGGGTTTATGCAATTGACGTGCATGCAAACAAACGACGTCAAAAATTACTTCATATGCCTTACAAACATGTGTTGTCAAAAAACATTACAATTACAATTACAAAAAAAATAAAATAATAAAAATAAAAAAATAAAAAAACAACAACAACAACAACAACAACAACACTTTCAGTGTCAAAACCACCACCACCCAAAAACACACTGTCACAGGCACGCCACATTAACAAAAACAACAAGACCAACACAAACAACCCAATCATAACAAACACCATGTTGCAACTTTCTCAAGTGCAAATGGTCCCCAATTGATTTATCAAAATAACACATCCAGATACATTATCAAAATTAACACTACATAATAAGGGCCACTACTTGACCGCCCCCAATTGGTTGGTCTTGCAGTACCGTTACGTGATATTTTATGGTATTGTGATTGATGGAGATAAAATTCATGAATTTGTGTTGAGTGATTAAAGAATATGAAAAAATATAGTGAATTGTGATTAGTAAGAGGTAAAATTACGTGACGTCTCTGAACTAGCCAATAATTTTTATTTGACATTAGGACCAATAAATTGCATGCTTGAATATTCCATCACCATTGTTATGTTTCTAGCTAAATTGACAATCCACATGTCAATATTTGATTCGACATTAGGACCAATAAATTGTAAGTGTCCTTTCAATATTTATCATAGGATTGGATTCTCTTTGCTTTGGATTCCATTGTTGTCCCCTTTCTTAACATAGAAAAAATGATACTTTGAAGTGCTATTACTACATTCGTAGATTCAAACTCTGAGATAATCGGTTGTCGACCTA
Organism: Camellia japonica; assembly: GCA_030407325.1. NCBI lineage: Eukaryota > Viridiplantae > Streptophyta > Magnoliopsida > Ericales > Theaceae > Camellia > Camellia japonica. The sequence continues at coordinate 81,328,365 of JAPPVO010000010.1, read as the reverse complement.
ATTTAACTCAATCTAAAGGAAGAGACCCACCACTAAGGCACCAATGGAACTCAACCACACACCACAGACGAACTCAACTTTTGAGAGGAGTACATGCGAGGTCTCTGAAGAGAGCCAGGTGTGAAGGAGCGAAATTAGTCCCTCCCAAAAATCGAACCTAGATCACGCCTATGGAGAGGGATGGCTTCTCTCTAGGCCACCACTTAGTGGTCATTGTTTTCCCTTTGTGGAGTTCATTATTAGGATAGTTGGAACAGATAATTCCGGTAAAAAAATTAGATTAATTGAAACATTTTAATTATATGATCAGATTATATTTATTTTCTAAAAAATAAATAATTAGTATGATTATTTTTTAATGTAAATGTGATCAAATTTTATGATTACAAATATTCAATTTATATGATTTTTACCAAATAAGTCTTAGAAAATGAATGATTCAATTTAGGATCAATATAACCCTAACTTGGAAATCCTAACTGTAAAATTTTAATTAGAGATAATCCCAATCCTATAGTAAAAACAAAACACGAGAAGCCACTAAATGCACCCCAAAAGTGTGATTAAGAATCCCATTTTCTCAAAATAATAATAATAATATAATAATAATAATAATAATAATAATAATACCATTTTACTCACATACAAAATTACTAAAAGAACCAAAAAACCCTAACTCCGGCAAGACCAACCCAACTCCAACCAGCCTCCCAGTCGGCACCTTTTCATCCTCTTGCTGTTACCACCACCTCCTCTCCTTCAACCGTTGTAGCCACCACCTTCTACTTTTGCCGTCACTATTGCCACCTTCTTTTTTCCCCTGTCGCAGCCCGCCACAACCACCTCCTCTATCACAACTACCACCTTCTTTTCATCATTCTCTGCCACTATGAGTCCCTCTTCGTGTAACAACCCTAACCCATGATTAGTTTACAATATATGAGTAAGAATGCCCAATAAGTAATTAAGATGAAATGCTAAATTAATTACATGTGCATCGCATTATTTATGGTTATATCTATCCGTCGTAGAAATATCTGTTTGTATTTCTAATTTGTTTGGCGAGTTGAAGGCCTTGTCGACATCCAATCATGAAATTGACTTGGTTTCTGTGTTATTTAGAATTTTTAGAATTTTATAGTAGGTTTAATTAAAATTTGATTTGGAATGATTAAATTAGAATAATCTAATGTTTATTTGATTAGCTTTAACTAATCACCACTAATCAAGCCTATATAAGGCTCTTATATATGCTTCAACTCATCTCTTTTCTTCATCACATCTTTGAGCCTATACAAACAAACAAAATGTGAGAGAGAGGAAGAAGAGACCAAAAAGGTTTGAGATCAAACTTGATTGGAAGGAATTTGCTAGAGAATGACAAGGATTTGGCTTGGAAGCTTAAAGATATAGCAAGCTAGAGCCTAATTCAAGAGTTGGGTAAGGATTTGAGCTTTTACTTGTGAAATTGAAACATAACACATGAATTCAAGAGGAATTAGAACAAGAATTAAGCTTTAAGAGGTGAATTTTAGCCATACCTTGCATGCATGCATTTTCATCACATTTTGAGTTTGAATTTCAAACAAACCACACAGGCATGTGCCTATCTTGGCTTTATTTTGAGAATTTATCAAGTTTCTCACCATTTTATCTAAAGTGATCGTGTTTTGAGCAAGTTTGAGTTCATAGCATTGCATACATGTTATATACATGAAAGTTTCAAACTTGGGTTGAATAATTGACTTACTCTTGGGCATTGATTTTGCGAAATGGTTTTGAATTCATGATGTTTCACAAGTTTAAACATGTTTTCTCAAGTTTTGGGGCCTAAAGGTTGCATTCTAAGGTTTTGAATTCGAGTTTTGAGCTTGGAAGCAAATCTAGAAATTCCAAAATTTTGCTTCTCCACTCGAGCGACAAAACCTGCGCTCGAACAACCACCCTTTGTTTTGCACTTCTGCTCGAGCAACCAAAAGTTAGCTCGAGCGTAAAATGCATGCTCCCAAAAGTTTAAAAGTTTTACAGACCGCTCGAGCAACCAGAGTTGTGCTCGAGCGAGGGCCTTAGTCTCACGCTTGAGCGACCGTCGAGAGTGCGTCAAGCGGAAAAATCAAGCAACCAGTACTTTTGCAAAATTTATAGACCGCTCGAGCGAAAGAAGTTGCGCTCAAACGAAGATCTTGTTTTCAACAAGTTTGACTAATTGTTTTGAATCACATTTTGGCATCCTCATTACATCCTAGGCATTCTTAAGCCCTAATTAAGACATAATAATGAGGATAAGACTTAGAAACACACTAAGGACGAAAAGAGTTAAGTTCAATGTCATCCGAACATATGTTTCAATAAGTATCTACTATGTATTGATGTAGGTCACGCGCCATAGACTATCCGAATCGCCCGCATTCTTTGTTTTGCTACCAGAGCCATGTATAAGTAATAACTCTATAAAGTTATGTTTAACTTTAAATATTTCTAATGATATGAAATGAATAGTGTTCTGAAATGCTATGTTTTATATGAATGAATGATTGTCTAAGTTTCTGAAATGTATTTGTGGCATCCTTAGTATCATATGATATTTGTCCCTTTGTGGGTCATCGGAATGCCTTTATGGCCGTCCCTTTGTAGGTCATCGGCATGCCTTTATGACCGTCCCTTTATGGGTTATCGGAATGCCTTCATGGTCGTCCCTTTATGGGTCATCAGAAATGTTTCTGTGCACCTAAGTCATCAGAATGCCTTCATGGCCATCCCTTTATGGGTCATCGGATTTGTTAGTGTTAATGGATGTACTACGTATGATGATATGCAAAATCTGGATATGAAAATGAATAGGAACATGTGTATGAATCTGTTTTTGATTTGAAATCTGATTATGTACAAGACTCTGCTTTTGTTACGGATATCATTCATTAAAACCTTTACTCTGTTATTATTCACTAGGCTTCCGTTCACTATTTATATTATGTATGTAGGTGAGCAAGCTGTGACAAGGCTCTGAGTTGATGACTTGGAGTTTTAGTTTCTCAACCAGCCTTTGCGCCTCCCGAGGATGTTCCGAATGTGATGTGGTCGTGTTTTGTGAACATATATGAGACTTTGTTTTCTTTGTAGAATATGTACAAGTTTTTTATTTAGCTATCTATTGGGCTAAGTCCCTTTTTGGCTATATCTGTAATGAATGTGATGCAAGACTGCTGTATTTATGGCGTCACGTATATGTATATAAAGTTTTGAAATTTTTGTCCCATATATGTCTACACAGCTCAATGGACTATGTATGTTTCTATATTTGCTTCTGCTAGTCCCTTATAATTTGCTAATCAAGTCAGAGGCCTTCTGTAATCTGAAGATTACTAGCCGATTACGACGCTAAACCTATAAGGGCAGGTTTGGGTCGTGACAGAGTGGCATCAAAGCACGTGTTATACCGCACGCATGAGTCCATATGAGTTGTAAGATGTCCTAGAAAAGAATTAGGGACATTACATTTGCATGTGTGAGTAGATGTGCTAATTTTTGTAAATATGGAAATTGCATATATGAAATTGAAAGGAATGAACTGAAACTAAACGCTCCACACACTGTGAACAAAATTATTCTTCTGTTTATTAGTGCTCTGTTTACCTATAACCAATGGAGAATACAAGAAGTAATGATGCAACTGAATCCTCTGAGGCTTGCATGAGCCAAATGGAACAAATGCTCGAAGCCCTAATAGAAACATTGAGACAGCAACAAAGGCAATAACATCTACCTCTTCTGGCCCAAGTAGAGCCGGTAAACACCGACATTATCTCACTGACTCAAAAGTTCAATAAGATGAAGCCACTGACTTTCTTGGGTGGAATTGACCCTTTAAAGGCTGAAACGTGGATGTTGGAAACGGAAAAACTATTTAAAGTCTTCCCATGTACCAAAACTCAAAAGGTTTTGTTGGCTACCTACACTTTGAAGGATGAAGCCCGACGATTGTGGATGCTCATCCAAGATAGCAGTGAGACTTTGACTTGGCAGCAATTTAGAGAAATCTTCTATGAAAAATACATCCCTCAATGCTTCTAAGATAGAAAGGTGTCCGAGTCTTGAGCAAGGCAATATGTTAATAGCAGGGTATAAAGCCAAGTTTACTGACCTGGTCTGGTTTGCTTCACACATGATGGATATCGATTACAAAAAGGCTCAAAAGTTTGAAGGAGGCTTGTACTTAGATATATTTGATCAGGTTGGTGTTTAGAAACTACTCAAATATGTGGATGTCCTTGACTGAGCCTTGATGGCTGAAGCTAATTTATCTGTAATGAAACAAACTAAGGCTCTAATAACTGAATGGAAAGGCAAGAGGTCCGGATTTAATTTCTAGAATAGTCGATCATTTACAAAGAAGCAAAACACATGATCTTCTAGTAACTTGAGACAAAGTAGTGGATTTGCACCGACTTGCTTAGAATGTGAAAGGAAACATAAGGGCGTCTATTATCGAGCAATGGGTGCCTGTTTCAGATGTGGTAAAACTGGCCACATAATGAGAGATTTTCCAATCCGATCTAAGAATGCCAATCGCCCCGCAACAAGTTCAACCGAATTTGCTTCTGTAACGAGGACAAATGCAAGAACTAATGCCAGGGGTAACACCGAGAATGAAACGCTAAGACAAATGAGAGTGCTTGCAGTAGTGCTTGGGGATGTACAGAATACTAAATCAGTGGTGTTAGGTATAATCTCTATCTATGCTCAGAATGCCTATGTGTTGATAGATTCTAGTTCCACGCATTCATTTGTATCGCATGTTTTTTCTCAAAAATTAACTAGACCTTTAGAGCCTATGAACTGTTTACTACCTGTGTCTACACCATCTGGAGGTTCTATGATATGTGCTTATGTTTATCCGGTATGTGATATTATGATTGGTGATATGACATTGTACATTAATTTGCTGCCTTTGAGCATTGATCATTTTGATTGTATATTGGGCATAGATTGGTTGACGAAGTATTGTGAAACTATTGATTGTGTGAATAAAACTGTTGTATTTCAACCACCTGAAATACATGAGTTTGTATTTGTTGGGAATGGGGTAATTCCTCCACCGTATTTGATTTCTTTTGTGAAAGATAGAAAGTTGGTAAGAAAAAGGTGACGGGCTTACTTATGTTGCGTTTTGACTGTAACTTTTAATAGTTCTACTAATGAGAACATCCCTGTCATAAATGAATTTCCCGATGTATTTCCAAATGATTTACCCGGAGACTTAATTGATAGGGAAATCAAGTTTACTATTGATGTTGTACCCGGGACACAACCGATTTCTAAAACCCCATACCGAATGTCAACTTCTAAATTGAAAGAATTAAAAGTTCAACTCCAAGAACTCTTAGACAAGAAATTCATCTTCTCGCACACTTTACCGTGGGATGCTCCAGTTTTGTGAAAGATGGATCGTTAAGATTGTGTATAGACTATCGTGAATTGAACAAGGTGACTATCAAGAACAAATAGCCACTATCTCGAATAGATGATCTATTTGACCAACTTGAGGGAGCACAAGTGTTCTCCAAGATAGAGCTTGGATCCGGGTATCTCCAGTTAAAGGTCAAGGCAAAAGATGTAGAGAAAACGGCATTCATAACTAGATATGGGCACTATAAATTTTTAGTGATGCCATTTGGGGTAACTAATGCACCGGCAGCTTTTATGGACCTAATGAATAGGGTTTTTAAACAATTTCCGGCTGAATTTATAGTTGTGTTTATTGATGATATTCTGATTTACTCCAAAAGTAGGGAAGAGCATGAGAATCATTTGAGAACTGTTTTACAGATTTTGAGAGAAAAGAAGTTTTATGCAAAATTTTCCAAATGTGAGTTCTGGCTTGACAGCGTAGCATTTCTGGGACATGTGATCAACAAGGATGGTATATCAATGGACCCAAAGAAAATTGAGGCTTTCTGGGGCTTGCAGGTTACTATCGTAGATTTGTGAAAGATTTCTCAAAACTTGGTATGCCATTAACACAGTTGACATAGAAAAATATGTCATTTGATTGGACTGATCAGTGGGAATCAGCCTTCCAAGAATTGAAGGCTAGATTGGTAACTGCACCCATTTTGACTTTAACTAATGGTATTGATGGGTTTTGAATTTATATTGACACCTCATACAAAGGCTTGGGATGTGTATTAATGCAAAACGGAAAGGTAATTGCATATGTTTCTCGGCAACTCTACCCTCATGAAAAGAACTATTCAACTCATGACCTTGAACTTGCAGCTATGGTTTTTGCACTAAAAATCTAGTGCCATTATTTGTATGGTGTAACTTGTGAAGTATATACGGATCATAAAAGCTTGAAATATATCTTCACTCAAAAGGAGTTAAATATGAGACAAAGGTGATGGCCTGAATTAATCAAGGATTATGATTTGCAGATCTTGTACCATCAATGGAAAGCCAATTCCGTGGCAGATGCTTTGAGTCAAAAATCCATTGGCAATTTGTCATGTTTGCTCACGAGTCAAAAGGAGTTATTATGGGACTTAGAGAAGAATGAGATTGAAATTGTGTTGCGTGAACGGGATGAGATCCTAGCTGTCATTTCCGCCCAGCCTGTAATTATTGAGGAGGTTAGAGAAAAACAATTACAAGATGAATTTTTGAAGAAGATTGTGGATGAAATTGAGTCAAAACAGAGGCCGGGATTTGTGTTTGACAATAATGTGTTGAGATTTCAAAATCGACTCTGTGTACCAGACTGTTCTGACTTAAGGAAACGTGTTATGACTGAAGCTCACAACTCCAAATTTGCTATGCATCTGGGGAATACAAAGATGTATCGTGACTTAAAACAGAATTTCTGGTGGCCTGGAATGAAGAAGAGCATTGCTGACTTTGTAACGAGATGCTTACATTGTCAACAAGTTAAAGCTGAACATCAACGACCTGCTGGATTGCTTCAACCGCTTCCAATACTAGAATGGAAATGGGAACATATTACCATGGACTTCATTGTGGGATTGCCTCGCTCTTCTCGAGGTATGGATTCTATCTGGGTCATAATTAATCATTTAACTAAATCTGCTCATTTCTTACCTGTGAAAGCTTTTTATAATGCAGATAAGTTAGCTAACATTTATGTGAATGACATTGTGAGATTGCATGGTATGCCAGTATCTATCATGTCTAACAGGGATCCTAAGTTCACCTCAAGATTTTGGCAGAGCTTGCAACAGGCTTTGGGAACTGAATTGAGATTGAGCAGTGCTTATCACCCACAAACAGACGCTCAATCAGAAAGAACGATACAGACTTTAAAGGATATGCTCAAAATGTGTGCCCTAGATTTCCAAGGCAATTGGGAGACCTACTTACCATTAGTTGAGTTTGTGTACAACAACAGTTATCATTCAAGTATTGGTATGGCTCCTTATGAAGCGTTGTATGGTAGAAAATGCCGATCTCCGATTTGCTAGGCCAAAGTAGTCAATACACCTTTGTTAGGAACGGAACTTGTGCAAAAAACCACTGAAAATGTGAAATTGATTTAGCAGCGATTAAAAACTGCACAAAGTCAGCAAAAGAGTTATGCACATGTCTGAAGGGGAGATAGAGAATATGAGATCGAAGATCATATGTTTATAAAAGTGACTCCAATGAAAGGCCAGACACGGTTCGGAGTGAAAGGCAAGTTAGCGCCGAGATATGTTGGGCCATATGAAATCCTTGAGAAAATCAATCTGGTGATGTATCGAGGTAGCCTTACCACCAGTCATGGAACACATGCATAATGTCTTTCATGTCTCAATGCTTTGGAATTATTTGAGAGATCCGTTACATGTTATTGAACCAACATATGTGCTGCTAAAGCATGACTACACGTCTAAAGAACGGCCAATCCAAATTGTTAACTGAAGAATCAAAAGATTGAGGAACAAAGAAATCTTGTTGGTGAAAGTGGATTGGAAAAACCATGAAGGGAGATATGCAACATGGGAGACAGAAGAGGACATGATGAAGAGATACCCTGACTTGTTTCTGTTGGATCCAATATTCTACCAAAATGAAGGTAATTCAAGTTTAGAGGACCAAACTCCTAAAAAGGAAAAACTGTAACAACCCTGACCCATGATTAGCTTACAACATATGAGTAAGAATGCCCAATAAGTAATTAAGATGAAATTCTGAATTAATTACATGTGCATTGCATTATTTGTGGTTATATCTGTCTGTCGTAGAAATATCTATTTGTATTTCTGATTTGTTCGGCGAATTGAAGGCCTTGTCAACATCCAATCATGAAATTGACTTTGTTTTTGTGTTATTTAGAATTTTTAGAATTTTATAGTAGGTTTAATTAAAATTCGATTTGGAACGATTAAATTAGAATAATCTAATGTCCATTTGATTAGCTTTAACTAATAACCACTAATCAAGTCTACATAAGGCTTTTATATGTGCTTCAACTCATCTCTTTTCTTCATCACATCTTTGAACCTACACAAACAAACAAAACGTGAGAGAGAGGAAGAAGAGACCAAGAGGGTTTGAGATCAAACTTCAGATTGGAAGGAATTTGCTAGAAAATGACAAGGATTTGGCTTGGAAGCTTAAAGATATAGCAAGCTAGAGCCTAATTCAAGAGTTGGGTAAGGATTTGAGATCTTACTTGTGAAATTGAGACATAACACATGAATTCAAGAGGAATTAGAACAAGAATTAAGCTTTGAGAGGTGAATTTGAGCCATACCTTGCATGCATGCATTTTCATCACATTTTGAGTTTGAATTTCAAACAAACCACACATGCATGTGTCTATCTTGGCTTTATTTTGAGAATTTATCAAGTTTCTCACCATTTTATCTAAAGTGATCATGTTTTGAGCAAGCTTGAGTTCATAGCATTGCATACATGTTATATACATGAAAGTTTCAAACTTGGGTTGAATAATTGACTTACTCTTGGGCCTTGATTTTGCGAAATGGTTTTGAATTCATGATGTTTCACAAGTTTAAACATGTTTTCTCAAGTTTTGAGGCCCAAAGGTTGCATTCTAAGGTTTTGAATTCAAGTTTTGAGCTTGGGAACAAATCTGGAAATTCCAGAATTTTGCTTCTTCGCTTGAGCGACAAAACCTGCACTCGAGTGACCACCCTTTGTTTTGCACTTTCGCTTAAGCATAAAATGCATGCTCCCAAAATTTTACAAGTTTTACAGACTGCTCAATCGACCAAAGTTGCGCTCGAGCGAGGGCCTCAGTCTCATGCTCCAGCGACCTTCAAGCGTGCGTCGAGCGGAAAAATCAAGCAACCAGTACTTTTGCAGAGTTTGTAGACCGCTCGAGCAAAGACCTTGTTTTCAGCAAATTTAACTAAGTGTTTTGAATCACATTTTGACATCCTCATTGCATCCTAAGCATTCTTAAGCCCTAATAAAGATATAATAATGAGGATAAGACTTAGAAACAAACTAAGGATGAAAAATGTTAAGTTTAGTGCCTTTCGAACGTATGTTTCAATAAGCTTCTGCTATGTGTTGATGTAGGTCACGTGCTATAGACTATCTGAATCGCCCGCATCCTTTGTTTTGCTATCGGAGCTATCTGTGAGTAATAATTCTCTAAAGTTATATTTAACTTTAATTATTCCTGATGATATGGAATGAATTGTGTTCTGAAATGCTATGTTTTATATGAATGAATGATTGTCCAAGTTTCTGAAATGTATTCGTGGCATCCTTAGCATCATATGACATATGTCCCTTTGTGGGTCATCGGAATGCCTTTATGGCCGTCCTTTTACGAGTCATCGGAATGCCTTCATGGTCATCCCCTTATGGGTCGTCGGAAACGTCTCTGTGCACATGAGTCATCAGAATGCCTTCATGGCCGTCCCTTTATGGGTCATCGAAATGCCTTCATGGTCGTCCCTTTATGGGTCATTGGAAACGTCTCTATGCACATGAGTCATCAGAATACCTTCATGGTCATCCCTTTATGGGTCATCTTATTTGTTTGCGCTAATGGATGTACTACATATGATCATATACAAAATCTAGATATGAAAATAAATATGAACATGTATATGAATCTGCTTCTGATTTGAAATCTGATTATGTACAAGACTCTGCTTCTGTTACGAACATCATTCATTAAAACATTTACTCTGTTATTATTCACTGGGCTTCCGCTCACTATTTATATTATGTATGTAGGTAAGCAAACGCGTGACCAAGCTCTGAGTTGATGACCTAGAGTTTTTGGTTTGTCAGCCAACCTTTGCATCTCCCAAGGAGGTTCCGAATGTCATATGGTCATGTTTTGTGAACATATATGAGACTCTGTTTTCTTTCTGGAATACATACAAGTTTTCTGTTTATCTGTCTACTGGGTTAAGTTCCATTTTGGCTATATCTATAATGAATGTGACGTAAGACTTCTGTATTTATGATGTCATATATATGTATATAAAGTTTTCAAATTTTTGTCCCATATATGTCTACACAGCTCAATGAACTATGTACGTTTCTATATTTGCTTCCGCTAGCCCCTTATAATTTTCTAATTAAGTTGAAGGCCTTCGACAATCCGAGGATTACTGGCCCATTACGATGTTAAACTTGTAGGGACGGATTTGGGTCGTGGCACTCCCACTATGAATCTCCCTGCAAGCGATGCTACAACCCAACCCCTCTCTCCGTCATGAACCAGTCTCCCTCTAGTTGCGAACTCTTTCCTATCCTCATAAACCCTATATCTATGGTTTGGAAGAAGGAAGAACAAGAAGAAGAAGAGAAGCGGAAGACGGCGAGAAGAGGAGAAGAAGAAGGCGGTGGTGAACGGCCAAGAGAAGAGGGGTAAGGTCATAGGGAAGGGGGTAATAGAGGCAGTGGTGTCGGAAAACGGCGGCAACAGAGTAATCGGTGACAAAGGTGGCTGGGAGGGGTTTGGGAATGGTGGAGGTAGGGTTAGAATTATTTGGGGTGTTGATAGGAAAAAAAATCAAAATTTGAATTTGAAAATGGAGTGTCTTGAGTAATGGAATGTCTAACCTAATTTTTGGAGTGCATTTAAAGCTTCTCAAAGGGAACTATGTATGGTAAATTCTAATACCAAAATTGTCCAAATAAAAAAGATATTTTGCAATTATTTAAACTAGTTGCATGAATAATTATTTATTTGGACAAAAATATATCAAAATCACAACCAGTTGCACTACTTTGTTTTGTACACGCATAATTAGTGTAAGGGTAAATTACAAATACACTCTTGAAATTTATTTAAAATATGAATTGTCCCTATGATTCTGTAAATTATATCATGCCCTTTAACGTAATTTCATAACAATTGGCCCATTGTATTGAAACGAAGGTGAAAAATCCAGATTTAGTGCGGAAAAGCCTTTTGAAATTTAAATGCATCTCGTATAACGTGATTATCGATTTAGACAATCCAATTAAAAATTAATGCAACCATGATCAATATAGAAAAGAGAGAAAGAGTAAGAAAAAAACAATCCACGATACAAAAGATTTTTTACGTGAAAAAATCACAATTGGAATCCACCAACTTGTGATAAAAAACCATGGGCCCTCGACCAGACGAATAATACACTATGTAAGAAATATAGTACAAGAGATATCTTACAAAGGCCAATCCAAGCAACACGAGTCCACTCACCGGCACACGTCTTTACTCACTCCACAAGTACCTCCATAGTCTCCACTGGATATCCGCCACAGTTGTCGAATTGCCATGATGCCAATGACCTCGGAATCCACCGAAGTCTACAATCTAGGAATCCACCAAGAAGGTTCACTTTTTGAAAGGAGTGAATAACTTATTACAGCTTGATGATTAGCCTTGAAACTCCTATAGACTTAAGACTCATCAAGCAAATGAGAGTATTACAAGAAATCCTCACTGCACAATTCATTCTCAAAACACTCTAAAAAATCTCTCTACAAAAAATATGTCACTATAAAAATAATTCTCACTTACAAAAACAAACTCTCTTTGGAATTATTTAGGAGAGACGAAGAGAACACATAGAAAATATAAGTATGAGTGATACTAAACAAAACACCCTGGGGGCCTTTAAATAGACTTGGGCAGGGCAAGTTCGCAGGCTGATCGTGGGCGCGGTCCTATGTTCACGGGAGTGAATTGTTGGAAAAATGGTTTTATATATAGGCATATTTTTTTAGCCCAATTTGGGTGGACCCCAAACGTCTTTTGGGGTGGGTCCGAAGAGGTGAAGTGGTGAAGACGGAACGTCAAAACCATTTATGAGTGAATGGGAAGATGACGTCGTTTTCGGGTCTAACATTAATTTTTAAGATAAAATTCTTTTGAATTTTTTCAATAAAAATTATTGTGGGAATTTAATTTATTTCTAAATTTATTTTTTGGTTTCCTTAAGTGGTTTCCTAAAAATGATTAAACTATTCAAATAATTTAATATATATATATATTTTTAATAGTTTAAATAAATGAAAATTCCTTCACATTTGACTTAGTCAACTACGGGTCTTCTTCAATTTGTTTGAAAGAATTTATTACCGTTCCTGTACACCAACGGATCCTTTAAAGTTTGAATATATGTTCATGTAACGGACAGATTCAAAGTTTGAATAAATGGTGCGCCTGTTCATTTCTTAGGGCATCTATTCACTTTATGATTGGAACCTTGTTCGGGTGGTCATAACTATTTCCTAGTTGCCTATAAATACTAACCCATTCCAGCAGTCTAAGGGATCCGAAAAATTCAGTTTGCTTGTGGATTTTTTGCTGTCCAAAAATTTTGCATTTTTTTTATTCTTCATATTAGTTTTAGTATAATATTTCAGAGAGTTAGAACACAGGTTTGGTTCGCCGAGCAAATTTATTTGAAATGCTTTATTAAATTTGTGAAGATCATTGTATCCTGGGAGATAGACGCCATTCAACCGTAAGCACCATAGCGGGGCGAATCTGTCTTAAGGACAGAGTGTCACACACTCGACTTGGTCTTGAATTATTTTTTCCGGTTCAATAAATAAATCTGGTATGTAATTTATTTATTTTGTTTGGTTTAATTCAGTTTATTTTATTTACACAGAAGATTGTTCCAACAATCTTAAGACAGATCCGAATTATTCTGTTTACAGAATTTTTCGTTTGTTTCCTTTTTCAATTCTTCGTAAATAATTTCGAAAGAAAATTATTTTCTGTAAATTTACAAAATAATATTCTGGTTGGAAAAACAAATAGTGATTATATGCTATTTGACAGATAGTAGTAATATACTGTCTCTTTTCTTTGACAACAACTAGTAGTACGATACTGGTGTCATTAACAATTCAGAATATATTTTTGTGAAAAATTTTTTCAGAATTTAATTTTGGGTTTTAGAAATTATTTTCTGAGTTTTCATTAATTAAAATTCTGTTTTCAGTATTTTAATTTTTGGAGTGTAACAAGAGATTTAAATTTCTGTGTGAAATTAAATTTGGTTAAATAAAATTTTATTTTATTTCCAAATTAATTGAAAAATAAAAGTTATATTTTTATTTCTTTTATTTTACAGAATTTCATTTCTTGTGTGGAATTAATTTGGTTAAATAAAATTTTATTTTATTTCCAAATTAATTGAAAAATAAAAGTTATAGGTTTTATTTCTTTTATTTTCTGTGTGGAATTAATTTGTTTAAATAAAATTTTATTTTATTTTCAAATTAATTGGAAAATAAAAGTTACATTCTTGTTTCTTTTATTTTTACAGAATTTAATTCTGTGCATTTGGTTTAATTTTCTGTGTAGTGTAAATTCTAATTATAATTTTGTTTTATAAATTAGAATTGATGGCTACTGAAACAAATGCTCAAACAAGTACTACTGTGGTGGCTGCGATTGCATCAACTCCCTCTCCTGTGATGACAGTACCGGTAAATCACGGTGAAAAGCCAGAGAAGTTCTCAGGAACTGACTTTAAAAGATGGCAACAGAAAATGTTGTTCTATCTTACAACTCTGAACCTGGCTCGTTTCCTCCGTGAAGATGCTCCTATCCTGAAAGAGGATGAAACCGACCGGCAAGTGGTTGCTGCGGTTGATGCCTAGAAACATGCCGATTTCCTTTGCCGGAATTACGTCTTGAACGGACTTGACAACACATTATACAACGTTTACAGTCCAATCAAGACAGCAAAGGAACTTTGGGAATCGTTGGAGAAAAAATACAAAACAGAAGATGTCGGCTCAAAGAAATTTGTGGTTGGCAGATTCCTGGATTTTGTAATGGTTGATTCAAAAACTGTGATCAGCCAAGCTCAAGATTTCCAACTCATTCTGCATGACATTCACGCAGAAGGTATGTCTCTCAGTGAATCCTTTCAAGTTGCAGCCTTAATTGAAAAATTACCCAAAGGCTGGAAGGAATTCAAGAACTACCTTAAACACAAGCGCAAAGAAATTTCTATGGATGAGTTAATTGTGCGTTTAAGGATTGAGGAGGACAACCGCAATTCTGATAAACGGGCTGGTAAGAATCCTATGGAGTCTAAGGCAAATGTAGTAGAACATGCTTCAAAAACCAAGAAACGTAAGTCTTCTGGAGAAAGTTCATCACAAGGCTCTAAAGGGGGGGATAATAAAAAGTACAAGTTTAATGGCAAATGTTACATCTGTGACAAAGAGGGACATCGGGCCAAAGATTACCGTAGCAAAGGCAAAGGCAAGAAAAGAACAAGCAAGAAGCCTGCTCAAGCCCATATGACCGAAGTGGACAATATTTCCAATGGTGTCGATGACATCAATCTTTCTGCAGTTGTTTCCGAGGCAAATCTTGTCGGAAATCCTAAAGAATGGTGGGTGGACACTGGTGCTACTCGTCATATTTGTGCCGACAAAAAGATGTTCACATCTTATTCTTCAGTAGACAATGGTGAACAACTGTTTATGGGCAACTCCTCAACTTCCAAAGTTGAAGGACAAGGAAAGATTGTACTCAAGATGACATCAGGAAAGGAACTCACTCTCAACAATGTGCTGCATGTACCGGACATTCGCAAGAATTTAGTTTCCGGATCTTTGTTGAGTAAGAATGGGTTTAAGCTAGTTTTTGAGAGTGATAAATTTGTACTTACTAAGAATGGGATGTATGTAGGAAAAGGTTACATGTCTGATGGCCTTTTCAAGTTAAATGTAATGACTGTTGTACCCTCTGTTATTAATAATACTACATCTTCTTCTTACTTGCTTGAGTCTTCAAATTTATGGCATGGTAGACTAGGACATGTTAATTATGGATCTTTGCGTAGATTAATTAATATGGAATGTTTACCTAAATTTGAAATTGATTCAAATCATAAATGTGAAATTTGTGTTGAGGCAAAATTATCTAAAACTCCTTTTCATTCAATTGAAAGAAGTACGGAACCACTTGAATTAATTCATAGTGACATTTGTGATTTTAAATCAATTCAAACCAGAGGTGGAAAAAAGTATGTAATCACTTTTATAGATGACTATACTAGATATAGTTATATTTATTTAATTCGAACCAAGGATGAAGCTTTGGAAACTTTCATTCAATATAAGAATGAAGTTGAAAATCAACTTGGTAAGAAAATTAAGAAACTTAGAAGTGATAGAGGTGGTGAATATGAATCACCTTTTGGTGAATTTTGTAAAGAACATGGAATAATTCATCAAACCACTGCTCCTTACTCACCTCAGCAAAATGGAATTGCTGAAAGGAAAAATAGGACTTTAAAAGAAATGATGAATGCCATGTTAATCAGTTCTGGATTACCTCAGAACTTGTGGGGGGAAGCAATACTCTTCTGCTAATTATATTTTAAATAAAATACCCCGAGAAGAAAGTGAATCAAACACCTTATGAATTGTGGCATGGAAGAGTACCATCCTACAATACTTAAAAGTGTGGGGGTGTTTGGCTAAAGTGGCTATTCCTAGTCCTAAAAAGACTAAGATAGGTCCTTAAGACCGTTGATTGCATTTTCATTGGTTATGCTAAGAATAGTAGTGCATATCGGTTTTTGATTCATAAATCAGAACATACCGAAATGCATGTAATACTATTATTGAGTCAAGGAATGCATATCTTTGAACATGTATTTCCAAAGAAGACTGGACAAGAGACTAGTAACAATAAAAGATCTCATGATGCCATTACTAGTCGGATCAGAACAGATCAAGAACAGAGTTAGATCAAAATGAGGAAGAAGAACTAGGCGTAGTAAACGTGCTAGAACCTCAAAATCTTTTGGTCCAGATTTTCTAACATATTTGTTAGAAAATGAGCCTTTAACTTTTAAAGAGGCTATGTCCAGTCCTGAAGCTCCTTTATGGAAAGAAGCTGTCAACAGTGAAGTTGAATCCATCTTGCAAAATCACACTTGGGAATTAGTGGACTTGCCACCAGGTTGTAAACCTCTTGGGTACAAGTGGATTTTCAAAAGAAAATTGAAAGCGATGGATCAATGACAAATACAAGGCAAGACTTGTAGTCAAAGGTTTTAGACAAAAGAAGGTCTAGATTACTTTGACACATACTCACCGGTTACTAGAATAACATCCATTAGAATGCTAATTGCCATTGCATCTCTATACAATCTAGAAATTCATCAAATGGATGTTAAAACCGCTTTCTTAAATGGTGAGTTAAATGAAGAAATTTACATGGAACAACCAGAAGGGTTTTCTGTTCCAGGGAAAGAAAAGAAAGTGTGTAAATTGGTTAAATCATTATATGGTTTAAAACAAGCGCCAAAGCAATGGCATGAGAAATTTGACAAGGCAATGATGTCAAATGGATTTAAAATTAATGAGTGTGACAAATGTGTTTATATTAAAAACACAGACAAAGGTTATGTCATTGTATGTCTTTATGTAGATGATATGCTCATCATAGGTAGTAATAATGACATGATTAAAACTACCAAGAAAATGTTGAATAAACATTTTGACATGAAGGACATGGGCATTGCTGATGTAATTCTTGGTATGAAAATTACCAAAACATCAGAAGGTTATGCTTTGTCACAATCTCATTACATTGAGAAAATACTTGACAAATTCAGCAAAGATGATGATCATCTTGCTAGAACTCCTGTAGATGTTAATTTGTATCTTTCTAAGAATGTACAGGAAAGTATTTCTCAATTAGAGTATGCCCAAATTATTGGAAGCTTAATGTACTTGATGAACTGCACTCGCCCAGATATAGCTTATGCAGTAAGTAAATTAAGTAGATATACGAGTAATCCGGGAGTAGAACACTGGAAAGCAATTATAAGGGTTCTAAGATATCTCCGATTTACTCGTAACATTGGGCTTATTATACTAGATATCCAGCAGTACTTGAAGGATACTGTGATGCAAATTGGATATCGGATACTAGAGACTCGAAGTCCACCAGTGGGTATGTCTTTACTCTTGGTGGGGCGGCTGTATCTTGGAAATCTTCCAAACAGACTTGTATTGCTAGGTCTACTATGGAATCTGAATTCATAGCTTAGACAAAGCAGGGGAAGAGGCAGAATGGCTTCGCCACTTCCTTGAAGATATTCCAATATGGCCAAAACCGGTGCCTGCTATATGCATACATTGTGATAGTCAATCAGCAAGGTAGAGCACAGAGTCATATGTATAACGGTAAGTCACGACACATTCGTCGTCGACATAACACCGTAAGACAACTACTCTCTAATGGAATTATTTCCATAGAATATGTTAAGTCTAAAGACAACATAGCGGATCCACTAACCAAAGGGTTAGCAAGAGAGTTAGTTGAGAATTCATCGAGGGGAATGGGACTTAAGCCTATTAAATAAGAGTTACCACAACGGCAACCCAACCTAGTTGACTGGAGATCCCAAGATCTAGGTTCAAAGGGACAACCGAGTTGTGATGACTCAGAAGGATCACTGGGGAGTCTAACTCCTACCCATTTCTATGATGAAATAGTGATGTCTGCAGCGTTTTAGGTTAAGTAAAATTTTAATGATTCTTATATCTAGGTAAACCTAGTGGAGTATGGCAGGATACTCTTCATAAGAATCACCTATGTGAGTGTGAACTGGGCCGGTTCTGTGAGATTTGTGAAGGGCTACAATTCTCTAGAGCACTCATGAAGACCAGGTTGTTCAGGGCCAAAATGAACACAATAGTGAGAACTAAACTGTGTCTGGGAATATACTGTGTGAGTTCTATTGTCTTGGTTTACACAAACGGCTGAACAGTTCAAGACATCATGTTCACTGGTTAGCTAGTAAATCCGATAGTGTCTCACAAGGGAAGGTTCAAAGCCAAAAGCTACCTATCCTTTGCAGAATATTTCCAATTTCTAAACTCTCTGATTAGATCATGTTGTTGCATTTTCTCTCCGTCAACTTCCATTCATGTGGGGGATTGTTGGAAAAATGGTTTTATATATAGGCATATTTTTTAGCCCAATTTGGGTGGACCCCAAACGTCTTTTGGGGTGGGTCCGAAGAGGTGAAGTGGTGAAGACGGAACGTCAAAACCATTTATGAGTGAATGGGAAGTTGACGTCGTTTTCGGGTCTAACATTAATTTTTTAGATAAAATTCTTTTGAATTTTTTCAATAAAAATTATTGTGGGAATTTAATTTAATTTAAATTTATTTTTTGGTTTCCTTAAGTGGTTTCCTAAAAATGATTAAACTATTCAAATATTTAATATATATTATTTTAATAGTTTAAATAAATGAAAATTCCTTCACATTTGACTTAGTCAACTACGGGTCTTCTTCAATTTGTTTGAAAGAATTTATTACCGTTCCTGTACACCAACGGATCCTTTAAAGTTTGAATATATGTTCATGTAACGGACAGATTCAAAGTTTGAATAAATGGTGCGCCTGTTCATTTCTTAGGGCATCTATTCACTTTATGATTGGAACCTGTTCGGGTGGTCATAACTATTTCCTAGTTGCCTATAAATACTAACCCATTCCAGCAGTCTAAGGGATCCGAAAAATTCAGTTTGCTTGTGGATTTTTTGCTGTCCAAAATTTGCATTTTTTTTTTCTTCATATTAGTTTTAGTATAATATTTCAGAGAGTTAGTAACACAGGTTTGGTTCGCCGAGCAAATTTATTTGAAGTGCTTTATTAAATTTGTGAAGATCATTGTATCCTGGGAGATAGACGCCATTCAACCGTAAGCACCATAGCGGGGCGAATCTGTCTTAAGGACAGAGTGTCACACACTCGACTTGGTCTTGAATTATTTTTTCCGGTTCAATAAATAAATCTGGTATGTAATTTATTTATTTTGTTTGGTTTAATTCAGTTTATTTTATTTACACAGAAGATTGTTCCAACATGAGGTTCCTTTGCGGGTTACAGACAAACTTATGAGAGATGGACTTTTTGGGCATAGCTGATCACAGACGCAAGCAATGTGGTCGCGGGCGCAATTGCCAATGGTTGCGGGCATGAGAGTGGTCATCGCAGGCACAATGGACTTTCCTGCAAATCACAGCCATGAGATGCTATGTCGCAGGCATGACTATACGTGCATGCTGAGTTGCTTTTGCTGACTCTTTGCTCTACAACTTCGGCCATTCTTTCCTCCATCCGTTGTCACCTTATCCCACAGACAAACAACCACCCTAAGCCACCATTTAGCTCTATAAAGCAAATCCCTTCACTCAAGCTTGTCATCCATGAAATGTCAAAAAATTTCCACATGTGAAGCTCTATCTCTTCACCAATGTGTTACCACCAAAAAGCTGAGATAAACAACCAACAAATCTTTGTCCCAACATGTTCAACTCAACTTTGAGCCACCAAAATTAAAACTTTTCATTTTATAAAACCAAGAAGATAAGAAAGGAAGAAAACCAATTAAGAAACAATTTTGTCTCGGTATTTGCCAAAATAAATCACATGCAATTTAGGATTAAAAATCCTAACACAAGGGATGCTTTTAATGCGATAACAAATGACAATTTACAACACATGTAAAGCAATAAGTGGCTAGACAAATTTATTTTAGTTCGACAATATACACGGGAGTAATCTAATTTGTATAGTAATATATCACTGGACATACACTTCACAAATGGACTCCAACTAATTTCTTGTCAAGTAAAATAAATTATCTAATCGAAAGGCAACAAATGACTGAAATAAATTAGTTTGTCTAGTAACATGACACTGGTGGAATTCAAATTCTTTAACATTGTATTATCAAAAGTTATTGGTATAAAGAGACAAAACTGAAAAGGTTTTGAAGAGTTTTTAATGGCTAGTCTTGGTAGTATAATGGGTATAATAAGAATCATATTTTTTTTTTAGTAATGTAATGAAATGGAAGGTATAAAGAGGTAAACTAGTGGCGTAAGTAGAATCACTTTTATCTTAACATTCTTACATAATCAAAGTATAATAGAACGAAAAAAACTAAGCAAAAGACAAAAAAATATCCTTTGTTGTTAGCATGAGAGGATAATTAATTCTTGATAACTAAAGAGATAATGATACAAAAAATTTGAAGAAAGTGTCCCCATCATGTGAGCCGTTAGGTAGGATAGCAGTTAAAGCTTAGTTGCTACATTGATATATGCACAAAATTAAAAATATAAAAAAAATTCAAAAATATTATACTCCCTCCGTCCCAAAATATTAGTCCCTTATTCCATTTTTTCATTGTCCCAAATATTAGTCCCTCTTTAAAAATCAAGTACAAAAATAATATAAATTTCCTATTTGCCCTTTTTTAAATTAATAAACAATATAAAAAGTACAATTATGACATTGATATTCCCAAAAAATGTACTATCAAAAGGATAATTTTGGAAAATCAACTTTTTCAAAAGCAATAATTGTACTACCAAAAAAAGTTGGATTCCCCAAAAGGGACCATTATTTTGGGACGGAGGGAGTATATAATTTAAATTTATTTTAAGTATAACGCACGCAACACTCATTAAAAATCTGAATTACATATTATACTTTTCATTCATTTTTTATATTTAAATTTTGTATAATTACTATTTTCTATATTTGAATTATGTGCAACATTATACTTGTTGGTGCCCTGACGTTTGTACCGTCTACTTTGTAACTAACACTTCCCACACAAAATCTATGAGCACAAACAAACGCGCACACACACTACGCTCCCATTATCCTATTCACTATTAATCAAATTACTGTAAACTCATTATTAGATTATATTTATTTTTTAAATAATAAATAATTAATTTTTAAAATTACACTTGTTATTTTTTTAAATAAATGTGATATAATCATGTTATTACTATTGTCCAAATAATCTTTTTTTTTTTGTGAAAATAATTTATTTACGAGTTTTATACTATGGGCTGGTTTGACATCTATGAAAAAAGATAAAAAGTCAAAAAGTTACTATTCTATTTAAGTCACATCATCTTATTTAAGTCACATCACCTCTCTATCACATCACATCACTTCAAACCCAATTCATATTTCATAAAAAGTCAAAAAATGTACTTTTTTAGATCATCTTAAACCACCCCTATAAATAGTTTAGATTATCAAAATGGTCACGGTGGTTGGCCAATGAATACCAACAACAAAACTATTTTGAGGTTTAATTGATGAAATATTTATTCTTATGATGTCATATGTTATTTTATCCAAAGCTTGAAATTATTTTTTGTGATAAGGATACGTGTTAAAACCATTTTGAGGTTTAATTGATGAAATGTTTATTCTTATCAATATGTTATTTTATCCAAAGCTTAAAATTATTTTTTGTGAGAAGGATACGTGTTGAAAAGTCATCCGTACCCAAAAAGTTATCAAAAAATTGGCTAAAAAAGTCACTGGCCATAGCAACTGGTGTCAGTGAGGTTGCCAAATATGTAATATTTGACAAATAGGTGAATATATTGATGACACATATACATATAAGTAATATTTGAACAAATAATTAAACAGATAAGTGACACGTGTATATATAGATGATATTTTAGATAAATATATGACATTTGAACGGATAAACTGATATGCAAGTTTTAAACTAGATTGATGTCCTTTTAACCCCCCAAAATTTAAACCTATTAACTCAAAAGTTTTAGAGATAGACCTCTTACCTCAGTATCTTCTTTTTTCTTTTTTCTTTTTGGAGAATTATACTAACGGTTCTTATAATTTGGGACTTTTATCACTTTGGTCTTTGACCTTTCAATTGTGATACATTTGACCTTAAATTTTGAATTTTATTCTAAATAAGGACAATTGAAGATACTGTTGCTTCATTTTAAGGGCAAAATAGTTAATTTGATAAAATTTAAACTAGTTTGACAAAAATAAATGTCAAAAAATTACTTCTAAATTCTTAAAAATTATTTCTACCCACCAAAGATAAAATTATATAAAAATAATAAATCTTTTATATTTTTATATTTTTACCAAATTAATTTTTAATATATTTGGATGATGATCATGTGTAATGTGTGGTTGTTTTTGTTTATGTTTTTAAATGGTTATCATATAATTTATGGTTATATTTGTTGTCTCATGGTTATATCATGTAATTGATGGTTATTAGGCTTTTAATGTGTAATCAATACATTTAATATATAAAATATTTTTAGTTTTGAATTTTTTGATTTGATAGATTAGTTTAGTAATGATATCAAAATTGTTGTCATGTTTGACTTTTAAAAAAATAAAAACTAATTTAACGAAAATAAATATAAAAAAAAATAAAAATTATTTTTACCCTTTCAAATGATAAAATTATATAAAAATGGCATGTTTTGAAAAAAATTTCACCAATTTAATTTTTTGTTAGAAAAAAAATTGAAAATAAATTTTAAAACTTAACCAAGCAAAACTTTATAACCAAGAAATTTCCAACATTATTTATTAAAAAATGGCTCATTACATTTCAAACAGTATACAAGTTAACTAACACAAAATAAATTGTATGGCCACTTTGCTATTGAAATGGACTATTTACAAATGAAATATCTTTTATTGTCCTTATTTGAAACAAAATTCAAAATTCATGATCAATTATATCACACTACAAAAAAAAACAGCTTTGGCGACTAAATTTTTAGTCGCCAAAGGTCCCATTTTAGTCGCCAAATGTCAACATTTCACTTTCCCCGACTAAAAGTTTTAGTCGACCATCTTGTCGCCAAAACATGGTCGCGGATGCCTTTGGCGACTAAAAAACTGTTAGTCGCCAATATATGTGTCTTCAGCGACGAAAATATTTGTCGCCAAATGCAATTTCATTTTTGGAAACTTTACATTTAGCGACTAAACTTTTAGTCGCCAGTAGTATTTTTTTTTTATTGTTAACACCTTTCCGCGACTAAACTTTCGTCGCCAAACGCGTACCTTTCGGCGACTAAAGAGTTTAGTCGCCAAAACCCTTTTTGAAAAAAAAAAAAAAAAAGAACTGCCTCTGCGCTCCCAAGGTTTGAACCCACAACGTCCCAGCCCAACACTTCGGCCCCCACTACGCCAGCACTATATCACGTGATTAATATTGCAACATATATTATTTATATACTACTTTTTACTGGTATGAATAGAAAATTATATATATAAAAATAATTATTTTTATTTAATATTATTTATGTTAAAAATAAATTATTTATTAAAAAAAATATTTTAGTACTTTCGGCGACTAAATGTGAATTTTAGTCGCCAATTCTTCATTGTTTGGCTACTAATTTATTTTCTGTCGCTAAAAGAATTGAATTCCGCCTAAGGATAGCACCTTTGGCGACTAAACTAAATTTTAGTCGCCAAAACCTCTACTTTGGGCGACGAAACTATATTTTAGTCGCCAATTCTTGATTTTTAGCTACTAATTTTTTTTTTGTAGCCAAAAAACTTTGCTTTCAGCGACGAAAGAGTTTTTAGTCGGCAAAACTCCTGGAATCGGCGACGAAATTCAGATTTAGTCGCCAAATCCGGAACATTTGGCTACTAAATAATTTTAGTCGCGAAAAACTGCGAGTTTTGGCTACTAAACAATCTTTAGTCGCTAAAAATCCCACATTTGGCGACTAAACTGCCTTTTAGTCGCCAAAAGCCGTACATTTGGCGACTAAACTGTTTTAGTCGGGGAAAGTTGTCAATTTTGGCGACCAATTCGATTTTAGTCGCCATTTCTACGAGTTTCAGCGACAAAAATGCAACTTTTAGTCGCGAAAAGCGCTTTTTCTTGTAGTGTCACAATTAAAAATTCAATAACCAAAGTGACATAAATTTTAAATTATAAAGATTGTCAGTGTAATTCGTTATTTTTTTTAACACCACTCTCCCAAAACAAAAATAATAATAATAATAATTAATGCCTCATTTGTTAATTATACATTTTAATTAAAAAATTATTATAAATAATCATATTATTCTCTTTATATTTTTATATATTTTTTTATAAAAAATTTAAAAAATATTAAAATAATTTATTCCTAAACGAGACGTAAGAGAAAAAAAATAAAACATAAAAAAACCCATCCACAACCCCTCTACCGAAACCCACCCCTAAATAACTGACCCCTCTCTCTCACATATTAATTACTCGGAATTTCTTGGCACCGCAAAACAGCTGTCGGCTGCTACATTCATGCGGTGTTTAAACACACAAACGTGAAATATCTTTAAACTTTGGGTTATATAATAGGAGGTTTTGTCTGATCAACCTAAATTTGTATACTTTCCAAAACTCAACCCATAAACACTACTCTCTTTGATCCACAAAGCACAACCCACTTTTGCCCTTCAAATCCCACTTCAAGCTTTCAAGCTATATGTATATGTATATGCATACTTGGGTGGAGCATTGAAGAATAATTGGGATTGGGATTGGGATTGGATTGGATTGGATTCAACAATAACCAACCAACCAAGCAATTGTCTTTCTATCTTTTGGATTCTGTTTGGCAACTGTCATTCTTTTTCTATGTATCGAATGGAGAGAGAGGATAGCAGAACAAAAGAGAATGGAATTGTTGAAGATAAAAGTGCCTGTTTTCCCGGGAAAATGGGTGCCCCTTTGTTTGCCTGGCCTTGGCAGAATTTGGGTATTTACAAGGCAAGTCTCTCCTCTCCTCTTTCTTATCATTCTTCTTTTTGTTTTCCCCTATGCTCTAAGTCATGTTTGGTTTGATTTTCGGTTTAATCACGGAAAAGTGACCTCTGTGCTAAACCAAGTAGTCGAAATTTCAGAAGCCATTTTAGATATTAAAAATAAATAATAAAGAAATTAATTTAATTTAATAAAATAAACATTAAAATCGTATTTTAAATTTGTAAAAATTAGTTTTGGCCTCCAAATGATAAAATTATATAAAAATAGTAAAAAAAAATTATATTTTTTATTAAATTACTTTTCAATTTTTTTTTTAAAAAAAAATCAGAAATGAATGATTTTTAAAAATCAAATCAAACATACTCTCTCTTTTTTCTTTTTTCTTTTTTAATGGTGAAAACTATTTAGGTATTTTTGATGATATGACAGACAATAAAAGTCACTGAAAATATTTTCCTATAATTAAAGGAAAGTAAATTTAGGATTATTTACATGGTAACCCTTGAAAAGTATCATTTTGACCCCTCAACTATACAAACATATAAATAAACTCTTAAACTATTGAGAAGTATCGTTTTGTCTCCTAACCTATAAAAGTATACAAATAGGCTCCCTAAACTATTGACGTGTTTCATTTTGATCCCTTCCATTAAGGATCTAATTAATACATTTTTATAATTTAAGGAATCAAAATGATACTTATTTAAATCTAGTGTTCTTGTTTTAGTACTTCTGTTTTAATTTGTTTGCTAACTTAATATGGGGATGAAACAACAACAGTATTTGCTATATGGACCATTCGTTGCAAAGTTGGTATACTCTAGTACTAGTTTGGAAGGGACTGAGAAAGATAGTAGGCTTTGCGAGCATGTTCTCATCCTATGTATACTCAGAGGCCTTGTTCATCAGCTATGGAGCTCTTACAATGCCATGCTTTTTCTTAATCGCACCCGTCGTGTCTCTCCACGTGGCATTGATTTCAAGCAAATTGACAGAGAATGGGATTGGTATTTATTTCTTTTCTTCATTTTCTTACTCCATAATTTGTTTTAAATCACTTGAATATTATATATATATATATAATTGTAATTAATTATTATGTTAATTACACTAAGACTTTCTTAATTATTAACGAATATCACTTCACCTCTCTCATTTATGAACTATACATACTGATCCTTCAATTATGAAAACAGTACAAATACACTTTTTTTTGGAGTGGTTTGAAGGGGACAACATGGGTGAAAGTGATACATATTTGGGTGAATTATGCTGACATCTCTTTAGGTTTAGCAAAAATACAATAAGATTCATAATTTTGATATAATTACATTAAATTCCTTTCTGATTTTAATTCATATATTATTTTGCGTCATTTTCATCAATAATTTCGTAGTTCTATGGATAAAAAATGATATCATCTTTTTACATGAAAATGTATACTTTAAGTTATTTATTGTTGTGTTTTTATATTATCTGGATTAGTTTCGGTCTATTACCTTACTAAAAGGAGGTTAGTGTAATTATGTCAGAACTGTTAGACTTCTTCCTATATTTTTTTTTTTTCAAATTTCAAGGTAGTTAGTGTAATTTACCCTATATTTTTATAATTGATGAGATTAAAATGTACAAATTTATAGATAAATAATATAAAGCGAAATTTACTAGAAGGGTCTTGATATAAATAGTACTTAATTATTTTGACAGGGACAATTTCATAATTCTTCAATCTTTTGTGGGTGCATTGGCCTGTCTTAGCTTCCCATCATCCATAGCCAATCTTCCCATGTGGAACACGAGGGGGATAATCTGCTGTGTAGTGCTTCACATGGGACTCTCAGAGCCAATTTACTACTGGGGACACAGATTTATGCATTCTCAACATCTCTTTACTCATTACCATTGGTTACACCATTCCTCCAGGGTCACACATCCCTTCACAGGTACCTAACGATATACACAATATCGGTACGAGTTTCTCTGTTCTTAAAAATTTATGTCGTGTCTAATTCAGTTTCAATCACACGATCATATCTTGAGATTATAGTATTTTGATATTTTTACTATATCATACCATTAAAGAATATAATAGATTCAAGATAATTGAATTTTTTGAGTATAATTGAATTTTTAAAGCTTGGAAATTTCTATTTTATCATATTGTTAAGAACGTATTAGATTTTACTAGGCTCTTTATAGCCCTTGATTAAAATTGGGAGTGTGGGATGGGTTATTTGACATCCTCCCCCAGATTGGTTGTAGGGTCGGGTCTAAAGGGCTCGGCATTGGAAGTTTCCAGCTAATCATAAAAAAAGGGCAAAAAATATGCATTAAATACAACAAGAAAATTGGGATTTTGTGTACTGAATGGTTACTCTAGCAACCTTTTATATATAAATGTATATTTTATTTATTTATTTTTAAATTCAAAATTTTACTTCCGTTTTTTTTTTTTTTTTTTTTGTGAAACTTTTTTTTAGATAGAGGTGTGGAACTTAAAACCTCATATGACATGCTTATACTTACCAAAAAATTAAAAAAAAAAAAAAAAAGATTAAGGGTTGGGTTGGAAAGTGGATTGGTTTTTTAATTTTTTAGTTATTTTAGTTTGGTGTTAAAAAATTTCGTTTGGGTTAAATTTTTTGATTTTTTTGACATTTGTGAAAAAAATATAAAATAATTATGATTTGAATATAACATTTTATTTTGTTGATTTCTTAACCTATTTTATCTTTTTATGACTATTTTAGACCCCAACCTCATTTTAGTCTCATGCCAAACGAGGGCTAAGGTCGACCCATTTGCATGAAAATAAACTTGCAACTTTATTACTTTGGGTTTTGTTCCCTTAGGTTGTATTTGGTATATGGGTTTAGATAAAATTTTGAAAAAATAAAAGAAAAACGTATGTGAAATATAGTTCTATTTCATTCACATTAAATTTATAATTTTTTTTTAAAAAAAAATTTCTTTTCAAATCCATTAACCAAACAAAACTTAAAAGGGGAATTGGGATTGACTTCTTTACTATTTTAAAAATAAAATAAATTAAAAAGACTAATGTATTTAGAGAATTGTTATAAAAAAAAATTGTAAATAAAAAAATTGATATGACTTTTAATTTTCTGTGGTCGATAACAAACAACTTAATGATTTTTTATTATTATTAAAATTATTATTTTTATTTTATTTTATTTTTTTTAAAGATTACTTTGTGAGCAAGTTGCTATCACAGTGGTCCAAGTGCTGGACCACCTCATAGACTCATGTTTAATGTCTGAGATTCAGCGGTGGGAATTAGGATTCTCCATGAGATTCTTACATGACTTTCTACTTGTTGGGTCATTGAGCTTACTTTTAGGCCTAATTTTGATAATTCAAATTGTTCATATTTTAAGATTTATTAAATATATCATACTTGTAAAAAATCAAGTTGATCGGATATCAGAAAGTATGTGTTCAAAAAACTGTTTATTAAATTTTTTAAAAAAATAGTTTTTAGTTAGTTTTCCGAACACATATTTTATGATATCTGATCAACTTGATTTTTTACAGGTATGATATACTCAACAAATCTTAAAATATAAACGGTTTGGATTATCAAAATTAGACCTAAAAGTGAACCCAATAACTTAGGGGTTGTTTGGGGTATCCTAAATAAGTGTACTTTTTGTCTTTTTGGACTAAAAAATTGAGGAAGAAAATATGGATATTTGGGTTATAACTTTTTAACTTTTTATAGAAAATGTGTAATAAAAAATTGTAAAAATTGATTTGTAGGGAAAAATTAGGATTGGGAGTTGTGCAGCCGTAATTGTTGACTTTTGGTTAATAGTGTTAACTTTTTAACTTTTTGAGTAACTTTTTTGACTTTTGACTTTTTTACAATATGCCAAACTTAACCTTAATAAGTAGGAAGTCAAGTAACAATGTGGTGGACCACATAGGGATTAGCCTATGTGTTTCTACTCAATTTTTTAAGAGAAAAATAGAAAATAGCGGTAATTTGATAAAATATTTTAAAATTTATGAGAAAATAATTTTAAGTGTAAATTATATTTACTTCCATTAATGTTTAATAAAATTACAAAAACATCCCCTGAATTTTTTGAAATGACTTATAGCTTTCCTGAAATTTGAATTGTACTGACTTCCTCTGAGATTTAATGAAATGTAGAAACATCCCCCTAAAGTGTTTGAAATGACAAAAATATCCTTTGAGTTTTAGTTTTCAACTACACTAACCTCTCCCGATGTTTAATCAAATTGCAAAAACCTTTCCTAAGGTTTATGAAATGATAAAAACCTCCCTAGAGGTTTAATTTTTTATTATTGATTCCCTCTTTTGTTACTTTATTGTAAAAAAAAATAACAGAAAATACAATTTCTATTTTTTCTTTTTATTATTCATGTAATTACTGTTGATTGTATATACCTCCTTTATCCAAAACCCTTTGATATCATTTTAAAAAATGACAAAAAATGTTGACATCATCAAATAATTTAATTACGTTTTCAATTTTACCCTTCAAAATTGTGTCCAATTAAAAAGAAATTAAATAAATATATATATATATATACAATTTCTATTGGGGTTTTGGACAAACATACATTCACTTTTTAAATACAAAAATATGTTGATTTTTTGTATTAGTAATCTTTTTATATATAATTTGTACTTTTTAAGTGTATTTAAATTAAATATCTCTAAAATGTAATAAAATTTGATCAAAATATTAAAAGAAAGAAAAACCAGTAAAAATCATTAAATATAAATAGAAAACTCGAAAACCATTTTAAAAAACTCCAAAACCAAAACTGAGTTTTGAATTAATTATATCTCCTCTTCTTTTCTTTTCTTTTCTTTTCTTTTCTTTGTTTTCTTTTTTATTTTCTCTTCTGTTTTTCCTTTTTTTGTTTTAAAAAAATCATTGCAATTTGTGTTAATTTTGCTAAAAATTTCTTATAAATTTTATATTGTTTTTCTTTCATTTATTTCTCCACACTCTTTACCACCTTTTTTATTTTTATTTTTTTATCTTATGTAATTTCACTCTCATTTTTATTTTTTATTTATATGGAGTAATAGTGATTTCTCACCATGTTCAAAAACTAAAATAAAATCCTAAATGAAACGAAAGTTGGATCTCTAACATATAACTTTGACATCACCTTAATATTTAATTCAACAATAATAAACACCCCAAAATGTGTACCATATGTTTGACATTTGTGATTTTTTATTATGACTTATTACTGTATTAGTTATAAATTACTTATGATTTATAGTTCATTATAGTTATTAGTTATAATTTATTGTAGTGTTGATTATGAACTAGTGCAATTATTATTTGGAAAGTGTTTATGCAAGGGCATATATAATTTGTGTAAATTTTAACAAATATACGTAAGTTATCTTACAAAATAAAATAACTTAAACACAAATTCACATAAGTTAACTCATAAAAATTTTAAAAATCACAACTTGACGTAAGTTTTCACAAATATATGTAAGTTACCTCATAAAATCATGTAACTTAACACAAATTGCTTAAGTTAACCCATGAAACATATCATAAGTTCTCACAAAGGTTTGTAACTCAAGTCACAAAAATACATAACTAAATAGGGTTGCACAACCAAGAATTACCCTTATTATTTTGGTAATACCTAATGTGGTGTTTGTTTATGGTACATTATTATATTTTTAGTTATAATTGAAAATGATTTAGTTATGACATTTGTGGTAATCGACTCCACAAATGTCATAACTTGCAATGTTAGTTCCTGTATTTTGACCCTTATGTCATTTTGGTCTCTATAATTTCAATTTACCCGATTTTAATCCTCAATTTATGATTTTATCTCAATTTAATTCAATTAATTACAATTGTTAGTTAGTTTTTTTTTTTAAATAGAAAATACACACATGAACAAGAACAACATGTGTTGTGCTTTCGTATGCAAAATTATAAATTTGTTTAATTCAATGAGTTAACCTCGACCAATTTAATGACAATTTTTTTTCTGACAATTCTAATTGTTATTATGTATATATTTTAGAAAGATAATTATTTTTATCAATTAGATCAAATTTGCACAAAATTTAAAATTAAGACTCAAAATCAAACTAATTGAAATTATAAAGACCGTAATAATACAAGAAGTAACATGTAAATACTAACAATATAATTTGCCCTTTAAAAAATGTAAGGTTTTGTAAGTATAGATTTAGTGACTAATAATTCATGGTTGTGCATTTTGTGTATGGTGCAGCTGGGTATGCAACATTTCTGGAACACATATTGATGTGTGTGATTGTAGGGTTGCCCATCATTGGGACTATCCTTGTAGGGTTTGGATCAATAAGCATGATCTATGGCTATGTTTTGATCTTCGACTTCCTAAGATGTTTGGGGCATTGCAATGTTGAAATCATTCCTCATCAGCTATTCGATGCCTTCCCACTTGTAAGATACTTCATCTACACTCCCACGTAAGTATCTATTTATTTTTC
Organism: Camellia japonica; assembly: GCA_030407325.1. Classification (NCBI taxonomy): domain Eukaryota; kingdom Viridiplantae; phylum Streptophyta; class Magnoliopsida; order Ericales; family Theaceae; genus Camellia; species Camellia japonica. The sequence goes on along the minus strand of JAPPVO010000010.1, from coordinate 81,296,774 downwards.
AATTTGTGTTTGGATTTTGAATTTGAATAACAATTTAAAATTGGAAAAAAAAATTGAAAAAACATAAACTTATATATTTTATTCATATTTATTTTATTTTTTATTTTTTCATTAATTCATAATTCAAACACAACAGTAATATTAATCTTTATCCATTTCCATAGATGGATTGCAAATAATCAATCAGGTCTCGTGGGCTCTCACTGATGGTTTAATTTGTTAATTTATTATTATTAGTTTTAATTTTATGTGTATAATAGACAATAAGTATGATTTTAAAAATAAACTAATCATTTTTACCATGATGAAATCACGTGCTACAAATGTCAACAATCTTTTTTTTTTTTTATGGATAATTTGCACATAAAAATCTAAAATTCAATGAATTAAATCATTAAAGTATGGCTCGTTGAGGATCACAGGCCTTGATTGCACTGTCCAATTCTTTTAAGGATGGGAGGTTAATTTTTATGAAAACATAAGAGAGTTGGATGTTATAGATATATTGAGCAAATGAAGAAGAAAATAGAGTATAGCGAAGAGATATTTTATTATGATAATTTTAAATTATCATATTTAAATCATTATCATTAGAGGGAAAAAAAAAAAAGAAGTTAACCAAACTAAACTAAACTAAACCAAGCCTTAAGTCCCATCAAATGGGGTCAGCTATATGAATTCTTATTATCCACTCGACTCTATCAATGGCCATTTGGTTAGTCAAATTAAGGAATTCATATTTCTATTTACTATACTCGCCCACGTTAATTTAGGTCTGTCTCTTTCCCTAACACTTCCATCTACTGTCACTTTATCACATATCTTCACTACTACCTCCGTTGGCCTCCGTTGTATATGACCAAACCATCTCAATCTATTCTCTCTCAGCTTATCTTCTATTAGTGCTACTCCTATCCATTCACGAATATACTCATTCCTAATTTTATCTTTTCTAGTCCTATCACACTTCACCTTAGCATATTCATCTCAGCAACACTCATTTTATCTACATGTTATTTCTTAGTTGCTTAACATTTCGTCCCATACAACATCATTAGTCTAATAACCATTGTATAGAACTTTCCTTTTATTTTAGTGGGTACTCGTTTATCACACACCTAAATGCACTCCTTCACTTAAGCCACCCTACCTTAATTTTATGGATCACATCTGTTCCAATCTTCCCTATTGTTTTGATAATCAATTCTAAATAACGAAAATATTCTCTTAGGTAGTTCTTGGTCTTCAGTCTTTACTTCTTTTCTGTTTCCATTGTTACTGTTACTAAAATCACACTCTATGTACTTTGTCTTTGTTCTGCTTATCATAAACCCTTTAGATTTAAGTATTTTTCTCCACGTCTCCAGCTCAGTGTTAACTCATTCTCTAGTCTCATCCATGTTATCCATTAACATGATATCATCTGTAAAAAGTATACACCATGGCACATCATCCTAAATAAATAAAATAAAAGCTATCATATCTAAATCAGAGTTATTTTTCTTAAATAATTAGTCTCCAAATCATTTATTTAAAAGGAAAAATTATCAGAAAGTCCCATATGGGAATCAATTACTTCAAACAGACCCATAGATTTTCTAATACACCAATAGGTTCTGTTTGTTTTGACAACATTACCGTGAGATTCTATTTTAAATTTTGATATGATTTGGTGGATGCGTTTTCCCTTCCTCATTGGAGAATGCCATCTTAAGGAAGTTGGATACAAGTTTTGGATCACGTTTTTGTTACTCCAATGTAACAAACGTAACATACTGAAAAATTCATTAATATACTTTTCAAAAAAGTAACACTCCAACGTAACACACTAAAAAACTCCTCAGGCTTTGTTTGAGAACAGACTATTTTAATAACTTTTTGGCTAAAATATGAGTTAAAAAAAGTAGTACGTTTAGAATGATTTTTTGATTTTTTATGAAAAGATGTGCAAAAAGTAAAGAGAAAATGAAATCTTTGACTTTTTGATACAGATTATAGACTTTTTGATTTTTTTAGTGACTTTTTGGTTTTTTTTACTTTTACTCCAATATAACAACGTAACACACTAAAAAACTTCTTAGTGTACTTTTCAAAAAAGTAACACTCCTCCAACGTAACACACTAAAAAACTTTTCCAACGTAACACACTAAAAAATTTCTTAGCGTACTTTTCCCAAACATAACACTTCAACACTCCAATATAACACACTAAAAAACTCTTCAATGCACTTTTCACAACGTAGCACATCTTAGTGTACTTTTCACAAATATGACACTCCTCCAATATAACACACTGAAAAACTCACTCAACGTAACATTTCAATGCAACTACACTAAAAAAAACTCATTAGTGTATTTTTCACAATAACACTCCTCCAACATAACACACAAAAAGACTCTTTAGTGTACTTTTCCAATGTAACACTAACAAACTGAAAAACTCTTTAGTATATTTTTTCTAAACGTAACTTTCCAAATGTAACACTCCAATGTGAAGGCAAATGAGTCATTACACATCCAAAATGATTAAATGGATCACTCAAAAAAAAAAATGAAACTATATGAATCATAAGTTCAAAATATGAGACTTATTTGAGTCTCCCTATTGGGTGAATCAATAAATCAAGCAATCTTTTTTTCCATTTTGAAATGAATTGTGGCAATATATAACTTATTGCTACTCAAACATAATGTCATTAAATTTATAGTTGTCTTCTTTTCTGTATTTTTTTTTTTTTTTTTTTTTTTTTTTGATGTGTAGATACCACAGCTTGCACCACACAGAGATGGGAACCAATTTCTGCCTCTTTATGCCTCTCTATGATGCGCTAGGGAACACCATCAACCGCCATTCTTGGCATATTCACAAAGAAATTAGCTCAGCTGTCGGTGAGCAAGATCAAACTTCTTTTTTTTTTTTTTTATCTCTTTATTTATTTATTTTTCTTAATTTTAATTTCTTTGTTTTGGTACCTCATGTCTCTTTATGGGTTTGACGAAGTATAGTGAGTTTGTTCGGATTTAAAATCAAACAGGTCAAGAGATGGAAGTGAGCTAACCCAAACTTGAAAAAATTCAGATTTAGGGATGGACTCAGTATTTTCATACAAGGGAGGCAAACATATATGTCCTAACAAATTTTTTTAAAATAAAATATGAACTATAATATCAATTTCTACTAGTATAAAAAGTGAAAATATATATAAATTACATGTTTTTTGTATTCACAGTTAGTTCAAAAAATAGTAACTATAGAACAATCTATATATTAAAGTGAGACATTTTGAGTTGTAATACTTGATACTCTTTCATGTTATTAAAAATGTCTATAATAGAATTGATATTAAAATTTCTTACAATATATTTCTCAATGAACGTGATTAAGTAATTAATTGATACCTTATTCTTGTGTTTAGAAACTTGGACTTGTTATTAACACTAGTTATGAGAAATTAATTTTTTTCATTTTTTTAAGGATATTTACACACAAGTCCTAATTTATAAATTTATACTCCATTAAGTCTTAACTAAGATTTTTTAAACTTTTAAATCCCATTACATTTTTAATAGGCGGAATTACCTTCGAACAATGATTATTCATCATCTAAAAGGAACATGATGATTTGACATTTATTTTAATTTTCAAAACTTTAAAACATTAACTTTCAAATTGAAAAAAACTAATATACATATATATTATATATATATATATATATGTGTGCAAAAAAATAAAATTAAAATTAAAAAAACTGAATTATTTTTTTGTACAAAATTGAAAATTTGTGTCTATAAACGAGCATGATGATAGAATATTGATATGCAAAACTAAAGAAAAAAAATTTAAATGAAAAAACTGATAATGTTCTTGATTTTATTAGATAGTTGAATCAAATCAATAAGTAGAAGGGCAAAAACGTATAATCTCATGTTCTTTTTTTTTTTAATCTATTAGTGAAACAATTATCTAAAACATTATTACGCACAATTGATAATGTTTTTAGTTTTAAAATTAAAAAAACTAAGAATATCTTCAGTTTTACTAAATAGGACTTTTATGTAATTAATTCTTTTCTTAATGTTATATTTTGATTTTTATGTTTCTTAGATATAGAGTAACATTCACTTAAAATTTCTAAAAAAAGAAAAACTTAGAGGGAGCGAGTCTCTCTAATATGTAGATAATTTTAACTAATATTACTGCAATAAAAAATGTTATTGAATTCGTAAGGGGCGATCACCCCCTCTAGGTCCATCCTAGTTCGGATTGGTTCAAGTTGGTTTCTTAGGTCTAATTTTTTAGTATATGACTTGACTTAATTAAAAAATTATGCCTATGCATCTTATTATAAATTGGCAGAATTTTATTATAAAAATTCTTAATATTAACCACAAAATACATAACTTCGTCATAAATTGGCGTAACAAAAATTGTTATAACTAAGTCACAAACTTTTATAGCATCAACCAAAAAATTTTGGACATTTTGTTATACTAATTTGTGACGAGATTACGTATTTTATGATAAAATTACGTCTATTTATGATAGGGTGGACATGATATACATCTTTAAAGGGGTGCACACCATAGCTTTTTTTACTCTCTATTGAGTAATTATGTCAAAATATTTTATACAGCTTTTTCTACTAATTTATAATTCAAAAAATGACTGAACTACGGAGGGAAAAAAATGACTAGAAAATAGATGAGATACTTTTAACTTGTCAAAAGAGTAAAAAATATGGCAAATATCAATTGCTTATATACACACTAAGGCCTCGTTTGGGAACAGGCTAATTTAGTAATTTTTTGGCTATTTGGCTAAAAAGGTAGGTAAAAAAAACTTGTATGTTTGGGATGACTTTTTGGCTAATTACGAAAAGATTTGCAAAAAGTAGAGAGAAAAGAGAATCTTTGACTTTGTGGTATGAGTGGTTGGCTTTTTGGCTAATTTAGTAACTTTTTGGCTAATTGGCTAATTTAGTCAGTCCCCAAACAGGGCCTAAGACATGTCAATTAATAAATAAAAAATTATATGAATCCACCTCATCAATTCATAATTTATTCAGAATATATTTGTGTGATGAAAATTAAATTATTAAAGTATAGAGTCCATGAGTAAAATGAATTTGGACCATTGGTTCATTTTTCTAAATAAATTCTTATTTAATAAGTTTAGATTTGTAGTGTTGTTGATTAATAAATTATGGATATTGTTAACATGTGCACTTAGGATACATATTAAGAATGCAATTACTAAGTTTAACTACCTCCATTTATATGGGGATGTAAAACTCAAATAGAAATATATATGGTGATTTTCAAAAACTAGATATTTTTCTACATAAAAAAAAATGTCCTTACTTTTGCAATACCGAAATTCAATAATTTATAAAAATATAAAATGGTAGTACCTTCTTGAATAAAAAATAAAAAATATTAATATTTCATTATAAATAAAAATTAAATTTATAAATCACACAAAATAATAGTACTTTCTTTATTTAAAGGCCCATTTAAGTTGAAATAATTTCTTGAAATGGATTGATGAATTTTATTTACAATTAGATATTCATCCATTAATGCTATAATAATCCATTGATGTTATAATTACAACAAAAAATAAAATAAAAAGTATTTCAGTGATTTCAAAAAATAATAATTTAAATAAATAAAAATACTTTATTTAGAATTATATAATCATTGTATGTGTTACAAATTAAAATATATATATATATATATATAATTATAATAAAAGAAAATAATAGGTGGGAAATTAATGAGTGAAATTGAGAAAAAAAATACAAAGAGGGTATTTTGGTCTCTATGTAGAAAAAATTATTTATTCTTTAATAGTTTAAAAGTTTTTACTACTTTATATAAAAATGGGAGTAATTGTACCCATTTAATGTCGTTCTTAATATATACCAAACGAATAATGCTATTTGTACTAATTGATACATCAATTAGTGTACTAATAGATGATATGGTATAATTTTATAGGTTTTGAGTCTTTGTAATTTGTGTAATAGGTAGTGTCATAATTTTAAAATTGGTAATGCTACATGCACTAATTAGTATATCAACTAGTGTATCAATATATGTTATGATATTATTACTGATTTCACCCATTATACAAATTACAAATATCCAAAATATCTAAAATTATGCCACATCATATGTTAGGACATTAATTGGCATACCAATTGGTACATATAACATTATTTTTTTAAAGTAGTATCATAACATATGTTGATATACTAACTAATATACCAGTTAATGCATATAGCACCACCAATAAGGACACATGTTAACAAAAATCATAAATTATAATGGGTTTTATTAACAAGGATGTATTTATATTTAACTACCTCCACTGTCATAGCAAAAAAGAAATACTAGTATAAATATATTTTGTTAGAGACTAGACTACATTTTCTTTAATTTCTTCTATTTAACGGTATATACTTTTATAATAGAGTTTTCTTTTTTTAAAACATTTTTTTATCATAAAAATAAATGCCTTTATTTTTAAATAACATTTTGTGGATTTTTTTTTAAAAATTTTAAATGCTCTTTATTTTCAATCATAATTAAATTATATGGGGTAAAGAAAATGAATCTAAAAATTGAAAAAAATAAAGGACATATCAAACAATTTTTTTAAAAAATACGAAAATTATATGTCCATTTTCTTTACACCATATAATTTAATTATGATTGAAAATACATGGCATTTAAAATTTAAAAAAAAAAAACTCCACAAAATTTTATTTAAAAATAAAATACATTTACTTTTATAATAAAAAAATGTTAAAAACAAAATCCATTATCAAAAATATATAATGTTAAAATAGAAGGAATTAAAGAAAAGGGTAATTTCTAGCAAATATATTTATAATTTTTCCTATTTTCTATGATAATGAAGGTGGTTAAATATATTTAATGCATCCTTAGCAATTGAGAGCACTTCTTAACAAAAACCCAATTATTAATAACCAATAAATTAGGTCAATTATTGAGTTGTCTAGAATTAAATTGATGTGATCAATTCTAGGACTGGGGCAAAAAACACTCCAATCCAAATCAATGACTTAAATGACGTTTGTTACAACGCGTCAATAAATGAGGTTTGTTGCATTATGTGATGCATGGAAAATTATATAATGGGTGTTTGGGAAGTTAAGTTTGGCTTTTTTGGGGTTAAAAAACATAAATAAATAAAATTTAAAAAAAAAAAAAGAAGAAGAAGAAGTTAAAATAGTTAATAAGATAAAATGTCATATCAAATCATTAATCATTTCACTTTTTTCTCTCATAAATATTATATCCAACTATAAAAAAATTCAATCATCTTCCCACAAACAAAAATTTTAGCTTACTAAAATAGTCAAAAACTAAAATAGCCTACTAAAATAGCCAACTTTTCAAACAAGGCCATAATAGTCTTGTAGTATCACATGACTATACTCTTTCATCAATTACCATTCACTATGCCTTCTCATATTCCTCAACCACCCAACATAAACTCCACCTTCTCTTACAATCATACTACTATAGAGTATCACGTGATCATACTCCCAGACTACCGAATAATTGTCCGTGATACATACACCTTTTTGGTGCCTTAAATGTAGAAAGTTCACTTTGTCTGCTAATTGTGTAATTAATCATTAGTACATGGAAAAATCATCCATCTTACATAAATAATTGAGAAATAAATAATGAACTATTGAAGTTTTTCAATTATCAAGAATATTACATAAACAATATCATACGATACTATGAGAGTATTTAATAATTTTTTCAATTAATCTCGCAGGAGTCTTCTATTCAAGAATATTTTTATTTTTATTTTTGTTTGAAAAATACTCTCAACAACATAATTATGTTTGGATATTTTCATATTTCAAAATTATCAGTATTTTGAAACAGAGAGATTTAGAAACAAAAAAAATACTTAACCATGCTTTTTTTTTTTTTTTTTTTTTTTTTTTACAGTTAACGCATATTTTTCTGTGCAAGTAGTTTTTATAGGTGATATTATTTGATATAGTAATTTATTTTATTTATGTTTTATTTATTGATGTGAAGGTAAAAAAGGAAGAGTGCCTGAATTTGTGTTCCTAGTACATGTGGTGGACGTAATGCAGGCAATGCATGTGCCATTCGTATTCAGGTCATTTGGGTCGGTCCCATACAGAGTGCAACCTTTCTTGATACCAATGTGGCCTTTCACTTTCTTGGTCATGCTTGCTATGTGGGCCAAGTCCAAGACTTTCTTACTCTCTTTCTACACCCTCCGAGGCAGCCTTCTCCAGTCCTGGGTTGTTCCCAGGTATGGTTTTCAGGTATTCCTCCTAAGCCCACCACCCCAACTCCTCACACTCCCTTGCTATTCCTTTTTGAAATCAACCGTTGGATTGTGTTTGAAATATGGATTTGAGTAGAAATTTTAAAAATAAAAAGAAAAAAATGTGCGAAATATAGATGAAATGTAACTATATTTCATTAAAGGCTGGGCTTCCCTCCAGTCTGTGATCGGACTGGAGGATATTGTTGGACCTGTGGGAGCCCACCACGGATCTCATTTCGATAATCCAAACCGTTCAATGTGTAGAACTCGTCGACTACTATATACCTGATTGGATATTGATAGCTATTTCATCGGATCAGATTTCTGTCAATCATTTATTTTTTCACCGTCCATTTTTTTTTATACAAAACTGATTTGATCACATAACTATCAATATTCAATTAACGTGATTTTTAACAAGCATATAGTACTCGACGAGTTTTACACATTAAACGGTTCAGATTATTGAAACAGAACCCGTGGTGGGTCCCCACGGGCCCAATAGTACCCTCCAGTCCGATCACAGACTGGAGGGAAGCCAGCCCATTTCATTAATATTTCACCTACATTTTCGTTCACTTTCAAAATCTTTACTCAAATTCATATTTCTGCACAACTTTATAGATTTTTTATTCAGTAGATTATGTGCCAGTCCTATGTGATGGATTTAAATACTTATAAGCTTTGTACACTTTTTAAATGTATCATAAAGTCTTAAATTGCTAATTTCGTCTCCACACCTTTTGGGGATATAGATAGGTAAAAAAGGGAATAAGTCTTATTGGTAAATAAGTTTGGTCAATAAGACTAACCCATAAATTCACTTTTATAGATTGACAGTTACAAAGGATTCATATATTTGAATTCGACAATTACAAGAGTAATTTAGGAATAAGAAAAGCTATGATAGAAAGGTGTTCATGCTAAGAACTCCATATGTTTTATATAATACTAGAAGTGGTCACACAAGCAATTCCTGTGCATAAGATTGTGGAGTGTATAATTGAACTTAAAATATGAAAATTGAAACATTTTACGAATCTAAAAAAATCAACAGTTGAGAGATTAAAACATAATAATAATAAATTAATTTAGGGCATAACCCTAAGTAACTGCTTTTATGGGCATTTTGGAGGGAAAAAAAATAGGCATCTACACGAAGTCTTGTGTTTTTTATTTTATTTTATATAATAGTAGTGTCCGCTTTGCAACTTCTCTTTTTTAATGACATTTGGGTTTTTTTTATGAGATGAAAATAGTTAGTATGTTTGGAATGGTTTCTCTCATATTCAATGTTGATGCAAGTCACTATTTTTTTAAAATGATAGATTTATAAAATTGGCTTTTACAATTTGGCTAGTCCTTTGGCCACCAAAGCCTCTCCTAAGGAGGAGGTCTTGGGTTCTATTCTGAGTAATGGAATGGGGGAGCAAGATTTTCTTGTAAGGATGGATGGATGTGAGTTTCAATTCTCCTAAAATGCTAATTTAAGAACTAATAACTGACTTTCGCTGATTCAAAAAAATAAAAACAAACTTGGCAAATAGCATCCGCCAGCTAGGGGAAAAGTTTAGTAGTGATATTATGTAGATATTTTTCTTATCAGATTGTTTTATTATTAGCTATAAGAATTTACATTACAAGGTAAAATTTACTATTACTTCTATGTCTAATAATAAAAATAAAGATAAAAATTAGTAAAAAATATGTCTGTGTAGCAATTTTCAAAATATGTTGTTATATGAAATTGATTGTGATATATATGTATGTTTGGGGCAGTATTTCTTACCATTTGCAAGGGAAGGAATTAATAAACAAATTGAAGAAGCCATCCTCAGGGCTGATAGACTTGGTGTCAAGGTCCTTAGCCTTGCTGCATTGAATAAGGTTGCTCTCTCTCTCTCTCTCTCTCTCTCTCTCTCTCATCCTAAAATTTTTTGTTATTATCTGTAATTAATTTGGAAGTTAGATAGTCAAAATGAGGACAAAGATGATGAACAGGATGATGGAGAGATATTTACCCAAAAAGGATGATGGAGAGAGTTTTCTGAATTTGTCTTGAAAATTAATGAATGAAATGTGTGATGGTCACTTTCACATAAAAGGAAAGAACAACACTAAGCCACGGTAGTCAGTTAGTGTGGCCTTGCAACTAGTCTCAGTGTACCGCTTGTTAGTAATTGTGTGGTCCGCTATGTAACGGAATTTTGGCCTTGTGTTACAGCTCATATAACAGCTAATATTGTTTGATAATCTCTTACTGATATATGACAGTACTACTGATATCAATACCTATGTCTATACTGTTATTGAAAACCATGTGTCAAGCTAATACTTACTCTCACATGTGATTTTATTATATGAGTGATTATTTACTATTGGGGCTCATAGACAATAAATTTTTGGACAATTTACATCGGTAGTCCCTACAATTTGTTGCTTATGTCATTTTGGTTTCTATACTTTTAGTTTTTATGTCAATTTGGTCCAATTGATAATGTCATTAATGTTTTGACGGAAAATAATCACTAAATTGGTTGATGTTAACCAATTAAGTTAAGTAAATTTATAATTTACTCTTAAAAACATAATACATGTCACTTATATGTGTATTTTTTTATTTAAAAAAATTGCTAATAATTATAATCAATTTGATCAAATTGAAATAAAGTCATAATTTAAGATCAAAATTGAATTAATTAAAATGATATGGGCCAAAATAATACATGAAGCAAAGTATAGAAGCTACTGTCATAATTGCCCTAAATTTCTTAAACCTTTAGGTAGTGAAGGGTTTCTTTTTATTGCAACTTCAGACAAATTTTTTTATTAGGTTTTGAATTTTATTTTATTATTATTTTTTTAAAGCTTTTAGACTAGTAACTTTACATTTTGAAACCTTTCAAAAAAGTGGAACCTTCCCCAACTAAAAAACAAAAATAAAATAAAATGAATGGAGCCTTAGGCTGTTGTCTTGCTTATCTAATGGTGGGTCGCATTAGCTTTTATACCACAATAGAATGCCAAGAAATGGACAAAACAAACTATGAGTTTGATGTTCTATTGAACTTTATCCAATTATGTTGTTACTTGTTTTTTTGAAGGTTTGATTTGAGAATTTAATGTATATGAAAATGTTGTTGAAATTGTAACAGAATGAAGCTCTGAATGGAGGGGGAACATTATTTGTAAACAAGCACCCAAACCTTAAAGTTAGAGTGGCCCATGGAAACACATTGACAGCTGCTGTGATTCTCCATGAGATACCTAAAATGCACAAGAGGTCTTCCTCGCCGGGGCTACTTCCAAGCTTGGAAGGGCCATTGCCCTCTACCTTGCTCGTCGTAAAATTACTGTCATGGTAAGACCCAGTACTCAATGAATTTTGAGGACTGCTGTATGTCACTGCATCAATTTCACTATGTATTTATTTATTTATTATTTTAACTTCCCGTTACACAGGATGCCAGAAAAAATTGTGAAACAATAATTTTTTGTGAATTTTTTTTACGCTAGTTGAAAATTGATATATCATGTACACATGAATGCTCAATTTGTTTTGGCTAATATTTTTCAACCTAAAACGTTTTTTATGAAAAAAATTTTGTAAAAAATATTTTCGTATCTTTGGTTACATCCTTGAAACTAAAATATTACTAGGGGTGGCATGGTGGCATCGGTAGCAGTGGTGGTGGTGGTGGTGTTAGTAATGGCAATGGCAATGGTAACGTTTCTGAGCTAAAAACTTACCAATGCCAACACACTATACTACAGCTACCACCGCCACTACCACCACTGCGTGGCGGTGGTAGCTATGATATAGTGTTGGTATTGCAAATTTTAGTTAAGAAACATTATAAACGTTTTAAAGTGAAAAATATTTTTACCTAAATAATCTTGTTTTCTATTGATTATAGAAAACACTTGTCGTTCATTTTCATTTTCCATGTACGAAACACCCGAAAATGCAAAATTATTTTTCAAAAAATGTTTTTAACTAAACAAACGGAGCGGAACTATATGTAAGTTTCTCCAGTTCTACAATGAGAAATGCAGCAAGTATTGTGGATTTTGACAAAGCTTGAAATAACACTCGATGTGACGGTTGTCCCGACAACATAGGAATTTTAGCAGACGTCTCGTGCATTAAGTCCCTTGTTTTCCATCCTAATTTTAATTAAGGTAAGTTATAATATGCAGATGTTAACTCAATCCACAGAGCGATTTAAGAGCATTCAAAAGGAAGCTCCAATGGAGTACCGGAAATTTCTTGTCCAAGTGACAACATATCAAGCAGCAGAACACTGTAAGGTAATGTTCAATCAATGCATTTGTTATTCACAAATCCTTGTTCTTTGCTGAAGATTCAAAAAGAACTAGGGATACCACAATATTAGCACATTAATACTTAATAGTAATCGACCCTTCTTTTTTCGTTTTTTTTTCCTGTAAAATTTTATAGATTTGGATCATTGGTAAATGGACTACACCGCGAGAGCAATGGTGGGCTCCGGCAGGTACACATTTCTATCAATTTGTGGTTCCACCCATCATTCCCATGAGAAGAGACTGTACTTATGGAAAACTTGCAGCCTTGAGGCTCCCTGATGATGTTGAGGAGCTTGGTTCTTGCGAGGTATATCTATCACCGCTACATTCTTCTCCTTTGATTTCAAGTTTCATTTTAATTTCTAACAAATTCATAAAAGAATCAAGCCCTTTGATTTCTAACAAATGCCATACTTGCAATGATCTTTGCTAGATCATTGAAAATTGCCGCCTTTTTTTTTTTTATTTGAAGATTTTTCACAAGAACTACCATAACTAAAGTACTTTCCAAGATGAAAAAGGGAAATGATTCATAATTATGATTTTTTTTCCCGTTTTGATTTGGATTGGAACAGTATAAACTCGAACGAGGTGTAGTTCACGCATGCCACGCGGGTGGGGTTGTTCACCTTCTGGAGGGTTGGACCCACCATGAGGTTGGAGCGATCAATGTTGATCGGATTGATGTTGTGTGGAATGCTGCATTGAAACACGGGTTTAAGCCATTGTAGGAGCTCTATGCAGAAGTCTTCCCTTATATATATTTATATTCCGCGAAGGAAAGAAATCGCATATTTATGTTTTTTCCTTTTTTACTATTTGTCAAATTGTCATATGTCATTTTTTGGATTTAAAGTCCAAAAATTTGTATAATTCAAGCAAAACACAATGTCATAAGAAGCGGTAGAGAAGTCCAAATCCGCACACCATCAAACATGGTCAGTGATCTATTACACGAATAAGTATATGAATATATATCCAAGTTATATTGTCTCATTGATTTGCAGACCATAAAGCTAGTTGAAGATACATAATCTTTCTTGAATGCCTTTCACTAAATCTATTTTTAAAATTCACCTAACTAATTAAGCCTTCAAATTGAATCTAATGGAGATGATATTTGAATCAAAGAACAAACTCACCAATGTTATTGCCACAAGAAAATCTTAAGAACACATCATTACATAATTCGCAATATAATACAACATAGGAAGAACTAACAAATAGGTCTAATAATACAGAAATCAGTCACAGAACCAGATATAATATAATAGTCAGACGAGTTTTTAGAAGTGTCTGTAAGACTTCTTCGGATTTTTGTGTTCGTAGCAGACCTTTTAGGAGCTGAGTTGAAGGAACCTTTGAGCCATAGGGTGCTTGGCTTCTGAGAGTTGGTCAGGTTTTAAGATTTCAACAACCTCACCATTGACAAGGAGGGCTACTACATCAGCAATCCTCTGGATTTGTTTGATGCTGTGAGAGACCATGACAATAGTCATTCCTTTATTCTTCTTCAGCTTCACAAGAACATCCTCTATGTTTTGTGTTGAAATTGGATCCAAAGCACTGGTTGGCTCATCCAATAGCAAAACCTTCACAGAAAAGAGAAGACTAATGTCAATGGCTGAAACTTTCATCATATGTTTGAAAACAACCTCCAATTGATAGCCAGTTTGCCTGTGTTTTCACCAGTTGTTTTCTGCTTTTATTTGAAAAAACACAGAAAAGTTGTTTGGCGAATTTTTTTGAAAACTTCTGGAGAAAATTTTCCTAAAAGGCCCACATTTTAGGAAATATTAGAAAGTTATGGGTTAATTACACTTAACACTTTTGTACTTTCACTAAAATTTTACTCAACTCCTCTAGTTTCAATCGTGACAGTCAATCTCCTTACAACCTTGTTTGGAAATATGCTATTTCAATAACTTTTTAGTTTGGAATGACTTTTTAGTTTTTATAAAAAAACAAAATGTGCAAAAAATTTTGCCTTTTAGGCTAAAATTGTAACTTCTCAAACGAGCCATTTTTAGTCCTCATAAAATGAGTCTCGTGTCATTTTGGTCTCTAATATTTAAATTGTGTCAATTTAGTCTCCCAATGCATAGTTTGTGTTTAAATTTTTGGGATCAAAATGATATAAGATTCATAATTTTTTGGTACAAAAAATGCAATTAACCCATTTTACAAACTAGAGAAGTTAAGTGTGTTATGAGGGTGAGCTTACCTCTGGTTCATTAGCAAGGGTTCTAGCCAGAGCAACTCTTTGAGCTTGACCAACGGACAATTCACCACCAGGTTTATTGAAAAAGGTAGAATCAAGGTCAGCAAGGGTAAGCAACTTGTACACCTCATTGTCACTCAGCTTCTTTCCTGTCAGCTGTGGTCCATACCTCACATTGTCTGCTACTGTCCCTGTAGATATATGATCAACAATTCCAAGGTCTGGTGAGTGAGTGAAAATATGTCTTAACCAAGTCCATTTTTTTAAGGTGGATGAGCCAGTCATATGGCACACATTTTTATTTATTTATTTATTTATTTTTCAACATTTTAGGAAGTTAGAGTTGTTAAGTTTGTTAGTAAAATTAGTGGACAGAAATATACCCCTTAAATGAACTATCACTGATCTATCAGCTCGAATCCTTAATCTCTCCTCACTGCACCCTGAGGTGCAGCCACTTCAACCACACATAATGTACAATGTGTTGTGTGATTGAAATCCATCTTAAGTGTGATGTAAATTATATTTAAAATAAATTTTACTCACACAATATATGTTCGGTGCATTACTTATTCTAATTTTGTATTCCTTATATTGTTGATCGTGTGATAGAGTAAGAGTTTGAAACGAAAGAATAGAGGAGATTTGAAACAGAAGACTTCCGTCAAAAAATTGTATTTAAGATAACAATACGGCCACGCATTGCCTTGCTACTAGAGGGGCACCACATATTTTATAGATCGGACATATGAGATAAAAGAAAATACTATTTATTATATTTTTTATAAACAAATTAATTAGTAGACTATTTTATATTATTTATTTGTATAATTAAAGGCATTTCAATAGACTTTTTATTCTAACAATATAGACTCAGCCAAATGTAATTGGTTAAGTGTCCAAGTGTGATTCTTTCATTAAGCACCTTTTAATTGTCCATGTGGCTAACAAATTAATGATAAAATTAATTTAATTATATCAAAATTATAAATCTACTTATATATTTTTAGATTAATTATATCAAGGCATTTTCAATAAATAGTAAAAATCATTTTGACTCGTTTATCTATGAACCTGAGTATTTTGACACATTGAACTATAAAAATGTATTACTTTCGCCCTTTTTGAACTATCTTAAAAAAAGAGATCAAAGTAATATTTTATTAATAATTAAAAGGTGTAATTAATTCTATTTTTTAAAATTAATTTACCCTTAATATTTTAAAATTTTTGGAGGGTGTGGGGGTTCCAAACCCTGATGATGTAATGAGCACGGGTGAAATTGCCCTGCTACTTGCCCATCCAGCTCATTTATTAACTTTTGTATTTCTTTCAGATGGTGATATATATTTATATAAAATAAAAGAGAGGGATGATGCTATAAGTGTGTATTACATGATATTCGTGAAATTGATCATCATAAATATTATAATTTAATTTTATAAAAATTATAATTAAAAAGAAAATTTAATTATAATTAAATATTACATAAAATATAATTAAAAAAATTAAATCATAAATAAATCAACATCACCATAAATCATAATTAAGATCACATTGTATAATTAAATCATAATTTCTAATAAATAACTAAAGACTTCAAATGTTGTGCCGAAAGGGCATATAATACACATAGAGTTTCCCAAGAGAGAGAGATGGTGATATATGATGTTGACTAGGCGAAATTATTACAAAGAAAATGCTCTGTTCATTATAAATAAATAACAATAAAATATACATAATTAATCACAAGAATAATATGCTAAACAAATAATCACTCGGTGGTTATTTTTTTTTTTAGGTCTCTCACGGTATTTCTAAATTTTTTTGGACCTTAGGATTAATCCGTCGAGGAAGTTGTCGGGCGCATATGCGGGGTCCTCTCCCAAAAGGATTTGTTGCATCCACAAATGCTCGAACTCGAGACCTTTGCTTAAGCGACCAAGTCCTTTTCACTTGGACCAACCCCCATTGGTATCACTTGGTGGTTATGACTTAAGTGTTTGGAGTGCATTATAAAAGTGCATTTATCTATCTATCCTTTTTTTTTTTTTTTAAATCATATCATTTCTATGTTTTTTTTGTATATTTTTTATAAAAAGTTAAAAAGTACATTTATTTAAATCATTCCAAATAACTCCTTAGTCTCATATTAATTATAATTATTATTTTAATTATGATTAGAGAGATATTTGAATATATCTCAAATGATATTGGATTTTGACCTATTATGATTCCTTATAATATTTTGTGCTATAAACACTACAAATTATCATAACTTACACATATTTCTTTTTTAAAAAATATATATATAGTAGAAGGATCCCTATTGAGATTCACATAGTTTTGAATAGGTTAATCATAATATCTTATTTATCAAAAAAATATATATTTTTTAACAATTTCAACTATTAAAAATAGTACGAAAACTGTACAAATACTGTCAATTTTATATTGTCGTTTATTATTATTATTATTAAGTAATAAGGTCAAGTTTGACATAACTTAAATAATACAAAAAGTTAAAAAGTTAAAAAATCATTATCTATTTAAGTCACATCATCTTATTTAAATTGCATCACTTCTCTAATACATCACATTAAATCCAATCCATATAAATCAATAATCAAAAAGTATATTTTTTTAGAACATCTCAAACCAACCCTAAATTAGCGTGTCACAATATGCTTATTTATTTTTAAATAAAAATGTGTACTTGTGTAAACCACGTTTCGTAGCCTTTTGAAAAAGCCTCCTAGGCCTAGTCCAAAATTTTCAGCCCAGTTAACCATGTACTCAGTTGTACCACCACAACAATAATTTTACTTTAATAATAATCTAATACTCTTATTAAAATAATAATAATAATAATAATTTAATATTGTAAATATTTATATATATACACGTCATATTGGTTAGTGAGTCCAAAAATTCATCCTTGTACTGGTTCACCAAATTTGCCCTACCCACTTTTTAAAACTTTTTCTCCTGATGATAAGGCTGCAAAAAGTATTGACCTTAGAAAGATATAGATTACGTTTGATTCTCTTTTTTAAATTATGATTTTAATTTTAAAAAATTAAAATTTATAATCAAATTCATAATTTAAAATTCAATTTAAATATTATTTTTAAAACTCATAACTAAACACACAATTCAAAAAAAAATTCAAAATTCAAAATTAAATTCCTTTTAAAACTCTATTTTAAAAAATATCAATTTTTTTTATTTTTTTAAATTATTTTTAAAATCATAATTTGAGTGTGGAGTTGTGTTTTGAGTTTTGAAAATAAAAAATTTATTTAGTTATGAGTTTTGAAAAAAATTTTGAGTTATATATTTTGAGTTTTAAGTTGTATTTTAAAATTTTTAGGATTTATTTTTTAAATATTTAGCATATTTCTTAATTTTATTTTTTTAGGGTAAATATTTTATATTTTAAATATTTATTCATTTATTTTAATGTGCACTATATTTCATACATTTGTGTGTTATATTTTTTAAAATATTTTAAATATATTTATTAAATATTAAAAAATTAAAAAAATTTTTTTTTGTTTTAAATATTTTTTATTTTATAAATATGTTTTTAAATATTTTAATTTTTTTGCTATGTGTTTGATTACGATTTGAATGTGGAGTTTTAAAAGTACTGTGGAATTTCGAGTTATTTATTTGATTATGAGTTTTGAAAATAGTTTTTTAATTGAGTTTTGAGTTATGTGTTTAGTTATGATTTGAGTGTAGAGTTTTGAAAGTAGTGTGAAGTTTCGAGTTATATGTTTAGCTATGAGTTTTAAAAATAATTTTTGAATTGAATTTTAAATTATGTGTTTGATTATAATTTGAGTGTAGAGTTGTGTTTTGAATTTAAAATATTAAAATTAAAAAAATTAAAATATTTACAAAATAAAATAAAAATTATATATTTAAAATAAAAAATAAATATTTTAAAAAAATAAATAAAAAAAAAACTCAAAATACAATTCAAAATTCAAAAATTTAAAACTCTTTTCAAAACTTAAATATATTCCCTCTTACCAAAAATAAAAAATAAAAAAAATATATTGACCTCATTTGTTTTGTTTTGTTTTTTTCAAAAAACAATAATAAAAAAATCAACTATGTGCCGTTTTGGGAACAAAATAAAAAGCCACGTTTTTTAACAAAATGTCCAAAAACATAAGTGCCAAAAACGCAACAAATGTAGTTTGGGAAGTATCAAAAACGCAGGTGTAAAATTACAAATTAGGGCCTATGAAAAAAAATAAAAAAATAAATTTCTCATGTTGGGTAAGGATATTTTGGTCATTTTAATTTGATTTGACACCATAAATAAATATTAAACTAAAAAGCAAAAAGTCAACTTTTTACCAACTTCCCAAATCACTTTTCAAAAAGCCAAAAAACTTGAAAAAAAGTCAAAAATTAACTTTTTACCAACTTTCCAAAACACGCATATAATGCACAGCCCTATCTAGCTAACACTTTTATAAAATGTAGGGTTCACATGAAGCTTTGTACCAAAAAACAAAAGTTCACATGTGCTAGCAGCACGCCTTCAAATTCTCATTTGGGAATCTTTCATGTTCTATGTTCTAATCCATCCATCTTTCTTTCTTTTTCAGATAGGATGCCATATGAAAAAGTGCAGTGAGTCTAATAATTGTTTGAAACTTTTAATTTTTATTTAAAAAGTGATTATAAATTATTAAATTATTTTTTATATATTCTTTTATAAAAATTGAAAAATTATTAAATCAATTTCCAAACACCACACAACACACTTGATAAGAGAGATCAGCATTCCAACTATTTGGTCTTAGCAATTTATCCATTTTACAATGGGTTTTTGTAATTTGAATGATGGAGAAAAGTTTTGACATGAAAAAGCATAAGGGATCAGGAGAGAAGTTTCTTGGCCCAAAATATAAAAAGAAAAATGTTTGGTGACCCGAAAATATGTGGCTTGAATGGTTCGAAAATGGTAAAATAACATCATTTTACACCTAAAAAGACGTCGTTTTGAGTGTTTCGAGCCATATATTTTCGGATCACCAACCATTGCTGATATAAAAATTTGTCTCCTAACACATAGATATGTAACTGTTGTTTGAATATTAATACTAAAAACACTAAGATCCCAACAAACATATTAACTAACACACAAGATGTGAATATGAGATCCACCACTTAATGTGTGACCGATCTAACATTAAAGTGTTTTGGAAATTTCATAAAAAGCTAACTTTTTAGTTTTTTTAGTCAAAAAATCTACAAAAAAAAAAAAAAACTAGCTTTTTTAGCCATAAAAAGCCAAAAAAACAAAAATGGCAGCTTTTAATCAACTTTCCAAAGCACCCCTATGTCTAATTGATATGTTTGTTAATTACTATTATGTCAATTAATGAAATGGCTTCCAAAATATATTAACCAAGTTTAAGTGAACTTAATTATTCTTGTTTGTGAATAGACTAAAATAGGTAAAAAGTCATCAACTTATCACATCACTTTCTTTACTTTTTTTACATATATTTTCATAAAAATCCAAGAAATTAATTAAAATAATCAATTTCTAAACTCGCTAGTCAAAAAATTAACTGCCAAACCGGATTTTAGAGAATAGAACAAGTCTAACAAGTTGACAAATTTCATGTCCCTTGCATGTACCGCAAAGGAAACAGATTCCCTTCCGTCCACATAGTGGACTAGACCGTGCTGTCTATACTCATAGGGCTCACCAAAGGTCTGTTTTGATAATCCAAACCGTTAATATATAGAGCTTGTTGAGTGTTTTATTCCTGCAAAAAATTATATTAATCGGATATCAATTGCTACTTGATCAAATCTGATTTCTGTTAGTAATTTATTTTTAAAATTATATTTACCGTTGATAGAAATAAAATTTGATCAAGTGGCTATCAATATCCGATTAACGTGGTGTTTTGCAATGATAAAGCAATTGGTGAATTCTACACATTCAACGGTCCGGATTATCGAAACAAGACCCATGATGGGCTCCCACGGAGCCAACAACAAGCTTCAATCTGATTTCGAATTGCAGAAAAGCCTGACCCTATTGGCAAATGACAGCCTAATAATCATATTTTAAGACCATGAGAAGGTAGAGGATGAGAGAAAAAAAGATAGAATAATATATAATACATTTATACATAGAGATAGGATTACCTTCAAATAGAGCCGGGAGTTGGAATAACATTCCAACCTTACGGCGAAGGGCGAGGACATCGATACTGCAGATGTCCTCGGCATCCAAAAACACTGCCCCTTGGGGTGGCTCCCAGAGGCGGTTCAAGGCCCTGAGCATGGTGGATTTGCCACTACCGCTAGGGCCAATAATCCCCATGATAACACCTCTGGGTATGTCCACATTAACCTTGCTTAGTATCAAGTCTCCCTTGTCCGATTCCCTCACCAAATCTCTTATCCTAATCTTCATCATATCCGATTTTCCATTGCATGCATTTTCAACATCATCCGGTACGTCCACCACCACTAGCGGCTCTCTTAAACTATCTGCACCACTCCCACCGTCACCATCACAACAAAACATTATTGGAGAAATAAGAAATAAAACTTTATATATAAGACTACTTATCAAAAAAAAAAAAAAATCAATCATAAAATCGAACACAATCTTCTCAGTGGACCCATAAAAAAGTAGGGCTCACCATGGGCCAAACAACTAAGTTGCTCTTACTTTTGGAGTTGTATTCAGTTCTATGATCAGTTTGTATGTTCTTAAAAATGTTCTAAGCATTTATACACTTAAAAAAAAAAAAAAAAAAAATCTAGAATAAAAATTAATCACTTAATTAATTACAAAATGTATTTATTTTTCTGTTTGATTTCTATGTGGTAAAAAAAAAAAAAAAAAAAAAAATCAATGCAGATTGGTTGACCTAATAAGAGAAATTTCAACGACAATGATATTGGTGGTACCTTGGAATGTCTCCATAATGAATCCAAGCGTGAGAAACCAGGCAATAGGAGAGAGAGAGAGAGAGATGTGGGAAAAATGAAGGGGGTGATACCTATATTTAAGGAGAGGAGATAAAACCTTCCCCCATTAACACAAGGCTAGAACAACTTTTGCCTACCCACAAAAAAATATTGTATCGATTTGTCCGCGTCTCGGTTAGCACCAGCAATAAAGTATAGAGAACATGGCTTCTTTTCTCACTCGTTTTTATTGTGTGGACCTGTTGTACTAGAAAGGACCTTCAGTGAATTACGGTCGAAATGATAACATCAAAATTAATTTTTGACAATCTATATTATTAAAATATTATAATTTGACAATTATATTATATGGGTGTTTTCAATTGTTTATTTTCTTCATAATATGCTAAATAAAAAAAAAAGACTATTTGTCAATGCCTTCGTGAACTTTGTGCCAAACTTGACAAAATACTAATCAATATGTTTGATTTGAGTTTTTTGGATTAAGTTTTTTTAAAATTGAGTTTTTTAGTTTTCGTATTTTTTTATTTTTAGTGAATATTTTTAAAATTTTAAATATTTTTTTTACTTTTTTAGGTGCACCTTACTTAGATGTATCTAAAAAGTAAAAAATTTGTGAAAAAATATTTTAAAAAATTAATGAATACATAAAAATATAAAAAATGTACTGAATTCTCGTATTTTTTTTGTATTTTTTTGTATTTAGTAAATTTTTAAATGATTTTTTTCACAAATTTTTTTACTTTTTTAGTATATTTATGTTAGGTATGTCTAAAAATAAAAAAAAAATTGCTTAAAATATATAAAAAAATTCAATAAAAACAAAAAAAAATGAAAAATAAGAAAGTAAAATTTTCTGAAAAGTGTTTTTAGAAAAATGGAACCAAGCAAAGTGTAATGCTGTAATTTGTTAAGAGTTGAGGCATACTATTGAAGAATAAATTTTATAAGACTTATCAAATTTTAGCTTTCTCAAGGTTATAACTTGTCATTAGAAATGCTCTAGATTCTGGAGAATTATGGTGTAGTTGAGGCCAAATCTCAAAAAGTTTATTTTAATATTTAAGTCATATTTACTAATTTTAAAAATAATTTTTTTTTTTTTTTTTTTGCATATCTATTTTGCAAATATGATGATTAATCCTTTTTATTAGAGCATTTGAATAATGAGTTTTATTTTGTTGGACTTGAAAAATAATTTTTTATTTAATTTGTACTCTTAATACACATTTTATACAAGTTAAAAAAAATTATACATTCAGTATAAAAGTATATGTAAAAAATATATAATTTAAAATCATTCAACATAAAAGTATATCTTAAAAAATATATAATTTTTTTAAACATTCTTAATAGGTATTTTAAAAACACACTTTAATAAAACTCTTTAAGAAAAATTTAGTTTTATGCTTTGCTCAAAATAATATTTTTTTGTGCCTCTAGCAACAAGAGCTATAGAAGAGGACAATTTTTATTTTATTTTATTGGTTATAGACCAATTACATGATATACGCGTTTGCATGACTAAGGTGATACGTAAATGATATGCATATTTATAGAGAAGGTGATGTATCATTTATTTAGGATATAACTTGTGGAGTAATCGAAGTCAATGGTAGAACTCAACCCTCCTTATCTAGGAACATCTTATTTGGGGGAGTATTGGAGGTAATAATAATTGAAACAAATATACTCTGTTGTTGGAGGAAAGTGAAAGGTCATTTCTACATTAGGTAAGCTGTAAGGTTTTGTCGGAGGATTTTTTTTTTTTAAATCAAATTGATTGAATATTTATAGTTCCCTAACAAGTTTTGCATTTGTTTTTAAAAAAAAATAAAAATAAACGGTTAATATAATTTTGATAATTTTTTTTTAAAACAATTAGAGTCGATATCATGAGGATATAGATGTTCGATTAATTTGAATTTTTTTTAGATGATATACTCGACGAATTTACAATATGAACAGTTCAAATTATCGAAAAAAGCTCAGGACAAACCATAGGGCCTCACAGCAGCATGTTGTGACCTAAAGTTACAACAAGAACCCCATCTCAGATAACTATTCAGTAATTCTGAAATATTATGTAATATTATTTATTTATTGTTCTAAATTTAATTTATAGTGTAATAAAAAAATTTATAAGTAAAATATATTGACCCAGCTTTGTTAGGTAATTGAGAAACCAAAGATTACCCACTTAGTGGGAGAAATTATTTAGTGATTCCAAGAGTGATGCTATATTCAATTTAATAATTGGCACATTTTATGTTACTTTTAAAACTTTAATATAACAGTTATGGGTTTTATAGTTTAGACCAATAGCGATTAATTTGAGTAGTTTCGATTAATTTGGAACACCACCTAACTGGACTACTTAGGCTCAATTTGGTTATTAGGTGCGAAATGAGAAAAGAAATGATAGTAGTTTCAAAGAAAAAGAAAAAGAAAAAATTTGTGATTTTTTACTATCAATGTTTGGATAAATATTACTTACCCAAAACAATGTTTGAATAAATAATAAATAAATAAAAAAAAGACCGGTGTCTTTTTATTTTCTTTATTTTGCATTCAGAGATATAATTTAGGTAGGGTAAATTATACAAATAGCCTTGTAATTTACATAATGTGTCAATTTGGTCTATGTTGTTTTAATTCGCTCAATTTTGTCTCTTAATTTAATGGATTGTGTCATTTTAGTCTAATAAATAACGGTTGTTAAGTTTGGTGGACGAAAAATCAAATTATGTGTCAATTTGATCCTTATAGTTTACACAAAGTGTCAATTTGGTCCCTGTCAAAATTGAGCAAATTAAAACAATAGGAACCAAATTGACACATTGTGTAAACTGCAGGGACCAAATTGACACATTGTGTAGATTTTTCGTCTACCAAACTTAACAACCGTTATTTATTGGACTAAAATGACACAATCTGTTAAATTAAGGGGGCGAAATCTAGCAAATTAAAACAATAGGAACCAAATTGACACATCATATAAACTATATGAACCATTTACATAATTTACCCACTTAGGTATTATAAATTTTTACAAAAACTTTGGTTTCTCATCAAATCTCACTATTTTTGGTGAGAAATAAAACAAAAAATTTAAATAATTTATCTTTATGACTGTTGCTCAAATCTTTAATCATCTAAACAAGTGATAACAAACATTTTGCACTCCATTTCTTTTATTTTCTCATCAAACCTTCAATACAACAAATTAAGATTTCAGAGATAAAAATTTAGAAACGAAATCACTTTTCAGTTACCAAAAGTGTCATTGCATATTTAATAACAAAATTGGACATTTAGTAATGAATTATTATCATTTTAAGACTGAAATTTGTGTCAAAGTAAACCCTTTAGGCACAAAATTATTTTTTGGACAAATTATAGTGATAGTCCCTGTAGTTTAATTGTTTTATCATTTTGGTTCTTGTTCTTTTAATTTGATCAATTTTGTCCTTGAATTTTATGAATTGTGTCATATTAGTCTAATAAATAACGGCGGTTGCGTTTGATGAACAGAAAATCAAATGATGTGTCAATTTGATCCATGTAGTTTACAGGATGTGTCAATTTAGTCTCTATTGTTTTGACTTTCTTATAAATTACAGGGATCAAATTAACACGTCCTATAAACTACAGGGATCAAATTGACACATCATTTGATTTTCCGTTCATCAAACTTAACCACCATTATTTATTAGACTAATATAACACAATCCGTAAAATTTAGGGACAAACTTGATCAAATTGAAATAACATGGACCAAAATGATAAAATGAGTAAATTACAGGGACCATGTGCATCATTTATCCTTTTTTTTTTCCTTAAAAGTGGATTTATTAGAAATATTTTTTAAAATTTTGTCGCTACTTTTTTTTTTTAAACTTTTTGAAGATGACATTTTCATGACAACTAGATGGAATTGGTCTACTAATTTCACTTTTGGAAACGAAAAAGTTTAGTCTGCAAAATCCTCGTATGTTATAGGGCTTTAATCCAAACAATTTGTAAATATGTGTTGTAATTTTTGATTTGCCGAGAACAACATATAAATAATAATTTTCCTAACTCAATACCTATTTGATAAATAAATTTTTTGTCTTAAAATATTAATTTCTTATTTTATTTTTTATTATTTTAAAATATTAATCTCTTTTCAAAAATTAAGGACTAAAACAACATAAATTTTCTATTTTCTCTTTTAAATTCATTAACATTAATATTTTTGAAATGTAATAATTGTACGAACAAAGGGTAATTCTGAAAAATTAATATTTTTAAAATGTAATAATTATACTATCAAAAATAATTGAATTATCTAAAAAGGACTAATATTTTAAAACAGAAAGAGTAATAATATTACAAACAAAATATGATTTTTTTAAAAGTTTTTTTTTTTTTTTTGAAAAAAACAAAGGATAAGATTTCTCTAACCAATAAGAAAAGAAAAACCAAGAGAGATTGAGAGAACCAAAACGTTTAAATCGATGTAGGGGTAAGGCAATCAAATGAGACGTTGGGATCTTGCTTCCTTGATCGCATATATCATATCTACAAACATATCTATACTACTCTCGTACCTTCCCCTATAAAAAAAAATGGGAGACTTACGTGAAATTTTTAATAGGTAAATTTATTATTTAATAAGTTCTGTGAGAATTAATAATATTTTTTATCAAATATTATTTAAAAATGTCATTAATTATTAATTTTCAGCAATAGTTTAAAAATTTTGTCACAAAAAATATCATTAATTATAAGTTTTAACGACAGTTTAAAAAAATCATCACAAAAAAGTCATTAATTTTCAACTTTCAGCGATAGTTTGAAAATTCGTTACAGAAAAACGTCATTAATTAAAGTTTTAGCGACCCTTTATAAAAAATTGTGACAAAAAAAGTCACTAATTGCCAATTTTTAGCGACATATGTAAAAAAAATACAAAAAAATATTTTTAGCGATGATTTTACCAGGACTTATTTTCAATAGGACTTGATAGGAATTAAACCCAACTATTAGGATTCATTGATAGTTTACTCTAAAAAAATAGGGGCATTTATATATAATGTGGGAAAAGAGCTTTCATTATTCATTTATTTTTGTGCACTTACGTCATAAGTCCATTTCTTAATGTTTTGGGCTATTAAGGCCAAGCTTTAATCTCTTTAGGCCAAAATGATACAATTTATCCAAAAGTATAATTATCTGTTGAAATCAACCTATCTGTTTATCTCTTGAAATCACCTAATTTGTCTAATTGTTGAAATTCACCAAGCCTATTTGTCTATCTGTTGAAATTTACCAAACTGCCTATCTGTTGAAACGTGACACGTGTCAATCATTTAACACCCTATCTGTTAAATATCATATTTCTTTACCTCACCACCACCACTTTTTACCACTAGCTGCCAGTCGTCGGCCACTGCCGCAACTGACTTTTTTTGTGACTTTTTTGGCACTGATGACTTTTCTGGCATGTCTTTATCACCAAATAAGATTTTACATTGGATCTAATGTCTTATATCTCTTTAAATTGGACTTTTCACTATTTTCTTTGTATTTTTCCACATTTTTCAAAAAATACTAAATTTTGTATATGAAACAAAAAAGACAAAAAATAGTTTCTCTTGCTTTGTAAATAAGTTGTCACTCATTTAATGCTCCTTCTCCTCTTCCATCACATCTTTTGTTCAAATGATTTGAATTCTCAATGTAGCTGGTTCGAATTGTAACTAATTGTTTCATATTCCAATAAGATTGGTTTAAAGTCTCCTAGAAGTTATTACAAAATTGTGCACTTGTTCATGTACCTAGGTGCTTTGCATTCATTGTATCTTGATCATTTATATGTCATTGTTATGTCTATATTAGAAGATGTTTCTAATGAATGTGGGTAAGCTAAAAAAAAGAGTGAAAACAGATATTGTGTGATGTATAGGTGTCAAGTCAAAAGTTTAGGTAGTGTGTTCTTTAGATATAAGAGTAGGTGTAGAAGTGGTTTGGATTTGGATGTTCAAACTCAAGTTTGTTCATGTACTATTTAGGTCTCATAGTGAAATAATTCCTCTCATGAATGGGTTAGTATGAAGGATGATGATTAAGGAGAATTGTAGTCATGATGTGTAAGAAACCATTTGACTCTATGTTGCTAATAACATAATTAATAATGTGATAGATGTAGATTCTACAA
This sequence comes from Camellia japonica, assembly GCA_030407325.1. NCBI lineage: Eukaryota > Viridiplantae > Streptophyta > Magnoliopsida > Ericales > Theaceae > Camellia > Camellia japonica. The sequence goes on along the minus strand of JAPPVO010000010.1, from coordinate 81,268,682 downwards.
TAGAGTTATGAGAAAAGCTAAAAAAAAGTTTTATTTAGCTAAGAACTTGACCAACAAATTGCATTTCGAAGTGACATTATATAAAGATGAAAGATGGTAGAAATATCATGGAACACTATCATTGTTCTTCATGGATAGTGCATGTAGCAATGAACTGACTTTGAGGTCTTGTCGGAAACACGATTGATCAACTTGGTTTCTGATGAGAGTTCCGGGACGAGTAGTTATCATTGTGGACGTAATTCAATTATGTGATTAAATGTTTAAACAGTTTATGTGCAATGGTGTAATGTCCCGAATCTTGGACTTGAATAGTATGGTGTAGTAGAGTAATGTGCATTACTTTCAGGGTTTTGTTTAGCGTATTAGGTTGTGAAATTTCTTTTGCTACTCTTACATAACCTCTTGTAAACTTTTTTGGTAAAAATTTTGAGTTTTGGACATCAGAACTTGTCTTGGGTTGCAAAATCAAACTCTGGGTTTCTGGGTAATTCCGCTCGTGCGGAATTAGGAATCGCTCGAGCGGATCTTCACAAAGTTTTTCAGGTTTCTCACAGTTTTCTGGGCAAAAAACCACTCAAGCAGATTTTGGGTCCCGCTCGAGCGAATTTTGGTGAAATTTTATGGGCAGCTCTTTGGAGTAAATTGCTCATGAGGCAAAAATTTCCGCTCGTGCGGAATTGAAACCGCACACGTGTGTATTTCGACGCGTCTATCTCTAATTTTATGCTCTTTTCCTCAAAATTGATGCCAAAAAGTGTTTTGCACGGATTTTTCACTTCTCTCTCTCTATACTCGTCTTTTCTCTCCTTTCTCTCTATAAACAAACCGAATCTAACTTCTCTCTAAGATTTAGCTCAAATCTTCAAAAGTTTAAGGGGGATTTTTACACCAAATCGAAGAGGGCGACGAGGGCTACGTTTATAGCTGATTGGATCGAGTTTTCACCAATCTTAAATTCTAAGATTTTCTTCATCTTCATCTCTCAAGCTTGAGGTAGGGATAATCTTAGAGTTATATATATGTTTTTGCAAGATTATGCTTATTTGAAGCATTTATTACTTGTTTGAGTTATGATTTTGGATTGTTGAACCCTAAATGATGTTAGAAGATGATTGTATTTATTTTTCCCAAAACTTTTGAGAATATGAGCTATGTTCTAAGGTGTGGGTATTGTTTCGGAAAAATCTTTTCAAAAATGGAACAAAAACCTTGTTTTGGAAGAAACCCTAGAATTTGGGGATTTTAGAAAAAAATGTTGAAATATGGTGAAATTTATGCTTAATAATTTGTTATGTGAAGAAATTGTCACGACCCAACCCCAGGGGCTTAGGGCTGGAATCGCAACTTACTAAATGATTCTAATCGTAACAAGTTAAATGGCACAGGAAGAGGCAAATTGGAAGTAAGAAAATAATTAAACAAGAAATTTACTTCATTCGACTATTTTGATAAAAGAAAGTACATCTATAGGGCTTTATTTATTTTTTATTCAGTGACCGGCCCTTGGTAAAAAAAACAAAAGAAAGAAAAGGAAAAAACAAAATAACGGATCAGTCTCAATTCTTGTACGGGTTCCACTATATGAGATTACGGGTCTTCCTTACATCTCATCACCTGAAAGGGTAATAGCTATAAGCACACAGCAGAGTGAGAAATATTATGCCAAGAGTATAAGGAACACGAAATAACCATGGATAGTAGTTAAGTGAAAACATTTACATAACTTGATTTGAATAAACAAATTATTCAAAGTGGCAGAAACTGAAATACAGAAATTATGTAAATAAATAACCATAACCACGGTACAGAACAGAACAGAGGTCACAGAAATGACAATCAGAACAGAAGTCAATGGATCCATGACAAACTGAGGACCACATAGTGGCCAAATAGAGACCAATGGTTATTTAAGCCCCCCAAGGCACGGGACTCCCATGGTGGTACTTACAAAACATAATTGTTTATAAAACTATTATCAAATAATTTCTAAAAGTTAAACAAACATATCTATGGGTTTTAATTTAAGCAAATAGAGTTTAGAAAATAATTAACGTAATCAAAATATTAATATAATTATAAAACATAGATTGCATAAAATAATTTATGGTAACTCAAAACATACGTAAAATATATTATGGTAACTCAAAGTATAATATAACTCACCTTAATATTGACCTTACTATTTTTTTCTTATTTTTGCTACCTTCTCACTTCTGTTCCTTCACTCCCCCTTTCGTTCTATCTCTTTTTTCTTTTTTTTTTTCGTTCGTTTCCTCACTAATTTCACAGCTCCCTCCCCTCCTTATATACACATTTTTGGGTGCTAACTCACCCCATCATGATGACCCCAAGGTTGATGACTCGCCTTCTCTAATGGCTTAGATGGCACAGATGGCCTACCTTCCTTCTCTCTAGGTACTTTGCAAATCTGTTCAATTAATTGCTGCTTATCTCCCTCAGTAAATCTATACATTAGATTTGTCTTTATTTGTTAATATAATCATTAATTCTAATGTGGCCCAACTAATAGTATTGTTCCATAATTGTGTTAATTTGGCCCTAATAATTAATTACATATTTGATAACCCAATGCCAAATTCGATTTATTATTCTTTATTATTATATTATTTATTTATTTTTTATTTTTTTGGAGTTATCATACTGAGGTTTATCTTCAACCATCATCTACTTAATTTACATTGCTCCTAATGTAAATTAAATTACATATTATCGCCTATCATCATAAATTAATTATTTAATTTTACTATTACAGATTAATATTATTATTCTTATTAATAATCGTGGTTAGTTGTGGTAAATATTTAGGATGTCATAGAAATGATAGAGAAATCTCTGTAATTGTATCAAATAAGGAATTTCATGGAGGAAATGAGATTTATTGATTTTGGAACTTATTGTTGGTTAGTCTTTGAAAAACCAAGTTTAGAAAATGATGTTGAACATATGGAATACATGAATGTTGATGTTGTTATATCATCCTTTGGAATTATATTATGATGATTACTATATGAAATACGCATGAAAACTAATATTGTATTATTTTATCTCTTGTAAATGTATTATGATGTTGCATTGATAAGAGATGTGGAAATTTGATCACCATGGAGAATTGTGTGGGGGAATTGAAAAATGGATTATATTATTGCATTGGATATTTGCATTGCCATTCCATTTTATCATTAATGCAATTTATTTTGAATCTTGCATTGGAAAAGTATTACTTTGGGAAAGGAAATTGTTTTGTGAAACAAGATCATATTAATTTATTTTTGGGTAAATACATTGGTAAGTTCAGATGGGGGGTGTAGTTGGTATTGGTTAAGTTGGCCTGAGTGTCCATGGTGAAAGACCGAAAACACACGCGGAGGAGGTACCACGTGCCTTCCGGTTAGCAACCAATAAAGTGGGGATTGGTAGTACTTGTTATGCCCACTTACAAACGCCAACCTAGGGATTACTTGAGTCACATTTACCGCTCCTTTGAACTACATTAAAATTATTGAAATTGTTAAATTTTCAAATTGCATTGTGCACAAAAGTTCTAAAAGATATAGATGTATGTTTTTTGAATATGGCATAGCATATGCATTCATCTCAGGAAATTATATAAAATGTATATACTTTGTTAAGATTTTCCTACTGGGCTTTGTGCTCACCCTATGAGATTTTGTGCAAGAAAGGATGTGTTCATCCCGCCGAGTTAGAGACGTGGAATATATTTTGAGAGCACAAGGCTATTTTCTTTTGTTGTAATTATTTTGACAAACCAAGGGCTTTATATGTATGGGTTCAAAAAATCACTTTTGTGTAACCGGGCTTAAGCATTGGAATTTGTAGCCCTTAAGGGCATTAATTTATACTTGACTTGTCGTGCCACATGCTATAGATTTATATTCTAGGCATGTTGAATGTATAACCACGTGTGGAATTTTTTTTTTTGTAAATCTCTAGAGTTTAATGAATACACATAATAGAGATTGATGTTGTTGTTAATGTTGAGACTTTATATTCCTTTTATATGTTAAGCATTGGAAGGGTCGAATTGGAAATAAGATAATGAAATTGGAAGTCGATGAATCTATATTGTGTTAATTATTCGGGGCATGACAAATAGGATGGTGTGGTTTTGTGTTAAGTGTGTTTTGTAATTTAGAGGTGGTGAGTGTGTGCCTTGGGGAAGGCCGTTGTGTTGTTCACAAAGTTTGGTTTTAGTTTAATAGGATATTTACACGAGGGAGTAGAGGTCGTGTAGGGAATAGAGGTGTCGGTAGGGGCACAACAGTTTCGTTAGCACTTGTTTTGGTAGCATCGACAATGAGCGAGGAAGTTGCACGCGAGATTGTAAAAGTAGTAAGAAATGCTTTAGATCGCAATGAGAGGGACAATAGACGTACCCTTAAGCTTACCAAGGAGTTTCTCTGCTCCAATCCGCCTGAGTTTTTAGGAGAGCCTAAACCATTGGAGGCAGAAGACTGGTTAGAGTAGGCTACCAAGACTCTTAATATGCTTAGAATCGAGGATAAGGAGTTGGGGATTTCTTTAGCAGGTTTCCAACTGAAAAAAGATGTCGGTTATTAGTAGAAGTATGTGAAGAACACTATAGATACCACTTGGGTTGCTTTCACTAAGGTCTCTCTAGCCAAATACTTTCCTCCGTCCGCTCGGGCAAGGTTGAGTGAACAGTTTGTTGAATTGTGCTAGGATACTACTCTTTTGGCATAGTTTGAGGAGAGGTTCACTAGTTTGTCGAGATTCACTCCGGAGCTAGTGGCAACAGAAAACATCATTGTATTAAGTTTGAGAGAAGGTTGTGTGATGATATTCGGGAAAAGGTTGTTAGATCTATATGGAGAAACTGTTACACGCTGGTTAAGGTGGTGGCCCATGTAGAGGCCACGATTTTAGTTGTTGGTCAGGATAGGAAGGAGACCATATCGGCAACCCCTACTGATCGTAAAAAAATGTAGAGGAGAGTGCAATCTCAATCTCAAGCACAATTTTTGTCTTCGTCGGTGGTTTCAGACTTGTCCTTTGGGAGGTTCAACGAGGTTTGGGCTTCAAGCCAGTCTCGGAGTAGGGAGTCTACTGTTTATTTCGATTATGATCAGTTGGGCCACGTTAGACATTTATGCCCTCAATATAGGAATTCTTCGAGTGTTTCAGAACCCAGTCTCGGGTTGTTTCAGTTTCATCAGTTCAGTTAGGGGCGGTATCGGTACCAGACCTAAGCAGGCCAAGCTTTGAGGGTCTCACAGGGGTCGACTTCCTAGTCAGCATAGTAGTATTACCCTAGAGAAGGGCCTTTTACTAGAAACTGGTGATGTAATCTTGGGATTTTTTTTGTTGTTGACAAGTGTATTATTGGATGCTAAGGCATCATGATTACATGTTTGTATATATATGTTGTTTATTTATCCCCTTGTTTTGGTCATGTACTAAATTTTGAACTTTCTTTTGAATGAGGATTTGTTATTGAGATTGGTGATCCTAGTGGTGTTGTATATATGTTTATTGTTTCATAAGTTGATTATACGATGGCCTGTGAGCCTTATTTTATTTGAGAGTTATTTTTTGAGGATGGGTAATCCAGGAGTCATTGTGATTAGTTTTACTATACTGTGTGGGCAAAATTGTATAGTTCTAAGTGCGTGTTTGAGGTGGTGTGAAACCTTAGAGTGCTATGGAGTTAGTAGGAGCTACTTGATGGAATGTGAAAGTATTTTGAGAGAGTATGAAACTCGTGTCTCTTAATGATGAGAGTAGTGTTTGTGTTTGTGGTTTGTTGAGAATTGATAGCTTGTGTGTAGTTGCGATACTTAAGTGTTGAATGGCATTATTAAATTGAGAACGTTGTTGTTTTAATTGAACTAAATTGTAATAAGGAGTTCATGGTGAACTAATGTGATTGGTAATGTGTTGCGTAACATTTATCGTTTTCAGGAAATGTTTACGAAATTTTTAAGTTTTGCATAGAAATCGAAAACCTCTATTGTTTGTGGACAGTGCAAGTTTGAACATCATTTGAGAAAAATATTATACAAGGAAAAAATCATCAAATAATGAGGAAATGAGGATTTTTTTTTTTAACAAGGACGTGTTGTTAATTATTTCACCTTGTATAGTGGAGTTGTGTAATGACTTAGCTTGGATTGCTAGTTATGTGTTTATATGTTTTGTTTTGAGCAGGGTTTGGTATTGTTAAAGTTTGTTGTACCAGAGCGTTGCCTTTTGGACTGTGTGTTTGTGGTGGGTCCCATTTTTTTGTGAGAATTTGATGCAGATTGAATTTTAGAAAATAAGTATTTTTATTTTATTATTTTAAAGTTAATGTTATTATGGAATTATTTAGTTATTTAGTTTCCTTATTTCCGTATTGCATTATGGTAGTTGCCAATTCTAGTTGTTTCCTAATTAAGTTAGGTCTATATTTTGCTTATAAATAATGAATGTAAGCCTTAGGGCAAGGGGAGAGTTTTTTGATCATTAATATATTTTGAGTTTTATACTCTTTGTTCCAACTTTGGATATTCTTGCGAATCAACCATTGTTGAACCTTTATTCTCGGTATTCTTTGTGAATCAACGAGTCTAGAGAGGAATCTTACTTCCGGTATTCTTGTTTGAATCAACGGATTTTAAGATTGTTACTATTTTACGATTCACGATGCATCAGTTGGTATCAGAGCTTGCTACGTTCTTGCTTCATGCCTAGGAATCACAGTGATGCTCGAAAGGTTCCTGTGGAGGAGGAGGTATGATGATTCTAACTTGCTGAGTTTTCTTAGTGAAAGACCGAGGAGAGATCATGCATTGAAAAATTATAAAGATCACGTGAACCAAATCACTAAACAGGATGATCTGATTAAATGGCCTTTCACATCAAAATTTATTCCAGATCCGATTATGGATTGGAGTAAGCCACCGATTTTTGATAATGAACCATTCATTGATGGAACTAATAATATGTTTAATCATATTTTGTCTATTGAAAGCATAAATCAGAGTAATGGAAGGGTTGGTGTTAATTTTATTTTTGTGGAAGATCATATATTTGGTTTACATGAGTTTAATGAGAATTCAAAATCGATTTTCGATATGGAGAATATTTTCTACGATCTGTTTGAAGAGAAATTTCATGAAGAGTTTACAAATTTGAGTTTGAACTATTCAAATTTGGGCTTTGACGAAGATGTGTTAAATTTGTTAAAGAAAGTTGTTCCTTTAATTTTAAGAAACTCTTCTTTAAAGTTTAGATTTACAAAAATTAACCTCAAATACAAGGTTGATGCGGATAAGTGCAGACGTGCCAAGTTATTTTCAAGCAATAGAAACTCGAGGACGAGTTTTCTCAAGCGAGGAAGAATGATGCAAGAATTTTAGAAAATAAGTATTTTTATTTTTTATTTTAAAGTTAATGTTATTATGGAATTATTTAGTTATTTAGTTTCCTTATTTCCATATTGCATTATGGTAGTTGCCAATTCTAGTTGTTTCCTAATTAAGTTAGGTCTATATTTTGCTTATAAATAATGAATGTAAGCCTTAGGGCAAGGGGAGAGTTTTTTTATCATTAATATATTTTGAGTTTTATACTCTTTGTTCCAACTTTGGGTATTCTTGCGAATCAACCATTGTTGAGCCTTTATTCTCGGTATTCTTTGTGAATCAACGAGTCTAGAGAGGAATCTTACTTCCGGTATTCTTGTTTGAATCAACGGATTTTAAGAATCTTACTATTTTACGTTTCACGCTGCATCAGAATTGACCAAGAGTTTTGTTGTGAGGGTGGTTTTCTTTCCCTCAATGTTTGAGTGTTGAGCACTCAGTGGTAGTTTTGTGTGTTGTTGGCAGCTGGGCTATGGTTGGCATCTTTGGGTGCGCGTAGAAACCGTTGTTTGTTTTTCTCGTCTCATAGACCCCAATGAGTTATGTTGGTTAAAAAGGCATTTGTGACCTCTTTCTTATATTCTTGTTATTCGGGTGTCTTTGGGGCTCTGAGGTGTTGGATCGGGATTCGAAAAATTATTCCAAGTATGGATCTAGACTTGGGTTGATGGTTATATTCCCTTTTATGGTTGGTTTGCCTTGCATTTTGGCATTTTCTTAATTTCAAGGACAAAATTTCCTAATGTGGAGAGGTTGTAGCATTCTGTATTTTTTTTCTCTTCGCTTGAGCGAAGGTTTGTTCACTTGAGCGGTCTTTCATTTCCTCTAGTACTTTGGTTTGCAGTTCAAGGTTTTGTGAGTTCTTGATGTTCGCTCGAGCAGTAGTTTGTTCATTCGAGCGGTATGTTCCTTGTATATTCTGAACTTCTAAGAATTTGATTTCTTCGCTTGAGCTTAAGTTTGGTAGCTCGAGCGATCTATTGTGTCTGATGCTCAAACATAGAATTCATTACTCAAACAGTATATTCAAGGTCAACCACTTTAAAAGTCACTTTTGGCTCACTTTTCTTCAATTTTTTTTATTCTCTCTTTTCTCTCTCCCTTTCTGCCATTTTTGTATCCTTTAAGCTTTCAAGCTTGGGTTCCATCTATTTCTACCCATTTTCCACCCCTAGTTCCATATACTAAGATGTGGAGCTCAACGAGGGCTTCTTTTTAATCTGATTGGATCGTGTTTTTGTTACTGCGAGTTTGTTGGCTTTTCTCCTCTTCGCTTCAAGAGGTAAGGATTTCTTTGCTCCTTTTCAATATGTTGTTATAGATAGACACGAGGTAGTTTTTATCGCATTAAAAACATGGTTTGGTTATGTGGTTTTTGAAAGCATGAAAGGGGGTTAGGGTTTTGAGTTTTGGGAATTTAAATAGTTGTTCTTGTTGATTTGGTAAATTGAAAGGTATATAATTGCATTTGTGTTGATAGTGTTGAAAAGCCCTAATTTATAATTAAGGGTTTAATAAAACAAATGAATTAATGTTGGGTAATTGTTGGGCTATGGGTTATACTAATGAATTAGAGCTTTGATTGCCAAAAAGGAAGTTAACAAGCCTTGTGATTGTGTTAGCTGATGTTGTGTAACGCCTCAAAATTTTATACAACCGATACCCTCGTAATACCCAACATATATGCGGAAACTAATAAGATTCAATCATTCAATATAAGATGCATTATCAAAATTGTCATCCATTCATTAATTCCTTTGATGTGTTACAAAAGATGATATCACATGCATTGATATAATGTTTAACAATGCCATACGGTTAATACACATGAATGCTATTTACCAAAATGATGTATTTCCTGTTTCAAACAATGCAATGCCATGTGTATAATTTAGTTCATAAACCATTACTTCCAAAACAGAAAACATGGTTGTAGATACACACACTGAGAATCTCTACGTACGTGTCTACAAGTAGGCTATACAAACACTACCAAAGCCATTAAGGATCGGCACCTAACCGTGCAGGTTTCTGGACTTTCACAAAGGACACACAAGTCAACGTAAAAAATAACCACAACCACACTTTCTAACCAGATTCTCCAAGGTATTCATATTTTTTTTCTCAAAAACAATACATTTTAATGTATGAGTATGAAACAATGTTCAAATGAGAGATACATGAGTGAATGGTTTTAATTAACCTAGTCTTCATGCAATTTCTACAACAATTAAAGATATTCTCCACCAATAGCCCAAAACAGATATGTCTATTCAAAATTTAAATTTCAAGCAACAGATATAAATTCATAATTTCGAATTTGGAGTAACAATACATGTTCAACTCCACTATCCAATTCAACAAGGGTTCAAACATTGCCCCCACCATTATCATCCTTATTCAAAACCAATAATTTTCAAAGATTTTGAAGGTTTTCCAAAACAATATTTGTTTCTTTCTGTAGACACCCCGTTTTTAACAGCCCTTACAACTTGGACGTCATCGCTTGCACACCCGATAATAAGTCTATATGCTTGTCAAGTGCTCGAAATCCTCAGCGGAATGCCACAGCTTTGAGCCTTTCAAACCCTGTGCCCTTGTTGCCTCATTCTTGGACCAAACCTTGGTTCTTCAAGCCTGCAACCCTTGGTGGCCTGCCGATCACCTTTTTGGGCTACTGGCCATCACTCTTGGTTGCCGACCACCAGGGTCTTTTACAAATATTTTGTGACAGCTATTTGCATAGATGCTTGCATATGCTCCCACGTGTAAGACTGGATATTCTTGAGGGAAATTCATGTTTTCTATATATAGGAGGGCCTCCTCTCATGTTTTAAGGTTAGAAAAATTTTGGAGCAAAATTTTTCCTTTCTCTTTACAATTCTCTCTCTCTATCTCTTTCAAATTTCTACACTTTTGCCTACATATCTTTAACCTTTGCCTATACACCCTTAACCAAACCTTTTCATCTTTGAGATGAGGTACTTTTGAGCTTGGTTTGAGCTCTTGAAGGGTGTGTTGTCTTGATTTGTTGCCTAGAATTGGTCTTCTCTTCAATAGGTATAAGGTTTTGCTTGTTGATTTGTTCTATTTGCTATTACTCTTGTTCTTTTTAACTGTTTTTGGGCTATAAAAACTCTGTATTTTTTGGCTGAAGCTTCGTTTTAAGGTCATTAAAGGTTGAGGGGTGGTTCACCCTTCTTTGTACATTGTTTTAAAGGCCTTCTCTCTTGTGTTTCCCATCCTTTTACTATCCTTTTTTGAGCTTTTAAACAATGTTTTCCAGAGTTATTTCAGTGGCCAAAATCATGTTTTTGTAATGCCCCAATTTTTCATGCCCAAATGATAATACAATAATCATGGCTTTTAAAACTAAGAATAAATCCTCATACTTGCATTACATGATGTAAATAGTCTTCATACAATAATACAGTTAATCCAACAACAATTAATTAAACAACAAATACCCCCAAGGGTTTACAAGTTTCCAAGGCTTGAGCCTGGTTACACAAAACGGTTATTCAAACCCACACATACAAAGCCCTTGGCTTACAATCAGAGTCACAGCAAATGAGCACATTATGCTCTCTGCACACACTTTCACGCCTTTAGTTAGACAGAATCACCACATCTTTTCCTGCACAAAAAATCCCGTAGGATGAGCATAAAACTCAGTAGAGAATTCTTAACAAAGTATATACATTTTACACAAGTCTCAAGAGATGAATGCATATACTATGCCATGCTCTTTTGAAAACAAAAACACATCTTCATTTATTTGGAAACTGTGGACGCGCCCCAAGGGAGGGGGACTTATGCATGCCACAGTTCGGACTCGTTTTTGTCACGGTTCTTAATCTTGAACCAAAGAGTCCAAATCCAGCAAATCGTTTTGAGAAAACAGATTTTGAAAGAAGTGCCAAACATGGACTGCTTTGCCAGATACAGAGTCGCCACCTAAATATTTTTATGGGGAAATTTAGGAAACCCTGACTCGGTGCCAAAGGCCACGTGTCCGTCATCACCAAAGTTGCCTCGTCTCGGAACTTGGTACGATTGGGAAGGTTAGCTATGAGCACCCCCTCTCGCCTGATCCGAAGATCGGCCTCTACTAACCGTGATATCCTTTTTGAAAACGTTATGTATTCTTATTCCAGTTAATTAGCTAGAATTACTATGTGATGCGCACAACACAAAAGTATAGACTAGATCGCCTAACTTGGAACAAAATATTGCATATCCGTTTGTTTGGAAAACGCTTTGGAATTCGCTACTCACAAGTAGGCTAAAACACGGATTTCAATGAGTTGTTCTAACTCAAACAATCCAACCTTCACCCACAGGCATTCAGGCAGTTTATATCACATAAGCATCTAGCCACATGGTAAGCATGCTGTCATGTTAATATTCACACTCGTGCGAGATGCTAAAGCATAAAATACTTACAATGTACTCCGAGCCAAAACAAAGAACATGTTAGTAATCATGCATGATCCAAGTCCATGTTGAGATGGCTAATGCAACGCATACAGAATGTCACTAGAATAGGCTCGGCTAATCTAAGAATGACATGTGAAATGCACAGATAGCATGTGTTCAAGTTAGATTTGAAATACTTATGCAGTTAGCATGATGCGCCGAGCCCGGTGCATGCAATACTGATGAATGATGCACGCATGCATAGCATGAGGTATGCTAAATTAAACATGTCCTAATACTAACCATCGAAAGCAGGTAAGTAAAAGGAGAAAGAAGTGGGGGTTGGAAGGCATGCACACACAACCCACACTTATTACAAATTTGCCCTCGCTCGGAGGGCGACCAAGAATAATACACTTAATTAACCTACAAGCTAATTAAATATTACAGACAAATTAAACTAGCTAAGCAAATTAACTAATCTAATTTAAGCAATAGCGGCTCGGGAAGAGGGTCCAATGTTGTGCGCTCGGTTTTGCTCGGAAGGTCACTGCCATGCACAAGATGCCTCTGCTTTGACTGTTCTGCTCCTCTGAAGACTGCACAAGTCCCAGGGTTGCTTCTCTGAATGCTGTGGAACACCACCGGCTAAGGGGATTGGCCACCGGCCATGGAGAATGACCACCGGCCGCTAATTGAGATGTCGGCCACTGATGGATGGCTGGTCGGCACTGAAGATGGCCGGCCGGCCAAATCTTCCTGCAGAAACTGATTTTGACAGCAGCAGAGGGCAAGACATAGCATGGCAATACATTTCAAGCAATGTATGCACCAACCATACTCCTTATCATGTTTATGACTCAAAGGAGGATGGGCCTCGACTCTCAGACCACCAATCGCACATTTCAATGCATGATGGCCCAAAGAATCAAGTGTGCATTTTAATTTCAAATGCAATGCAAACCAAATAAGCAAACAAAGAGGCTTTCAACCTCTATCATGGCTTGATCAAGAGGTGAAAGATGCATGCAAATGCAATGCAACCTAAGTATGTTAACTAGGCATGCAACATGAGCATATGGGAAAGCATGCAAGGCGTATAACAAGCATGCAAGTTAAATGAGCATACAAGGTACAATGCCAACACACAAACATGCAAAACATATGGCATGTTAAGCAACCAAAACAAGGAGGAGAATGCATGCCAAATGCAACACCATTTCAACATGCAACAACATGTCATAAGCTAAGCATGCAACAACATGCCAAGGGATGGACTTAAACTAATTTAGGCAGCCTTCAATCAAGCCTAAAACAGTGGCCAATGCTATGGAAATAAGGGCACAATGACATGCAAACATGCATGCACACAAGGACCAATTCCTAAGCATAAAGGAACCACTTCTAAGCACACTTAAAAGGAGGTAAACATGGACAATTAGCATGCAATGTAAGCTGTGAAAATTATGTCAAAGATGATACCAAATCAAGCAAACATGACAAGCATAGCATGTAATTGGTCCAAGTACTTAAAGCATGATCATATGACACATGGAGCAAATGACCAAGATGGATCAAAACAGTCCCGAACCATGTTAAGGCAAGCCCCAAAAACCACTTAGATGGCATCTAAATGATCTACTCATGGAGGCATGCACAAATGCTTAAACATGGAGCATACAACACAACCTCTTAAAGCATCAAAGGAGTGATAAAATGCAAGCATGTAAATATATTACAAGGACTGAAATGACATGGTAAGTGGTTCCAAACCACTGAAATGATGCAAGTAAAGCATGCTACACACTCACACACCTAAGGCTAACAAGCCAAAATGCAAGGTGGCTATACTAAGCATGTGATGGTTGACCAAAGAAACCAAAAACAGAGCTTAAGCATGCTAAAACAAACACAAAAGCTTCACAAAGCTTGGCCAAAATCATGCTAGAATAAGGGTCAAAACCTAAAGCATGTTAAGGCCTAAACATGGCATTACAAGGCATGTATGCTAAGCAAGCATGGTGTACCAAAACCAACTCAAATAGTACTAAATCATGACATAATAAGCACAAAAAACAGCTAAGGCATGGTCAACATACACTTAAACTAGATGCTCCCTCAAGAGGCAATAATGGCCCTTTTCAAGGACAACAAGGAGAGGGGGTGGCCCTCTCCTTCTTGGGACCTCAAGGCACCATCCTCACCTCTGAAATCCCTCAAGATTTCAGTGGTGAGGAGGCCCAAACACAATGGTCCTGGAGCTCACCAAAAATGCACAAAAAAGGAGCCTAACAAGGCTTAAGAGGGGTCAAACAACCCCAAAGCTTAAAACACCCTTAACCAACTATTTAGAGTAAGAAAAAACAGAACTTTTCTATGTTATATGTTAAACTCAAAAATAGTTGTAAGGTAGGCAAAAATACAATGCAAAAATGGGGTAAAAGGAAAAACAAAAGTCTTACCCTTGTAGACCCTCTTCAAAAATGGAAGACCAGCTGGTTCTTTGAGCTCAAACCAGCTCCAAAACTCCAAAAACAAGCCTCAAGAACCTCAGCTCCAAGAGAAGGTGTAAGTCTAGGTGTTTGTGTGCAAATCTAAGACTAAAACACCTTAAAGGCAAAAAGAGAGAGAGAAATAGATATAGGATAGATACAATTATACTAACCCTAAAAACCAGAGCTCTCCTCTGAAATTTTGTAACCCTAAAAGAGGGAGAGGAAGCCTCCTCTTATAGAGCTCAATCTTGTAAGCTTACAAGACAAGCTAACTAAGAGGGAGATCCCTCCATACACGTGTATGGAGGGGAGCCAAATGCATGCCAGCTGCACAAAAATATCTGCAAAAGCAAATGCATAGTAGTCGGCCGGCCAAAAATGTAATTCACCAAAAAAAGATAGCCGGCCGACCATCTATAGTGCCGGCCGGCCAAATATTTGGCCGGTGGCAGCAAAACACAGCCGGTGGCCTCAAGCCATGGCCGGTGATGGGTGGGGATGGTCAACAAGCCCTACCCTGCCCCTCAAAGGCAAAACACAAGTGTTTGGTGCAAAATCAGACACAAAACAGTCGAGTCGAGAGATCCTGAGGCAAGGCGCGTAGCCGAGACCTCCGGAAACTCAAGACGAACACAAACATGGATGATCGCCGAGTGTTCAAACGGTGACGTTCAAGTCTTGAGGACGGTCAAAAATGGGGTGTCTACAGAAACCATCATGCTCAATGATGCCGTGCAATTTCAACTGTTCCACATTTATCAATTTTGTTCAAGGGGCGGTAAATACAACTCCGTAAATCCTTAGGTTAGTGTCTGCAAGTAGACTATACCAGTACTACCAATTTGCCATTTTTACCAGTATTAGCCGGAAGGCTCGACACCTCTAATCTGTCATTTTTACCAGTATTAACTGGAAGGCTCGACACCTATAATCTACACTACCTTTCAAGACTTACCACCGTATTTATCCCAAAACCATTTCATGAAAACTTGTTTCTCAGCATTCTTTTCTAAATGCAAAGTTTTCAAATTAAATTCCAAAGCTCTTTATTATCAATTGAATTGATATGCCAATACAATGATTAATAATACAGTGCAATTTCACAAGATGAATAAATACTTTTATTTCAATTCGTCCGAGGGATAACATAATTCCCACATTTCAAACATTTCCAACAACTTAGTCATTTCAAGATTATATCAACACTTTCAAACAACAATTTCCAAAATTTCAACAATTCTCTTATTCCATGGAAACCCATCATTTATATGTAATAAATAAACAAATTTCGAACATCATTTATTTTGGCACACAAAATAAATATAACAACATATTCTGAAGATTTTCAACATCTTTCTTAAAAATTCCCAATTTCTAGGTTTTCTCACCAAAAGCCATTCATCTTCAAATATTTGAGAAAATCTCACCAAAAACATCTTTCTTTCATCAACATAGTTCAACAACTCTGAATTTCTATTTTTAAAGGAAAATGAAGTAAACCCACTTTCAAAATCACTCATCTTCTTGAATCAACAATCTATTTTCAAAACTAATCAAAGGATGATTTCGAAAATCATCTAGATCTTGCAAAAAAACATATATATAACTCAAAGAAAATCCCTACCTCAAGTTTGAAGAAGAAAAGAGCAGAAACCCCCTTAATTTATGGTGTCGAAACTCGATCTCCACCGCAAACAACGAAGCCCTCGAGAAGTTATACAACTTTGATGGAGGAACTATAGCCAAAATCCCAATGGATTTGGAGAAATCAAAGAAAGAAAATGATCTCTAGAGAGAAAAGCTCTAGATCTGGATCTTGGAGAGTATTAGAGAGAGAGAGGATTGTAAAAAGTGATCCGAAATGTCACCTTTTCGAACTGATAAAACACGATCCGCTCGAGCATGGAAAGCCCCGCTCGAGTGTTAGACACAGACTCTCACTCCAGCGTGAAACTCTACGCTCGAGCGTAAAATGCGCTCCTCCAGTACATTTTGCAGACAGAGACCCCGCTCGAGCGTCCGAATTCCCGCTCGAGCATAGAGAAAATTTTCAGAAGCCCGCTCGAACATAAAAAGACCCGCTCGAGTGGAAGAGCCAAATTCTGGGCAACTAAAAGTTTGGAAAAACAAGCAACCAACATTTTCCAAACACATAACTATAACCCAATAACCAACGATGAGGGGAAAACAAAGGAAACACGACATGAACCACCATTCAAATAACACAAACCCGAGTCCGGAACATCCCAAGAGACGAGTCAAACTGAGATTGCTACAGTTTTGAAGTCCAAATTTAGAGGGGTTAGCCTCCCCTCCTTGTGTCTTGCTTACTAGCCTAGTTTGTGCTATGTTTTAGTTTATTAATCTAGCTTTTGTTAGCTCAATTTCAGCATGTTTTAGGACTGTTTTTAGACTATTTTAGCACTGTTTTTGGTTGGTAGTTGCATTTGAGCTTTATTTTACATGCTTATAGTGTAATTGTCCTCATGAGTTTGGTATTCTAGGCCTTAAACACCATCTTATTTGAGTTGATTGCATTTATTTATGGCTTTCCATACTTGTAATCACTCTTAATCATCTCTGCAATCTCCCTTGTTTCTTGGCTTTTGTTTTGCTTTGAAAGTGTTTCAAACTACTTGTTTGTTTAAGCATGAGATTGAGATGTCATGCTTAATGGTTTAATCCCTTTGGGAGTTCATTACCAACGGTATGATGTCTCTTTTATGCCTAAGACAACACTTGGTTTGATAAACTCACCTTTTGGACTCAATGAATTAAAGAATGGATGGTAATCTAAAATGGAGTAATTAAAATAGGACTAAAAGGTGCAAGATAATATAATGTGTTGTGTTCAATCGGACATTAATTGAACACATGGAAGCTTGAGGCATTTCAGACTCATTAGTAATGAAATGATTCAAGTATCCAAGGTCACCACTTCTCTTGATCAATTCATGAGAGGGAGGAGGTTTGAGTCTTATTTTGTCGTATTTATTGAAGTTGCATACTTTGTTTCATGAGCCATCATGCAATGAAATTGCTTGAGTTGATGGTTTATGGACCAAGCTTATTACTCCTTTGATTTGTTCATGAAAATGAGAGGTGAGTTATGCAGACAACCCTTGAGAATACTCTATGCATGCTCTGTTTGTTCTCTGTTGCAGTAAGATGAACTGGGCAGCAGTGGCCGGCAAGCCACCTTTGATGGCTAGCTGGCTGGCTATCACTAGTGGCCGGCAAGCCCTTACTACTGGCTAGTCGGCCACTGATGCAAAATTCAGTAGTGTGTTCTTTGAGCAGAGCATAGCTATTCTGGAAGTGGACAAAGGTATTAGTGTTTTATTGTGCAATAAAGGTCTTTTGGAAGCAAAACAATGGCTTTTCGGGTGGAAACTGAGCATATTTAAGTTTTAATACTTAGCTTAAATATTTGTTGTAATTAATTAGTTGTAACTAGTTAATTTTGTAAAGTGTTGTAATTAATTAGTTAGTTAAGTAGTTTAGCTAATTATTCATTTTGTTTTGTAATAATTAGCTTAATTAGCTTAACCTAGTTAACTAGTTTATTCATTCGGACTCTCCTTCGTGAGAGCGCAATATAATAATGTGTATGTCTTCCAACCTCACGTCTTTCTCCCTTTTATTTACTAGCTTATGATGGTTAGTTTAGGGACATCATGTTTTGTTTAGCATTCTTCATGTTTGCATCCATTTGTATTACATGCACCGAGGCTCGGTTCATCATTCTAACTTGCATTGTTAGTTTAATTCTTCTTTGAATACGTGCTTAGACCGCATGCTATCAAAATTGATTCATATGCCGTATTAGTAGCCGAGCCTATTATTTGCATTATTGTATGCGTTGCATTAGTCATATTGCATAAGTTAGGATCATGCATTGTTCTAACTTTATCTTCTTTTTGGCTTAGAGTACTAGGTGAGCTTTTACTCGCTTTAGCATATTGAATGTTGATGTTGCCATGTCTAGCATGTTTGCCATGAGGCTAATTGCTTAAATGCTAAATTGCTTGAATGCCTCTGGATGAAGGCTAGTTGTTTGAATTGGAATAATTTGAGTAATGTTCATATGCGATCACTTTTTTAAGTGGTACATATTCAAAACAATTTTGCAAACAAACATGAAATCAAGTGTTCTAATTCTTGCAAAGTTAGTCTATACTTGTGCGTGTGCGCATCACATAGTAATGCTAGCCTAATAAACCGGAACAAGAGCATATAATGTAAATAAGATTCATATCATGATTAGTAAAGGCCGATCTTTGATCGGGCAAGTGGGGGTGCTCAATTCATTCACGACATTCCCCTCTTGTACCCAAGTTCTCGAGCCGAGACAATCTTGGTGATGACGGACACGTGGCCTTTGGCACGAGTCATGGGTTTCCTAGATTTCCCAAAATATTTAGGTGGCGACTCTGTATTTGGCAAAGTAATCCATTTTTGGCAATTTGATTCAAAATCGATTTTCCAAAAGATTTGTCGGATTGGGACTCTTTGGTGTTTATCTATTTCATATTGCACTTGGGAAATCAGATTCAGAACCGCGGGAGTCCGATACTGTAGGGCTTATTCGACTTCCGAAAGGGAGCGTGAAAAAGTCGAGCTACACTTTCCAAAAACCCCATTTAAAATCCCATAATTTTCCATATTTTCAACATTTTGTCATCAACAAAGCCATTCCAACATTTCAAAACCCTTCTTTTATAATCCAAATCAAACCCAAAATACTACTTTATTCAAGAGCACATAACAAAGCTAAAAATTATGCAGAGATGTTAAAGGAATCGCTACCTCAATAGAAGAAAGAGAGGGGGAAGAACAATCCCAAAATCAACGAAGCGGATCTTGAACTTGTTCATATCAAAACGATCACTTCTTTGCACTCTGCCTTTTATCTCAAAGTACCAAAGTCGCGAGATTCAAGGATTAGGGTGTATAGGGTGATTTATACAAGAATTTAGAGAGAGAGAGAGAGAGAGAGAGAGTAAAAAAAATTGGGTTTAGAAGCCTTTTAGAGAGAGAGAGAGAGAGAGAGAGAGAGAGAGAGAAAGAGAGAAAAAAGCAACAAGTGAAATAAAGATATTTTCCCTGTAGCTTTATACAAATAGACCGCTTGAGCGATCAAAACATCGCTCGAGCGTTAGACACAAGACATCGCTCAAACGAAGTTACCAAACTCCCAAAAGACTAACTCTGCAGAACAGATTGCTCGAGCAAACAAAACACCGCTCGAGCGCAGAATCGAAACTTTCAGAAGTTCAAACTACAAACAGACCGTCACTCAAGCAATCAAACCACCGCTCGAGCGAAGAAAGACACACTCCCAGAAGTTCAGCCTGCAAACACAAGTTCTGGGAGAAATAAAAGACCGCTTGAGTGACCAACTCACCGCTCAAGCAAACCCAAGAACAATAGACATAATTCTTCCAAAAATACTAAGTCCCAACCTATTCAAAACAACTCCAAAACCACATTCTCAACTTCCAAGCAACAATAAAAGAATAGAACAATTATAAACAACAACAACAAACTAGACTCCAAACCAAATAGCATAAAAAGGTCGAGTGTTAACCCGGGCCGCTATATGTTGTCTTGTGTTGGGTTGTAGTTCTATATCACAAAATGGGATTTTAGGGGTTTAAAAGGGGATCTTGGTTAATGGTTGCATATTAACAAAATTGGGGTTTTGGCACATAAAAAGCGATTTTTGGCTCATGGTTGTGAGTGTTGGAGATTGAATTAATGGGCTTTAGTTTTGAAATAAAAAGGTTACTTATAACTCTTTTGAAAATTGTGAATGAATGTGGGCTTAACATAGGCAATCGTTTTTGACGTTTTAGTAGTTGATATTATGGTTGTTGTTGAGCTTAATGTCTACTGGAGATTGTATCATCTTATTATGTAAGTTAGACGTATAATGTAGAGGTTTTGTCATTGGCCATCAATAAATAATGGTATTGATTGTTGAATCGAATATACATGTTATGTCGTATAGAATGGTTGGGTAATTTGGACGTATAATGTTAGAGGTTTTGTCCTTGGCCATCGGTGAATGATGGTATTCATTGTTGACTCAAATATACATTTTATGTCGTATAGAATGGTTGGGTAATTTGGAAAACATGTGGAACTATGGCGAGTCGATGATGTTGTTGCGCTTCTAATAAGAGATGTCATGCCCTTCTAGCTAGCACATGGTAAAATAATATGTGCTTTGAATCAGAGGTGCTACTCCCTTCCAGCTAGTGTTTGGTTAATTTGGCAAAGATACCATTACCTTCCAGCGGGTGTTTGATAAATTGGTATTGTTGTGGAAAGATTTACCGTTGGCTTACCGTGCTTGAAGCAGGTAGAGCATAGATTTATTTCTCGTTGTTGTCTTGAATTGTCGTTATATATCTTCTGTTGTGATGGCTAAGGGTCAGTTAAGCTGGGTTATTCTATGTGTTAATGTTGTGTAGTGGTTTTCGTATGTGTTGCTTTCCGTTAATCACGTATACACATATATGTTTATACATAGAGATTTATATTGCATTGTTTGAGGTGTTCCTTTACCCTTGTGCTTTAGGCCAGAGAAAGTGGTGGATGTGTTGATAAGTGTATGTATAATAAGTTGGGGAGTAAGAAATAAGAGGGTGATTGGGTTATATGAACGTGTTTTCAAAACAAATTGTTGTGCTCAAACAAATTGTTAAGGTAAAAGATCTTTAAAGGAGAAACCCCAATATTTTACCAAAACCCTTGAGTTGTGCTCAAGGTTGTAAAGTGAATTATGTGGTTAGATTTATTGTAAACTCGTAATTTTTGAATTATATGGAGATTAATGAAATTTGAGAAATGTGAAACAAGACAATGTTACTATGAAAATGTTGTTGGAATTATTAGTTATACTCTTGATTTATATATCGGCCATTTATAGTGAATAGAGATAATTATTTTGACTATTGGTGGAGGATAACATTAATTTGTTGTAGAAATTGCATGGGAGCTAGGTTAACTAAAGCCAATTCACTCGTGCATTTCATTTATTCAACTATTTCATGCCTATGCATTTGAAAAGTATTGTTTTGTGAAAAAACGGTGAATACCGTGGTGAATCTGGTTAAAGGGTATAGTTGTGGTTAATTAAGTTGGCCTTTGTATCTGTAACAAGCCCGCGGGGGACCTCGCTACAGCTCGGACTCGATTGTTGTCACGGTTCTTAATCTGAACCAAATCTAAATCCGGCAAATCGTTTTGAGAAAACAGATTTTTGAAAGAAGTGCCAAACATGGACTGCTTTGCCAGATACAGAGTCGCCACCTAAATATTTTATTTTGGGAAATTTAGGAAACCTTGACTCGTTGCCTAAGGCCACGTGTCCGTCATCACCAAAGTTGCCTCTCGGCTCGGGAACTTGGGTACGATTGAGGAAGGTCACTTCGTGAGCACCCCGCTCGCCCGATCAAAGATCGGCCTCTACTAACCATGATATCTAGTTTTGAAAACATTGTGTGCTCTTATTCCGGTTATTAGCCTAGATTTACTATGTGATGCGCACAGCATACAAGTATAGACCGGGTCGCCTGAATTGGAACAAAACATTTCATGTTTGTTTTTTTGAAAGATGGTTTGTTACTCGCAAGTAGGCTTAAAATGCAGATTTTGCCACCCTCAGGTGGGCTTAGAAAACATGGTTTTGCCACTATCTAGTGGGCTTAAAATTCACAGTCAATGCATTTGTTCCAATCCAACTAACCCCACCTTCACCCACAGGCATTCAGACAGTTATATCACATAAGCAGTTAGCCTCATGGTAAGCATGCTATTCATGGCAGTCACTCACACGCATGCAAGGATGCTAAAGCGTAAAAACTCACCGACTACTCCAAGCCAAAACAGAAACTGATTAGAAATCATGCATGACCCTAATTATACAGAAATGCCTAATGCAACACATGCAATAATGCAACTATAGCAGGCTCGGCTATTCTAAACATGGCATATGAGATGCAACAGCTAACAAGTACTCAACTTTGAAATTGAAATACAAATGCAGTTAGTATGATGCACCGAGCCCGGTGCATGCAAAACAGATGAATGAATGCAAACATGCTATCATACTGTATGCTAATTGAAACATGCCCTAATCTAACCATCATAAGCGGATAAATAAAAGGGAGAAAGACGTGGGGTTGGAAGACATGCATCACACGCACGCACACTTATTACAACATCGCCCTCGCTCGGAGGGTCCGAATAAATAGTACAGTCCCGAATAAATAATACAGTCCCAATTAAGTACAAAATCCTAATTAACTTAACAAATTAACTAAGAAAGCAATAAACTGGCATGCAAGCCAGGGGCTGCCTTGATTCTTCTTCGGATGATGAATGATGCATGTCCGGGTTGCCTTCGCGTGGAAATCCACTGTGATGCCCCAATTAGCCTCTGTTTCGCAATAATTTTTGGAAAGCGCGCCAAGCCCCGGAAGACTGCTGATTCTTGATTTGCTGCAACAGAGAGCAAGAAAGGGGCATGGCAATGTATTTTCACAAATGTATGCATGCCTCGATCCTTGTGCCACCAATCACGCATCTCGATGCATGGTGGCCAAGGAGCCGAATTGCACAACTCAATATGAAATGAATGCACATGAAAACACAACAAGACCTAACTCCATCATGGATAATCCGGAGTGTCGGTGACTGGGGAATTGAGACACGTTCCGTCACTCGGAGTACGGAACGTATCTCGTTTCCCGTGCTCGGGCTAACTCCTATCCCGAACACAATGCAATATGCATGACATGCATGAATGCAACTAAGATACAACCTAACATGCAAAATGCTATGAAATGGCATACACGATGCACGAGGTAACATGGCATACACAATGCTGTAGACACCCCATTTTTGACCGACCTTAAGACTCAGACGTCACCGATTGAGCGCTCGGTGATGTTGCATTTTGTGCTCGTTCAGAAGTCTCAGAGTCGCGGCCGTGAGCCCTGCCTCCGGACTTCCGAACCCTCTTCTGTACCTTGCCTCGGTTTGCGAACCAGACTTGGTTTTCTCTGTTTCTTTTCCTGAGGGGAGGGAGAGGTCCCGTGGACCATCTCTCAGTGGCCGTGGACTACATTTCGTGGCCGTAGGCCATTTTGCCCATTTCGGAGCCCGGTTCCCGGTTTTCGAAGCCGTCAGGCCGTGTGCCTCGGTTCGGGACCGTCTAACCATCTCCGACTGCTCCGGTTGTTGGCATGCATCTCATTTACTCCCCTTTGAGGGACACTGAGGCCTGAGAAACCCACTTCGTGGTCGAATGCTACTTTCAGTGCTTAACAGCCTATTTTCGGGACCCCGAACTACGTATTTTGGCCCCCGAACATTCGTTTTGCATCGGTTTTCGTTCATTTTTGGCAGGTACCTCTGTTTCATCACCAGGAAGGTCACAGAAGGACGGGAGGCTAGTAATTGTCTCAGCAACCAGTTATATTCCTCCGGCACCCTCCGACGCCCATTTTTCTCACTTCCGAGCCAATGTTGACCACCCTAGGGCCACTATCTTCACCCCCAAACCACATATTTGTGTTGTACACACATGGGAGGACCCTAAAAGTTTATGGCCGGCCAGTAAATTAACCTGGACCTTTTGAACCCCTCCTAAAAGTGGCTTGTTGTCTCTCCTGTCTTACAGTTGCCAATTTCCAACCACAGGGTTTTGTTGAGGACACATGGGAGGACACCTTTTTGTGGTGGCCGGCCAAAAATTCCTCTGGACCATTTTGCCCCTTGGCCGGCCGGCCATAGGGGGTGGCCGGCCGGCCACCTGAAGCTTTAATAGCTAGCCGGCCAGATTCCTTACACTGAGTACATTACAGCTGTGTGCTCTTTTCTCTCCAAAAACTGCATCCGGAGGGAACTTTTTTTGGAGGGAAAATTGATGCCATTTCCCTCCACTTTTTTCCCTCCATTTCTCCCCCATTCTTGTCCATATAGCTGGCCTCCCAGCTCTCTCTCAAGGGTTGGAAAATTGCTCTCAAGCTCATACACACATATCTATCTCCATTGCTCTCAAAACTCCAAGTTCTACACCACTCCCTTCACTACCACCTAGCACCACCACCACTACTCCATTCCAGTAGTTAGGAGAGGTTTTTCAGAGGCTTATAGGCATCATTCCTTGGTCCAAAAGGCAGCAAAGAAGTGGGCTTCAAGGGTAAGACCATTTTCCCTCTTTTGTAGCTCATTTTTGCCACATCTTTCTAGCCTATTTGCTTACTGTTTTCGGCTCCGATCCTAACTGAAAGGGTCATTTTTTTGAGCCATTATTCATGTTTGTTTAAGGGTTAAACACTGTTTGAGACCCCCATTTGGTACTTGCTTCAATACCCTCTTGTATGCCATTATTTTGCATGGTATTTCTAGCCTATGTGTAGTCTGTTTTGAGGCATGATATAAACTGTAAGTTGGCTTATTTTGAGCCCCTATACAACATTGTAGAAGGGCTCAACACTTTTGGGGGCCTCCATGTAGCACTTACCATTATACCCCTCTTTAATCCCCATTTTTGCATGTTTTGTTAGCCCATCTTGCTTCTGATTTTCGGCCATGATCAGAACTGAAAGTGGCCATATTTTGACCCCCTTGACATGTTTCATTAAGGGTCTTTGGCTTTTTGATGAATTTTTTGTATACTTCATGTTATACCCCATTGTTGGCCTTAATCTTGCATTGCATTTTGAGCATGTTTTCATATTTATTTGGAGGCTTTCATAAACTGTAAATGTTCATATTTTTGGTCCCTCTTCAGTGTTGTAGAAGGGTATTTTTCTGTTTGGGCTTTGCATCTACCACTTGCTTCATGGCCTCCCTTGCGGAGCCATTTTTGTATGCCATTTTAGCCCTACTTGTGCTTACTGATTGGCCATGTTTTGTACTGTAAAAATGTATATTTTGGGGCTTCCTTGCTTCTGATTTTTCACTTCATGTCCAAATTATGCATGTTTAGCATAGCTGTAGGCCATTCCATATGCCTAGTGTCACATTCCGGGAGAGATTCCATGCATCGGGTTTCATTTTACCGAGTTTCGGGGCTGTTTTCCCCCTCATTTTGCTACTGATTTTTGCATGTTTGCATACCATATTTCATGTCCTTGCCATGTCTCATTAGAGTGGCATTTCGGTGCCTGAGGGTCCGTCCTCAGTTTGCGTGTACGTATGCGCGCATTTCAAGGTGCCTTGTTTTCATCTGATGGCCTCCTATGTGAGTGTGGCTGAGGCTCTCTCATGTTGGTATAAGCCCATTATTGCATTGCGTATGCCATTTCATCCATAGCATTGTGTATGCTCGGTTGTGTATCACCTCGTGTAGCGTGTATGCCATTCCATAACATTGTGTATGTTAGGATTGTATCTTAGTTGCGTTTCACGCATATCATGCATATTGCATCGTGTTCGGGATAGAAGTTAGCCCAGGCACGGGAAACGAGGTACGTTCCGTACTCCGAGTGACGGAACGTGTC
Source organism: Camellia japonica (assembly GCA_030407325.1). Lineage (NCBI taxonomy): Eukaryota > Viridiplantae > Streptophyta > Magnoliopsida > Ericales > Theaceae > Camellia > Camellia japonica. Next base: position 81,242,837 of record JAPPVO010000010.1, on the reverse strand, counting down.
TGAATTCCCAAGTCACCGACACTCCGGATTATCCATGATGGAGTTAGGTTTTGTTGTAGTGTTCATATGCATTCATTCTATATTGAGTTGTGCAATTCGGCTCCTCGGCCATCATGCATCGATATGCGTGATTGGTGGCACGAGGATCGAGACATGCATACATTTGTGAAAATACATTGCTATGCCCCTTTCCTGCTCTCTGTTGCAGCATATCAAGAATCAGCGGTCTTCCGAGGCTTGGCGCGCTTTTCAAGAATCATTACAAAACAGAGGCTAATTAGGGCATTCCAGTGGATTTCCGCGCAAGGCAACCCGAACATGCATCATTCATCACCCGGAGCGGAATCAAGGCAGTCCCTGGCTTGCATGCCAGTTTTACAGCTTTCTTAGTTAATTTGTTAATTAATTAGGAATTTGTACATTATTTGGACTGTACTATTCTTTCATTTGGGACTGTATTATTTATTCGGACCCTCTGCGCGAGGGCATAATTGTAATAAGTGTGCGTGAGTGTGATGTATGTCTTCCAACCCCACGTCTTTCTTCCCTTTTATTTACCTGCTTATGATGGTTAGATTAGGGCATATTTCAATTAGCATACAGTATGACAGCATGTTTGCATCATTCATCTGTTTTGCACGCACTGGGCTCGGCGCATCATACAAACTGCATTTGTATTTCAATTCCAAATTGAATACGTGTTAGTTGAAGCATTCCATATGCCATGTTTAGAATAGCCGAGCCTGCTATAGTTGCATCTTTGCATGTGTTGCATTAGGCATTTCTGTATATTTAGGATCATGCATGATTTCTAATGAGCTTCTGTTTTGGCGTGGAGTACTCGGTGAGTTTTATGCTTTAGCATCCTTGCATGCGTGTGAGTGACTGCCATGAATACATGCTTACCATGAGGCTATGTGCTTATGTGATATAACTGCCTTGAATGCCTGTGGGTGGAGGTTGGGTTACTTGGAGTGGAACAATTCATTAAATGTTTGTTTTAAGCCCACTAGATAGTGGCAAAATCATGTTTTCTAAGCCCACCCGAGGGTGGTAAATTCACGTCTTAGCCTACCTGCGGGTAGCACCATCAAACCATTTTCAAACAAACAAACATGAAATGTTTTGTTCCAATTCAGGCGACTCAGTCTATACTTGTATGCTGTGCGCATCACATAGTAACCTAGGCTAATAACCGGAATAAGAACGCACAATGTTTTCAAAATAAGATATCATGGTTAGTAGAGGCCGGTCTTTGACCGGGCGAGCGGGGGTGCTCACGAAGTGACCTTCCCCAATTGTACCCAAGTTCCCGAGCCGAGGCAACTTTGGTGATGACGGACACGTGGCCTTAGGCAACGAGTCAGGGTTTCCTAAATTTCCCAAAAATAAAATATTTAGGTGGCGACTCTGTATCTGGCAAAGCAGTCCATGTTTGGCACTTCTTTCAAAATCTGTTTTCTCAAAACAATTTGCCGGATTTGGACTCTTTGGTTCAAGATTAAGAACCGTGACATTTGAGTCCTTGAACTGTAGTGACCCCAATATAAACAGAACGGGACTTAACCCTCCCGGGGCGTTCGGGGACGTCTACAAATGCGCTAACATACAACCTAGCATACACAATGCTATGGAATGAAATGGCATGCACAATGCAGAATGGACTTACACTAACACAAGTGGACCTCAGCCACACTCACATAAGAGGCCATTAGATGAAAATGAGACACTCGAGATGCGTACACACGTGCACGCAAACCGAGGACCGACCCTAAGGCACCAAATGCCACTCTAACAAGACATGGCAAAGCATGGAATATGGCATACTAACATGCAAATTTCAGAGGCAATAAGTGATGCAAAACAGCCCCGAAAGATGGCAAAATGACACCCGATGCGTGAAATGAATCCCGAAACATGAAATTAGTCGCATGGAATGACCTATGGCTATGCAATGCATGCATTATTTGAAAATGAAGTGTGAAGACAGAATCAAGACAGCCCAAAAATAAGCATATTTACAGTTCTAAGAAAGGCCAAACAGAGAGCGCAAATGGGGCTAAACTAGCATGCAAAAATGGCCCCGGAAGCAAGATAATGAAGCAAGTGACAGCTTCTGACTCTAAACAGAGAAGGGTCCTTCTACAATGTCGAAGAGGGGCCCAAAATATGATGTTTTACAGTTTACCACAAACCACAAAAACGGACACAAGTATGGCAAAACTCTCATGCAAAAAGTAGGCCTAAAGGAGGACAAAGAGGTAAGTGATGCATGCTGGCCCCAAACAGATGAAGGTCCTTCAACAAAGTTGAAGAGGGACCTGAAATACGACCTTTTACAGTTTATGATCAGAGCCAAAACAGTGTGCAAGTATGCTCAAAGTACTATGCAAGATATGGCCAAAAAGAGAGCTATAACACAAAGTATAAAAAGGATGCTTCAAACAGTAAAAGACCCTTAATGAAACATGAATAGGGGGTCAAAATGAGGCCATTTACAGTTCGGACCAAAGTCCAAAAACAGAAGCACAAGAGGCTAACAAATCATGCAAAAATGGGGCCAAAAGAAGGATACATAGGCAAGTGACAAAAAGAGACCTCCAACAGTAATGAGCCCTTCAACAATGTTGAAGAAGGGCTCAAAATAAGATACTTCACAGTTTACAATATGCCTCAAAACAGTTTACATATAGGCCAAAAACAACATGCAAGAAAATGGCATACAAGGGAGGTAATGAAGCAAGTGCAACAAGGAGGCCCCAAATAGTGAGAGACCCTTAATCAAACATGGAAAATGACTCAAAATAAGCCTATTTCTAGTTAGGGTCGGAGCCCAAAAGTGAAAGAGAAGAGAGGCTAATGTTGGGCAAGAATAGGACCAAAAAGAGGAGAGAAGGACTTACCCTTGAAGATTAGAGAACCAACAGCTCTTGGACCAAAATTCTGAGCCTTTAACCTCTTCAAAGCAGTCCCAAAGTGTTGGAATGAAGGATGGAGGCCTTGTGCTATGAGGTGGTGTAGAAATGGTGTAGGAAACTTAGGGTTTTGATGATTGGAATATAGAGAGAGAGAGATACAATCCAAGAGGCTTAAACAAAATTTTCTAACCCCTAAAACTGAAGGGGAGGGGCTGGTTTTATAGGCAAAGGGGTGGAGAAAAAGGGGGAAAAATGGGGGGGAGTTTCAAATTCAATTTTCCCCCCCAAAAGGCCAAACCCTCGGACATGGGTGAAGTGCAAAACAAAATACATGGCTGGAATGCACTCACAGGGGCAGAAATGGCCGGCCAGTTTAAAAGGGGAAAAAAGGTCATCCACCAGGTAAGTGGCCGGCAGGCCAGAAAAAGGTGGCCGGCCGACCAGGTCAAAGGGGAAAAGTGGCCGGCCACCCCCTAGGATGAAGCCCCAGAAGTTAGCTTTCCAATGCCGCAAACCTTGCATCAAAATTCCTCCTGTGGAAAAAGTTATGCCAGTTTCCGTGAAGCCGCGCAGATTCGGTCCAACCGGACTTCAACCAACCACATCTCCTCCCCCCGGACTTGGACTTAGGAGATTATTGAGTGCAAAATGAAGCCCCGGAAGTAATCTTTCCAATGGTGGTGGCCTCATATCTTAATTCCTCTTGTGCAAAGAGTTACGCCCGTTTCGGTGAAGCCGCGCAGATTTTTCTCCTTCCCGAATTCATGCTGAACCACTTTTGACCAAAAAGAAGTTGGCTTTTCAGCAAAATTGCTGGCCTCCCACCCTCCTACAAGCTTTCTAACAATGAAAATAAGGTCCCTGCCAAAAATGAACTCAAACCGATGCAAAATGAAGGTTCGGGGGTCGAAACGTGCAGCCCGGGGCCTCGAAAACTGACTGTTTGGCACCGGAAGTGGTGTTCGACCACGAAGTTGGTCTCTCAGACCACAGTGTCCCTCAAAAGGGAGGAAATAAGGTATGTGCCAAAAACCGGAGCAAACGGAGGTGGTTAAGCGGTCCCGAACCGAGGCACACGGCCGACAGCTCCGAAAAACCGGGAACCGGGCTCCAAACGGGGAAAATGGCCTACGACCACGAAACGTAGCCTACGGCCACTGAGAGATGGTCTAAGAGACCTCTCCCTCCCTTTGGGAAGAGAAAACGGAGAAAACAGAACCTGGTTCGCAAACCGAAGCAAGGCACGAAAGAGTCCGGAAGTCCGGAGGCAAGGCTCGCAGCCGAGACTCTGAAACCTCTGAACGAGCACGATATGCAACATCACCAAGCGCTCAATCGGTGACGTCTGAGTCTTAAGGTCGGTCAAAAATGGGGTGTCTACAGTATCCTTGTTGAAAGTCTAGAAATCTGCACAGTTATGATGCCTTCCTTTTAGTTAGTTGTCGGTAAAGTGATTTTGGTAGTACTTTTACAATCTACTTGCAGACACGTACCTAGAAATTACCAGTGTGTGTATTTACTGCCCTCAGGCATAGCATTGTATGCATTTACCATATAGTTTTATTAAATATTATACAAGTCATTAAGCTTGTCTTTACTGACCTTTGGGTTACCTTACGTGGAAAAATATTTCAAGTGCAGATCGTATACCTCCACCAAGAAGATAGCTTAGGAGGAAGTTGGAGCTAAATACTCGTTTTGTATTTTATTTTTGTGTAAGTCAGGGCTTTTGGTGTACTGGGCTTAAGACCCACTTTTGTTGTAACCAAGTATAACCTTGGAAACTTATAGCCACTGAGGTATAGAACTGTAATAAATTAGATATAAATCTTTATCACTCACATGCTATAGATTCAGGTTTTAGAATCATTGAATGTATCAATGCATGTGAAATAATCTTGTAATCTCAACAGGAATATCATGAATATAATGTGTTGGCATTTCATTAAACTTCTGCTTGTTATTGAGCACTGTATATATTTCTGGGGTGGGACAAAGGTTGGCACAAACTCTGTGCGCGTATTATATTCATATTGTATTTTTAGTTATGAAATTGGAATAAAAAGAAATGTAACTTAAATTATTGTATATTTATCTTAATTATAACTTCTAAATTTGTATATTTTTATAACAAAAAGAGGTATGTCAAAGTTCATTTAACCAGGTTTAACCATTTTTTTTAATACAAATTATCAAAATTGCACTAAGTAGATTTAAAATTTTTAATTTTTTTTAAACTAATAATTTAAAAAGTTAATAAACATAAAAGTTAACTTATAAATTTCATACATAGTACAAGACAAAATATTAAATTACTGCAAAATAATTATAATAATTTATTTTAATTTATAAAGTCTCATGCGTAGCACGGTTTACCGCTAGTTACATTATATCAAAAAATTGAGCCTTTCCAAATTTGGGAGCATAAAACTTGGGCTTGGCTAATCTTATGGTCCAGCCGGCCTTGCACTACCATGTCGTCTCCGTCGCCGCCACCGCCGCCATCATACCACACCACATACTACCATTACTGTCACAATATAAAAATTAAAATATACAATTTGAAAATATTAAATTTCAAATTTGATCTTATATCTGTTAAATAATTTATTGTTAATTCAACATTTAAATTTTTATAAAGCTGTTTTTCGGCTTAAAAAATTTAGCATTCAGTTTTTAATATTTAATTTTTAATTTTCAGATTTATGAAACACTACGTATAGTGTATTGTTTAGACTTAGGTCTTGTTTGGGAACATACTATTTTAGTAACTTTTTAGCTTTTTATGAAAGGATATGCAGAAAAGTAGATAGAGTGATTTGACAACTTATACTGACTTTTTAATTTCTTTTAAAACTAAAATACTTATTCCCCAAACAAAGCCTTAATCTGTATTTTTTTTAATATAAATTTCTAAATTACTGTTAATTTCGTACTAAATTTAAAAATATACTATCCAATTTTTAAAAAAATTGAGACTATACTCGAACTTTTTTAAGTTGGACCTGTAGAGTTATACTTGTAAGTATTGTCCAACACTCCTAATTTCTATGTTCGATTTCACTTCGAACATAATTGTGCCTCTTCTTTGGAAAATACATTAATTTTTTATTAATTGGCCAATTGTTTGTTTTTTTTGGAACTAGTAATTGGCCAATTGTTAGATTAAACATATTATGTGCGTATTTGAAGCAAATAAGTTAGAGATTCTTGAATTATCATTTTTAAATTTATTCATTCTGACATTGTAGGAGGTTGATTATTAATCGATTCCTAAATAAAATAACAACTAATATGAAAGAATTCACATCATCTAAAATAAATTTAAAGGTGAAATGTTACAACACCCTAATAATTTATATACTATATATTATAGCAAAGGGATTTTTCGTAAAGAACCTTGTGAGAGCTTTAAAAGTTTCAACTAAAATTTTGAATTTTTGAATTAAAAAATTTTTTTAAAAAAAATGTGATTGGCTAATACATTAATGTAATAATTACAAAAATATTAATTATTTCATGATTTATTTTTTGCAAAAAAAAAAAAAAGTTAAAAGAAACTATTTCCTGATTTGTTCAAACCTATTATCTCTTATAAAAATTCAAAATGATATATTAAAATTCCTTTTTTCTTCTCTTTTTTCTCCAATATATTCTCTTTCTACACAAAACCCTAACTGTTACACAATCAAACTTTTTTTCACACCATGTAAAACTTAGGGGTGAGAATTTAGCACGTAACCCACTAACACAACTCGAATCATACACGTAATTAGAGGGTTAGGGTTAATCATTTTTTAACTCGAATCCGAATATGATACGACCTGAAAACACGAATATTAAATGGGTCGTGTTTAGATTGAACATGTGAAACCTGAAATGGACTCGTTTGACCAGCACAAAAATTCATGTTGACACAAACCCACTATTGATTTGTATGTAACTCAAATACAACCTGAATTTAGTAAGCATAAAATTTTAAGTAATTCATTCTCATCCGTTAGATTAAAACTTAAATCTCTATATAATATATACCCAATAAACTGTAACCCTAAATTAATAATAAATTGGCAGAAGTCAAGGTTGGTAGACAGGAGAATTTTTGAATGTGTGGTAGGAGTGCTTTTGTGGCAAAACTCAATGTGAGAATCACAACAATATTACTTTGGATGTGGCATAACTACAACATTATTATTTTTAGTTTGGTATTAACTGCAACATTAGTATTTTTAGTTTGGTATTAGAGCTTTTAAAATTTTATTGGATATTTAAATATTAATGAGTGACAATAATTTAGATTAGATGTATAATGTATTAACGATGAATATTTTTTGATTAGTTTCATAGATGTTGATATATATATTATCATTGTGTATCAATATTTAAACAAGTTATTCTTATGTGATGTGAAACATTTTTTTTTTTTTTTTTTTAAAAAATAGGCACTATTTGCTTATGATCTGAAATATGAACTTTTGCCAATCATATTAAGCATGTTGTGTTAGAGTCAACACGATTATAAGTAGGTCAAGTCAATGTTAAGATAATTGACACGTTTAATTAAATGGGCCATGTTAGTGTTGGATTGTTTGAACATGAACCCGATATGACATGACATAAAAATGACACGACGTGAAACGATTCCCACGCCTAAAACTTGCTTATCGCTCAAAATATTATTTCATGCAATAGATTACCGCAACACTTTTAAACTTTTTTGGTAGAGATATTCAAGGTTAGTTAATGTTTATTACTTTGTATTAGGGGTTTAGGGTTTCACCGGGCTAGGTCGGCTTCGGGCCCAACTGGAATTACCTGATAAGGGACGTTGTGGCTACCCAAGACCACCTAGCCCGAACATTGGGCCTATATAATTAATCCAAGCCTAGCTCTAAATAACTTATAATTCTCAAGCCCATCCATCGAGCCACATAAGCTATAAAATAAATAAATAAATAATTAAACATCATAGTATTTGTTATTTTTTCATAAATAGACAAAGGTGTATAAAGCAACTAACCATTAAAGATTTGAATGCCATGTTAATTAAAACATTACAATTTTTTATAAACCAAACACACTCATAATTCCAAAAGTTCAAAATTTTTTAAATCAAACTGTTAGTAATGCATCAAGCTAAAAAAAAAAAAAACCATAATTTAAATTTTAAATTTCTTCAAACATTTTTTTTTTTTTTTTGAATATTTTGAGCAAAACAGTGACCACTTGAATCTTACAAATCACATGGCTAACAATAAAAGGGTATATATATATTTTCAATATGTTATATAAATTAATTAATTATTTAATTTAATTAAATATGTAGTGGGTCGGGCAACAATATAATTCTCAAACCCAACCTATTAATTAATCGGGCTAAACCTATCAACTCAGCCCAGCCCTATCGGTTAAAATAATATTCTTAAGCCCTAAAAAATAGGGTTTGACTAAGCGGGCCGGTGGGCCGATGCCCACCCCCATACTTTTCTATTGTTTATGTTCCAATTTTTTCTTCAAAATTCATGACTAGGTGATAGCTATGGGGTGGAGAAAGGAGGGTGACATCAATGAATTTAAAGTGTAGATCGACACTATTAAAAAAGTTAATATTTTACTATTTTTTTAGAGAAATATGATGGAGTATTTGTGACGATTTAGTATGTAAAGAAGATACCTCTGTGTTTGCATAAAAAAAAATTGTGTGTTTATATTTTTTTAACAATAAATATTTTAATTGTTGTAACGCCCTCAAAATATGGTATAAATCAACCCAAAAGATTTACAAGCATAATATGAAATGTATTACATTCATTCATCAAAGTTTATATTACAAAAGAGATTACATGCATTATACTTTTACAAATGTTCATTCTGAAACTACAGCATGTAACACTAATTAATAACAACAAAATAAATGCCCTACGGGCTTACATCTTTCCAAGAGATAACTTGGTTACAACAAAAGTGAGAGTCATAAACTCTTTACAATTAAAGCCCTCGGCTTAAGAAGAAAACATATAAACATATAGATAACAAAAATAGAGCCTTCAGTCTCGTCCTTTCAAACTATGTCCTTGGAGGTGGCATGTCACCTATACCTGAAAATGGTTTCCTAAATAGGGTGAGCCAAAGCCCAGTAGAGATATGCTAAAACAATATATGAGAATTAACTAAAATATCAGCATCAGATAAATGTCCAATACTTGCAAACCAACTTACACTCTTTCCATGACCAATCAATATCGACATTTATATTTTAGTCCATTTCTATTCATTTATCCCAATCAATTCATTGACATAGTTTATTGTTATCTAAATAATTCAAAACGAGACTATAACTCATTTATTAACACTTCAATAACAAACATTATTCAAACGCTTCCATTTTCTTGCCATTTCACGGAATCACATCTGAGGGAACCGACACCCATATATATATATATAAGATTTCGAGACTTTCACCCTGGACATTCCGGCCAACTTAATTATCAATAGAGTCTATCCCCTATCTCCTCCCAAACAATGATACATATACAATGTATTTAAAAGCGTGCCATGTACAATGACTACCAAAATTCACACATTCAACAATTTAATCAAACCGTCATATTCAATGACATAATTCATATGACTAGTTTCAATTTACCTAGTCCTCATGCAATTTCTACAACAATCATAGCTATCTTCTACCGATAGCCCAAAACAGATATTTTTAAACAGATAAACAAATCTATCAAACAGATAATTTGCCAAACTTTCCATAGATGAGTGATTTATCAAATCCAACTACGCCATTCATTTATAAGCTCTTCCAATTTCATATTTCTCCTATCAATTTCATGGTTAATACAAATAGTTCATTTAACTCATATTAGGGCAAATCTCCCCCTTTTTCACATATCAATCCCCAAGGCTCAATCTTACTACTTATTCTCAGATAACATCATAATCAAGACCACACATACATATATGGGGCCAAATATAGAAAACCCCTCTTTCAAAAATTCACATCCAAACCCTAATTTCACCCAAATCTTCCAAAATCCCACCATTTATACAAAATGACAAACACCTAGGTTAAAACTCATATTAAAGAGTAGAATAGCCCTACCTCAAGTGGAGAAGCTCAAAGGAGAGAAGGAGAAACCTTGAAGATGCCCAAAACTCCAACTTTCTTGGATCAAATGGAAGCTCACAAGTTACTCTACCTTTTTCTCAAAGGGAGTAGAGTAGAAACTCTTAGATTCTAAGGGATTTGTAGAGAGAAGTTGGACTTTTAGAGAGAGAGACAGCTGATCTTGGGTTTTTAGTGAGAAGAAGTGCACAAAGTGATATAAAAATGCTCTGCTGTGAACTGATATACGCAGTCCTCGCTTGAGCGAAGGAGTCGTCGCTCGAGTGACCAGACACAACAAGTGACCTCGCTCGAGTGCAAGAAGTGTCGCTCGAGCATAGAATGCAAAGCTTCAGGTCTGCCATAGATGCACACGCACGCTCGAGCGCAAGAAGTCTCGCTCGAGCGAAGAAGCAATTTCACCAGACTCGCTCGAACGCAAGAAGCTTCGCTTAAGCGAAGAACTTCCCCTTCCCAGAAAAACTGCATCTGGGAGAGAAACCTGAAGACCTTCAAAAGAGACCCATTACACAAGGCTCGCTCGAGCGCAAGAAGCCTCGCTTGAGCGAAGAGGCCAAAATCTAGGCAACATCAATTTAAACCAACTAACAACCAACATGTTCCAAACTCGCCCAACAAGTTCTAAAACTCAAATACAAAGAGTCAAAGGAGAAAACAAGACATGGATACAATGTTCAACTACGGAACTCGAGTCTGGAACACAATGAAGGTCGGGGCAAAACCGGATCGCTATAATTGTTTTCATTATAACATGTTGGTGCTTTTTTTTTTTTTTTTTTGTAATCCTGTTAATAGGTACTTTTAAATGCCTTAAATTATTTATCAGCAGCAAATTATACATGACTCTAGCAGATTTTAAAAATCAATCATGATTAAGTTTAAGTATAGCAAAATTGTGCAAAATTAATAAGTCAAAGTAATTTCTTTATATTTAGGATTACACTGTTTCCATAATTTAATTTTGCATGTGTTAAATATAGCCCGTATTCAATGTGATTTATTCAGTTTTATATATATATATGTGTGTGTGTGTATATTTTTAAGAATTTGAGTCAAAGTGTTTGGTTTAACATATATTTTATAAGGCATAATTATTTTAAATAAATTTAAAACTAAAAGATGGATGTTTTTATTTTTTACTTTCTGATAATTATATAAATTTAACTTTAAATTTTAGTTTAAAATTTAAACTTAAATTTATATAAATCTAATTATTTTAGATATAATAATTGTTATTATAATTTTTTTCTTAAAATGTACTGCCATAATCACAATGTAATATTATTTAAAAATAATTTCTTTTGTAATGTTTGCAAATAATTCTCAACTTTGAAAAAGAAATCCTACATCTAAATCTTTCTATCTTTTAAAATATAATTGTAAAAATCATTCCATATTAGTCTTTGGAAACAATATAATTAAAGGAAATTTGTAAAGTCATTAGTAATGGATTAATTATCATTCCATATTAGTTTTTGGAAACAACATAATTAAAGGAAATTTGTAAAGTCATTATTAATGGATTAATTGACTTCTGTAGGTGTAGGATTTTCTTTTCCAAATTGAAAATTATTTGCAAATATTACAAAACAAATTATTTTTAAATAATATCACATTGCAATTATGGTAGCCTAACTTAAGAAAAAACGATATGAAAAGATTTTCAAAATCGTATTTTAAAGTATATATATAACAAATATTATTAATAATTAATTTTTTTAATAAAAATACACTTATCATATTTGTTTGGTTTAATTTTTAAAATTATTTTTGCGTTTTTGTTATTGTTTTTTTTAATCTTCAGTAAACCTTTTTTTTTTTTTCATATTTCAGTCAAATACACTAAACTAAGATATTTATAGAAAAAATAAAATAAAATAATTACTAAAAACAAAAACACCACGAAAAATGCATCATTTTTTTGTTTTTATTTTTTACGTTTTCATTTTTAGTATTTTTTTTTCCCAGTTTTCTTCACAAATTTTACATTTTAGGTGCATTTACGATTAGGGTTATTTGCATGAAGATTGATAAGTATCACTTTGACCCTTAAACTGTAGAAGTGTACTAATTGAACTCTAAACTATATATTGAGAAGTATCTCACCCTAACTTAGTTGATGTCCCTATACCAAATATACTTAGTAGATAATTCACCTAACCAATATAGAATATAATAGTTCTTAAAGAAATTTGACATGTTTTAACAATTAAATTTTAATAGTTAATTTAAAATTATTGAATTATTTTTATTTTAATAGAAATTGTTTTATAGAATTTACATAAATAAGATAAATTATTTTTACTTTATAATATTTTATATTTAAAAAAAAATTATTCAGTGCATAGCATAAGTTTGTTACTAGTAGAATAAATAAATTAATTAATATTTTAAAAATTTTCACAGGATGTGCCAAGTTACTACCTCTGGTATAAAACACGCTATTTTAGTCTAAGATATGTTATTTTAGTAATTTTTTAGTTTTTTGACTAAAATATGAGGTAAAAAAAATATTTGGGATGACTTTTTGACTTTTTACGAAAAAATATACAAAAAGTAGAAAAAAAAAATGAATATTTGACTTTTTGGTATAAGTTGTTGGCTTTTTATTTTTTATTTTTTATTTTTTTGTGATTTTTTGACTTTTAAACTAAAATATTGAGTTGCGAAACGTGACCAGTTGTTGTCAAAGTTGTCGTTGTGATCCTCTAATTCCATTTCTCATATGTCCTCATCTTGATGTTATAAAATAAATGGATAAATTACACGTACTTTGTATGGCTTATGTAACGCCCCAAAATAAATAGGATAAACCCGTCTCATAAAAGGAAATAAAGTTGAAACCAGATACTTTCATTAATCAGAGTTGGTATATAAAAGGTGACACATGCATTATATATTCATAAATGATTCATCCTGAATCTACAACATATTTATAAATAGTAATAAGAAATGAAAGCTAAACAGATATTCAAATGTCCTAAAGGTTTACATCTTTCCAAGACCGTGTTTGGTTACAACAAAATGAGTCAGAAGCTCAATACAATTAAAGCCCTAGGCTTGTACAAAAGTTAAACACAAAATAAACAGAATGAGTCTTCAGCCTCACAGTCCTCCTAAGCTAAGTCCTTGGCACCAACACCTAAAAATAGTTTTTCCCAAGTAGGGTGAGTTAAAACCCAGTAGAAATAATCTAATACAATATATGAATCTTAACAAACATGTAGGCATGATGTGCACATATAATGCCTGTGATAAAATCTTTCATAATTTATCAGATCATACTATGCCAAGTTTTATATCTCATTGCATTATTCATATCATTCAATCAACCAATACTGAGGATACAGCTCATTGGGTTTCAAATCAATGTAATTATCACACAAGCTCAATCATTTGCTATTTTACGAAAATTTCGTCTACGGCATCGGCACCCATGTATACAAGCAATTTTCGAGACTTTCACCTTGGACACATAGGCCAACTTAATTCACTGGAGGCCATCCCCTTTCTTCTCCCAGACATGGAGTACATTTCATTTCTTCTCCCAAACATCATACGTATATAATGTATTAAAACATAGTCATGTTCAATGACATCTAATAAGATATTAGTTTTAATTCACCTAATCCATATACAATTTCTACAGCAATCATAGCTATTCTCCACCGATAGCCCAAACAGATATTTCTAAACAGATATACGATCTCTGAGACAGATAAATCATCCAAATTTCTATAGGTGAGAGGTAATACATATCTAACTCCACCAGTTATAGGAACATGTATCCAATTTCACATTATCAATACCAATTCTATTATTTATACCAAATAATTAATTTAAACAATTTAGGGCAAAACTCCATTTTCTCCCAAAATTCAATCCATGTGTTAAAATCAACAATTTTCACACAATACATCCTTACATCTACAACCACAATCATTTTCAATACTTCCTTTTAAAAACCCCTCTTTTGATTTTAAACCAAAACCCTAGGTTTGTCTAAACTCTTCCAAATCCCACCATTTGTTTACACAACAACAAATAACTAAATTAAAAATCATAGGAGAGTGTAGAAAATCTCTACCTCAAGTTTAGAAAACCAAGGGAGAAGTGGAGAAACTCCAAAGACATCGATACCAAGATTGATTTGGATCAAAACGTAGCTCTTGAGGTGCTCTACCTTTTTAACAAAGGCACAAGAGTGGAGAAATCACTAGATCTAGATGAAAAAGTAGAGACAATGTAGGTTTTAGAGAGAAAGGGTCTCAACTTTAGGGTTTGGAGAAAAATAGATTTGAAAAAGTGATAGAGAATGACCTTTTTACGAGCTGATATACGTACAGTCCGCTCAAATGCAAGAAGTGACGCTCGAGCGTCAGACACAATAAGTTGTTCCACTCAAGCACAAGAAGTAACGCTCGAATACCAAGACACCATGAGTAAGAGTGACACCGCTCGAGTGCAAAAAGTGACGCTCAAACGCAAAATACACATTTTCAGTAGTTTTGCAAAGAACAGACCAACACTCTAGCACAAGAAATCGCCACTCGAGCTAAGTCCGCTCGAGCGCAGAAAGAATCGCCCGAGCGTCGAATACACTCTCCTAGTAGTTTTGTAGACCTGCAAAAGTATTGAGAGTTTGCAAAGCCCGTTCAAGCGCAAGAAGTGTCACTCGAGCGGAAGAGCAAAATTCTGGACGACAAGAGTTTGGAAACCGAGCAACCAACCTGTTCCAAACACAACCACAACAACCTAATAGCCAAAATTAAGGAAAAAACAAGGGAAACAAGGTATAATCAACAGTAGGGAACCATGAAACTCGTATCTATAATACAACAAGAGTCGGGTCAAAATCGGAATCGTTATAGCTTATCCCTCTTATGCAATATCAGTCTGACTTGTTTAAACCAATTAATCTGATCCAATCTGACTCGACCATGTACAGACAGTTTCGTCACTAATTTCGGTCGGTAGCGGTTGAAGTTACATAAAATTTTCATTTTTGCGGTCGAGTGTCGGATTTAAAGAATAAAAAAACAATTAACCCGACCCGCCTGATGTATTAAACGATGCTTCTATCCACGTGTTTGCTCTTTACTAGTTAGAGATATTAAAATATTATTAACAAAAGGTATTTACTATAGTTTTGCTTCATCTACCAAGATAACCTAGGGAATAGGCATCATTACTACAACCTGTTCAACTTTTCAACTAGACTTCATAATTATACATTTGACTTATTCAACTCTTTAGCTGGACTTCAACATTACAAATTTGAACTTTTCATTTTCACGTCTCTTTCAATACTTTGCTGAAGAAGTTTAGTTGGTAAAAACATCTCTCTCTCTCTCTCTCTCATCTACTAGAGACCCTCAATCATCTCTTGCACCCTTTTCTACTCTGATAATCCCCTTCCCGTCCCCCCCTTTGATTTTTCCCAAATCCCTCTTCTAGCCTTACTCCCTTCTGAAACCCTAACACGTTAGAACCACAGATGATGAAGGTGATCGTAGATGGTAGGTTTGTTTGGTGTTGCACCTGCTGAATCTAGATCTGCAACATCTGACAAGTATCAAGTCAAAGAGATTGGAAGCCTAGATCGCGAGACGAGTCTGTATTTTTTTGATTTTATTTGGGAAAGGGTTAAGTTTGGATTTTTTTTTTCATGTGTTTTTTTGTGCGTGTATGATTTTATTTTATTTTTTTGTCGTATTGTTTTTAGATGAGTTTGGATCTGATCTTTGACCCATGTAATTTTCTTCTTGTTGTTGTTTACTATGTGAAGCCCAAATTGAGAAAACAAGACCCGTCCGGTACCGACCGTGAATCCAAATAGTGTGAGCGGTTTGATTTCGAACAATGCATTGGTCAAACTTGGATAGGCATATGCTAAACCCGACATAATCGGTTCGAGTGACAGGTATATGTCAAACTCGGTCTGATCCGACTCATGAACAGCCTTACCTCATATTAAGAAAATTGCACAAACCTTTCTATTTCAACATAAAATGTAAAATTACTTTATTATCCACACCTTAAAGAAATTTACCTTATTATCCTCACCACATCATCATTCTCCCTATTGTCGCCCTTCCATTGTGCACCACCTCTCTATACCATTACCACCATTCAATCATCATTTTTTTTCCTATTACACCATCACATCTCCATCCCTCAACCTAGGCCTAACACCATTGTTGCCCTATAACCCCAATTCCAAACTTCATAACAAGTGTAAATCAAACTTGAAATCCCCCAAACTTGACCTCTCAAAATCAAACCCTCAATAACTATCTTTTTATTTTTCTCTTACCACAGACCCAATTATTACCCTTGTTGCATCTCTCATTTTTCCCTTCTCCATGTCACCATTTTTTCCATGACCCTCATCTGTGATTTTCATCATAATTTCTATTGTAAATACATGTATACCTATTTGTGAATTTTGTTTCAATAATGGGTCTCTTTTTTTTTTAAACTCTTTTTTTTTTTTCTCTCTATTTATGTTTTTTTGACTCAAGTGATTTAGGGGTTGTTAGTAGTGTTTGATGGTAGTTGGTGCTTGCATTGGGTGTAATGCATGGAAGAAAATGGTAGTTTACTAGATGGAAAGGGGTGGCAATGTTGTACATGGTAAAGACTAAACCTTCGTTTGAGATGTGAGTTGGTTTTTTGGTTATTTTAGTCTAGGGCTAAAAATTCTCATTTGTGATGGACTCTTTGGCTTTTTTGACTTTAAATGATTATGGTTTAGATATGACATCTTGTCATATTGACTTTTTAGTCTATTTTATATTTTTGTGACTAAAATAACCAAAAAAATCTATGCCAAACATATCCTAAATAGGTTGTTCACAATAGAATTAGATGGCGATGGCGATGGTGGATGGAGGGAATGAAGAAAGTCATAAAGTCTTTGCACAAAAGCTTCCTATATATAGATTTGGAGTCGTCAAATGTTTTAGGCAATTATCAAAATTGCTAGCTTATTCAATTGCCCCCCATCTTCAGTTATCATGTAAGCATGGCCATGTTGATCTATTGTGTAGTTATAATATCGTTTGACCTCGTACAACAATGATTCAGAGCACTAATTTTGGTGCTCTCATGGAGCACTAATGACATGGCAAGGAAAATGAAGAAAAAAAAAAAACAAATAAACCAAGACCAAAATATCACATCACAATGAGTGGAGTTCACTACCTGTAACACCCTCAAAATAAAGCATAGTCCAACCATTCAAATAATCCATAAAACATAATAAAGGTTACACATTACATTCATCAGAGTAGTCTTTACAAAAGCTATTAAACAAATAAACGCCCTACGGGCTTACAACTTTCCAAGTCAACACTTGGTTACAACAAAAGAAGAGTTCTAACTCTATACACAAAAGCCCTTGGCTTGAATTTACAATTAATCATCAAACAGAATATCAAAACACGGAGCCTTCAACTCCTAAACCTCCCAAACTAAGATCTTGGAGGCGGCATATCTCATGTACCTGAAAATGGTGTCCCAAGTAGGGTGAGCCAATGCCTTGTAGAGATATGCTAGACAACATATGAGAAATAACTAAAACATTAGCATTCGATAAATGTTAACGCTAGTACACCAATTTACATTCTTTCCATAACCAGCCAGTATTTACATCCATGTTCCAATTCAATTCCTTTTCATTCATCCCAACAACACATTGCCATAACCCATCATCATTCAAAATGGTTCAAGATGAGACTACAACTCATACCATCAATACTACAAACACGAACATCATTCATACACTTCAATATCTTTGCCATTTTACGAAACTACGTCCGAGGGAACCGACACCCAAATATATATAAGATTTTGAGACTTTCACCCTGGACACTCCGGCCAATGGAGTCCATCTCCTATCTCCTCCCAAACAATGGAGTACATCCCATATCTCCTCCCAAACAATATACATATACAATGTATTTAAACACATCGTCATATACAATGACCAATTCAATCACATATACAATGTTGATATCCAACCGTTATATTCATTGACATATTCCAATTGATTAGTTTCAATTTACCTAATCATCATGCTTTTTTACACAATCTATCGTTAAGACTAATCACATGCTTTTCTACAACAGATATATCTATACAGATAAATAAATTTCTCAACAGGTAATATATCACACTTTTCATAGGTGAGTGATCTATCAATCCAACTACACCATTTAATCAAAACTTCCCCAAATTTCATAATTTCCAAACCGATTTCATAATTCCACAATGTTTTCACTATTTAAACAAATAGTTCATATAAAGCAAATTAGAGCCTTCTCCCCATTTTCTCAAATATTGCACCCAAGGCCAAATTTTCCCCATTATACACAAACAACCCTATTCTCAAGGTCTCACACACATATAGAATCCAAAATAGGAAAACCTTCTTTTACAAATATCAAAACCCTAGCCTCAACTTTACCCAAATCTTCCACAAACCCACCATTTATACAAAATGACTAATACTTAGGTCAAAACTCATATAAGAGAGTAGAATATCCCTACCTCAAGTGTAGAAGCTCAAAGAAGAAGTAGAAAAACCTCAACGACGCCCAAACTTGATTTTACTCGGATCAAATGGAAGATCTTGAGAAGCTCCAACTTTTTAATGAAGACACAAAGGTTGGAAATCAATAGATCAAGGCCAAAATGCAGAGAGAGAGGGTATTTTAGAAAGAGAAGCTCTCAACTTAGGGTTTTGAAAAGTTTGAGAGAGAGAAAGAACAGAAAAAGTGATTTAAAATGTCACTTTCGCGATCTGATATACGTCCAGTCCGCTCGAGCGGATAGTTCGACGCTCGAGTGTCAAACACAAAATTTCTACCCGCTCAAGTGCAATACAGACCGCTCGAGCACCAAGACACAGTAGCAAAGCAATACCCGCTCGAGCGTAGAATACACACTTCCAGTATTTTATAGACTTCAAACAGCCGCTCGAGCGCAAGAAGGGTCGCTCGAGCTCAGACCCGCTCGAGCGTAAGAAACTCCGCTCGAGCGTGAAAAACACTTCTGTAGTATTTTTGCAGACGCACAAAATACTGAGTGATTGCGAACCCCGCTCGAGTGCAAGAGGACCTGCTCGAGCGAATGACCAAAATTCTAGGCAACAAGGTTCTAGACCAACTACTAACCAACCTGTTCTAAACATGCTCAAGACATTCCAAAACTCAAATTCAAAGAGTAAGAGAAGGAAAGACATAAACAACAACATTAAACCATAAAACCCGAGTCCGAAACACTATAATGGTCAGGTCAGAAACCGGGATCGCTATACTACCAACTCATTAGAACTAGCTTTAGAGCTCAAGAATTAGAGTTCCAAAGCATTTTTTGACCTCTTATAGGATAGTGGTGCTTGTATGGGTAGAGGAAATGAAATAAATTGGTGGGAGGTAAAGATATTCGAAAAAGCAAAATAGATAAATGTCATCGGTGCAATTAAGTGTGATAATCTTAAGGTTAAAATTGGCAAAAATTTATTGTTAACTATAACAACCCAGATTTTTAATTATTTTGTAAAATTTATACTAATATTATTTAATCACAATTAGGAAAATATACGATTGATTTTGTATTATTATGTATAATTTTGTAAAATAATATAATTAGTAAAAAAATTTAGGGGTCATAGTATAAATAAATAAATAAATAAATAAATAAATAATAATAATAATAATAATAATAATAATAATAATGGATGTGATAGTAAAATAAATAATTAATTTTCTGTTGGTATAAGATAAAGTGTAATTTAATTAGGGAT
The DNA here is from genome assembly GCA_030407325.1 of Camellia japonica. Classification (NCBI taxonomy): domain Eukaryota; kingdom Viridiplantae; phylum Streptophyta; class Magnoliopsida; order Ericales; family Theaceae; genus Camellia; species Camellia japonica. Next base: position 81,222,973 of record JAPPVO010000010.1, on the reverse strand, counting down.
TAATTTATTTATATAGTTATATTAAAAAACTGGGCCAAAATGTAATTATCTTAAATACTTATTAAGGATAAAAATGAATCTATGAAATTTATTATCGAATCTGGGAAGATTCGCATGGGCCACGTAATGCTCTTACGTCCCTATAAATAGGGAGGAGCTGATCAGTTGGGTGGAGGAGAGAAGGAAAAGAAGAAAGAAAGGAAAGAAAGAAAAGAAATGAAGAAAAGGAAGGAAAAATAATGGAAGCTGAGAAAGTATTTGGTAGTGGAAAGAAAGAGTGAGGTATTAAAGTTAAGGTAAATTATATTATACTTTGAGTTACCATAATATATTTTACGTATGTTTTGACTTACCATAATTTATTTTATGCAAGTTATATTTTATAAATTATTATAATTCAAGTTAAGTTTTAGAAATATTTCAATTACGTGGATTAATTTCTAAACCCTATTTGCTTAAAATGAAACCCATGGATATGTTTGTTTATATTTTAAAGAATATTTGACTATGACCTTATAAACAATTATGTTTTGTAAGTACCACGGAAGTCCCACGTCTTGGGGGACTTAAATAACCATTGGCTTTTGTTTGGTCACTTTGTGGCCCTCTGTCTGTCATGGATCCATTGACCTCTGTTCTGTGCGGACCAAAGTGCTGTGCGGAGATATGTGCTACACTGTTGTGGGAGCCACCTCTATAATCCGTACAAGCCACCTCTTGAGTCCATGTATCTGTTCTGTTCTGTTCTATATCATGCTTATGGTTATTTATTTACATAATCTCAGTTTTGCCACTTAAATGATTATTTGTTCAGACTAAGTTATTTTAAATATTTTAGTTACATAACTATCCATGGTTATTTTGTATCCATTATACTCTTGGTATAATATTTCTCACTCTGCCATGTGCTTATAGCTATTTACCAATTTTCAGGAAACAATACAATTCAGAAATAACTTTTGGAAAGTCTTAGATATGGGGCTGCAGAATAGACACACACAGCACTTTTATGATATTTTTCTATGTAAATATTGGCCTTTTTAGTCAATAAATTTTGTAATAAAAATAGAAACTCCGATAATTATTTTGGTACCCTCACTTAAATATTATTTCCGCTCACGCTTATTAATTTGTTTAAGAATTGGCCGGAGGTAACTTCAATTATTGGTCATCATGATACTTAACCCTTGGGTACGGGGAGCGGGTCGTGACATTAACACTATCAAAATTGGGGAACTTCTATTTCTACACACTTAATTAACTTAGTACACATCTTTTTTCAGTACACACACTTATTAATTTGATTATTAATTAATTTTCTCAATCTACACACTAAAAGCTACAATTATACACTTCACTCATAATTATTGTACACACACCACTCAACTCTTCTTTCCACACTTTGTTTTGATTTGTTTTGTTTTTTTTTTAATGTTTTTCGGTTTGGAGATTTCGGCATTGGTTTTTCGAAATTATACATTTAATTCAAAACTTAACTTCCGAATAAAAGTGATTAGTTCGACAAATTTGTTCCGAAAAAAATATAAAAAAAAAACTTTTGACAGTTGATATCCAAATATAATAAAATAATTCGGCAGTTGATGTCTGAATATAATGAAATAATTTGGCACTGGTTGTCAAACTGAAAACCGCAAAAGGAAAAAAAAAAAAATCTGCACGAAAAAAACTAAGGTGCCGTTTGGTAACACTTACGTTTTCAGTTTATATTTACAAAAATTTTAAAAACTTAAATAAAAACTTGTTTGGTAAATTTTTGATTTATAAATCAATGGTCTCAGTTTATAAATTTGGCCAAAAAATGTAAACTCAAAAATGAGTTTACGTTTTGAATTTTCAAATTTTTTTTTTTTACCACCCAACACTAGCCACCACTCGCCATCATTTTCCACCACCGTCTTCCGCCACCACCACCCACCCCCTACCACCTGCTACCACCACTTACCACCCACCTGCCACCCACTCTCGCCACCACCACCACCACCTACCTACCACCCACCCGCCACCACCACCACCCGCGACTACCATCCACCGCCGGCCACCACCACCACCACCCGCCACCACACTCACCACCCGCCACCACCACCACCATCCACCGCCCGCCACCACACCCACCTGCCACCCACCCCGCTACCACACCCACCACCCACCACTACCACCCACCCCGCCCACCTGCCACCACCGCCCACCACCCACCCACTATCTGCCACCGTTACCACCCATCCACCACCACCACTCACCACCGCCACCGCCACCCACCCGCACCACCCACCACTCGCCATCCGCCACCCCACCTGCACCACCACCCGCCATCGTACCACCCACCCACCCACCACCACCACCCGCCACCTACCCGCCACCACCCACCATCCGCACCCACCCACCTGCCACGCCACCCACCACCCGCACACACCACCTACCACCACCACCACCTGCCATCGTCACCCCCACCCACCCACCACCACCACACCACTCGCTACCATTTTCCACCACCGTCTTCTGCTACCACCCCCGCCATCATTTTCTACCACCGTCTTCTGCGCCACCACTCGTCTCCACCCACCACCGCCACCACTTGCCATTTCTCACTCTTTTTATATTTTTAATTTTTTTAAACATTTTGTCTAAACCAAACGCGTTTGTAGTTTATGTTTTTCTAAAAATAAACAAAACCCAGTTTATAAAATTTTTGTAAATATAAACTGAAAACGTAAACGTTACCAAATAGGCCCTAATATTTTCATCACTAGTAGAGTATAAATTTAGAGATTAAAACAATATGAGAGTTGTTATAAGAGTATTGCTTTGCAAGTAATAGAGAAGTATAGAATGTGTAGCAAGCAAAGTGACAATAATGGAAAAATTAGGATTTAGTTTTTTTTTTTTTTTACTCAAAAGGTGTACATTGAGATTTTTTTATTTTTAAAAGATGTGTACAAAGAATATTTTCATATAATATTATGGGTACTAGTGAATGTTCATTATAGTCATTTTAGTTTAGGGCATAATTGCCATTAAAATAATATTTTATTAAGTATGTGCACTAAGATAATTATGTGTGTGAAAATAGAATTTCTTTGAAAATTGCTAAATCAACAAATGAAAAAGATTATATATAATGCAATAATAATTAATCTAAGCAGAGAAATGCAATTTTTAGAAGGTTAGGTATACTAGTAATGAAGACAAACATCAAGGGTGTCATTATAATTTATCCATAATGCAAGAGTGGTGCTATTAGCATCCCATAAATTATTTTGGACCCCTCATTTTTTGGACCCCCACTTATAAATTTTGAAACTCTTAAAAATTCTTTTCCCCACCCAAATAATATCAAAATTATCCTTGTGAAAATATGCCATCCATTGAATGCACATCCCTCATATCCCCACACCCCCAAAAAACCTCTCTTCCAACAAACCCTAATAAAACCCACAAAGAATAAGAAGAGCCAAGTGTGATTACTGTCTCTGCTGCCTCAGCCTTTTCTTTGGTTTAACCATTGTTACAATTGGTATGCTTTCTCTCTCTCTCTCTCTTATATATATATATATATACACATAATTTCTTTGTCTCTCTCTATCTCTCTCTCTCTATATATACACTATCAAATAAGCTCGCTCGCTCTCTCTCTCTCTCTCTCTTCTCTAACTTGAAAAAATGAAAACTTCTATAAGCGTTAAGAATTTTGACCGTTCTAAGTGTTAAGAAATTTTTATATTCGAACCTGCATTCCCGAACATTACTTATTTGTTCTAGAATGCGTTCTTGAATGAACAAGTAATATTCGGGCCTGTATTCCCGAACCATAGGAAACATAAAGTCTATCGTCTGATAACCAGTTCAGCCTATCAAAATCTAACATTATTTGATTAACGAAGAAAATTACACATCAACCAATATCATTTGGTCAAAGTTTAATACTTTTGATTAACAAAGATAAGTAGCACCAACCAGTTCATAAAGAAATAAAACTGAAATTTTTCAGATAATAAAAAACATGTTATAAACATGTACATCTACTTCACTAGAATTTCATATGTCTACATCCAACACTATTGTCTCAGTTGTCGTTACACTCGATCCTATGATTGAAGTGAAATGGTGCACTCGGGCTTGTTTCTAAACAAATAATAAATGTTCGATTACCGATTTCCGAACAAATAAACAATGTTTGAGCTTGTGTTTCCGGATTTCGATTGTATGTTTAGGAGTTCAGTCCCGAAAAAATGACGAACAAATTTTATTATTTTTGTCATTTTCTTCAATAAACTTACCCTTACAAGGCCAATCTCCACTGAGCTAAGAACAACATCAAAGTTACGAATCTCCTTTGAGCTTTTATTGTTGTACTCCTCTTATCTTATGGAGTTGTGCTTGCTGGAAAAACTTCCACTCATTGTCATTGCGGAGAAGTGTAAATAATCAAATGGTTGTCATTATCACTGCAAGAATATTACCGCTGGAATATTACCGCCAAAGGGTTTTCAAGGTTTTGAGAGTGGGTAAGTTCTGAAGGTAGGATTTGAAGGAGATGGATGGGTGGTGATGGATGTGGATGTTCTTATAAATCTTAATTTATGATATAGTGGGTGCATGGATTTAATTGTGAGATGGGATGTCCCAAAATTAATGATATCTTTTTTAGTAATTTTATTTGAGGTTATTATTGTAATAAAAAAAAAAAAAAAAACCTAAAAATTTGAGGGTCCAAAATAATTCATGAGGTGCTAATAGCAGCATTCTAATGCAATTAGCAACTGAAATTTGTTTTGTTGTTTTTTCTTTGTCGTAAATTATACCCACCTCTTATGATATTTGGAGAAAATATATTAATCCTTATCATTTTAGCGTAATTATATTGACCTCACTTTTAGTAAGGTTGATGTGATTCAAACTAATGAAGATGACGTGAAGACACAAAGATAAATAATATAAAATATATATGCTAATAGCAGCATTCTAATGCAACTAGCAACTGAAATTTGTTTTGTTGTTTTTTCTTTGTGGTAAATTATACCCACCTCTTATGATATTTGGAGAAACTATATTAATCCTTATCATTTTAGCGTAATTATATTGATTTCACTTTTAGTAAGGTTAATGTGATTCAAACTAATGAAGATGACGTGAAGATACAAAGATAAATAATATAAAATATATATTTTAGTGTAAAAGATATGAGAACATTATTTTTTGGAAGTGGAGAAGCTGCTGCGCGGGCTGTGCAACAGCGGCTACTGTGCGACGAAATGGGCCCATTTTGGGGCCTATTTTGATAATTCGAACCGTTCACATTTTAGAATATATCAAGTAAAACATGCCTGCAAAAAATTAAGTTAATCGGATATCGTTTACCTATTCATCCACTCACATTTGTATTCATTTTAATACTTTAAATCACAATTATTATTTATTTTTGTAGATACAAATATGAGTGGATAAATGGGTAAACGATATCCGATTAACTTAATTTTTTACAGACATGTTCTACTTGATGTATTCTAACATGTGAATGGTTCGAATTATCAAAATGGGCCCCAAAATGGACCCATTTCTGCGCAGCAACATCTCCACTTCCTTATTTTTCATTCATATGTCTAATGAGTTATTGATGAAAATGAGACTAATATTACGTTAATTAAAACTTTAAGATAATCTAATGTAATGATATTTATAAAATTTATTTTATATATTTTTAATATCTCAAATAAGGTTAGTGGAATTATTTATTGGGCAAATTATGCTTGTAGTTGTTATACTTTGATTTTGTGTCATGTTAGTTCTTATAATTTTAATTGGTTCGATTTTGATCTCAATTTATAACGTTGTTTCAATTTGGTTAAATTGATTATAACGGTTAGCATTTTTTTAATGACAAGCGCGCATATAAGCAGCAAGTGTCATGTTTATAAGGATAAAATGATAAACTTGTTTAAACTTCAACTAACTCCATGATTATTTTTCGTAAAAAATGGTAATGGCGTTATCAATTAAATCAAATTAATACAAAATTTAAAATTAAGAGTTAAAATCAAATCAATTAAAAATATAACGATCAAAGTAACACGAGAGAGAAAATATAACAGTGTAGTTTGCTATTATTTATTTTAGCCAAATAAGCCGACTTGCGAAGGACTGTTTGGGCTAAAATAATCAATAAAGACAAAATAAGTTAAAATAGTCAATAAGAGAAAATATCACATCTAACCCATAATTATTTTACTTTTTCTTTTATAACAATCAAATCAACTACAAAAAAAAAAAAATCTAACTATCTTCCTAAACACAACTTTTTTAATCAAACTAAAATAACAAAAAAAATAAAAATAACTAACTAAAATAATTCAGTGTGTTTGATTTTAGTTTTTTGAATTCAATTTTCTAAAAACTGAGTTTTTTTGTTTTTCGTATTTTTTGTTTTTAGTGAATATTTTTTAAATTTTAAGCAAATTTTTTTTTACTTTTTTGGATGCACCTTACTTAGATATATCTAAGGGGTTTTTTTTAAAGTCTCTGGTATTATGATTTTATAGCATAAAGGACATTTAATATTTTCATAATGTCTAAGGTCCCTCAACATTGATCTAGAGAAATTCCAGCCCAGAAAAATTCCAGCCCAGAGAAATTCTATTCAGACAAATTCTGGGCTTCCAAAGATTTTCTCTGGGTTCAAGACTTTGAACATTCAAATTTTTCTAGATCCATGGACTAACATAAAAAAAAAAACAAAAAACAAAGAAAATTCAACCTAGAAAAAACTCAATCCAACTCAGAGAATTTCTCTAGTTCAAACCAGAGAAATTCAATCAAAATCATAGAAAATTCAATCTAAATCAAAGATTTTCTCAGGTTCAAATCAGAGAAAATTCAATTCAACTCTGAGAATTTCTCTGGTCCAAACCAGAGAAATTCAATCAAAATCATAGAAAATTCAATCTAAATTAGAAAATTTATCAGAGAATTTCTCAGGTTCAAATCAGAGAAAATTCAATCCAACTCTGAGAATTTCTCTGGTCCAAACCAGAGAAATTCAATCAAAATCATAGAATTTCTCTAGACTTCCCACTTAGAAATTCTCTTCAAATTTCTCTGGTTTGCAAATTTCTTTAGTTTTTTTCTCTGGACTCCAAACCAGAGAAAAACACAATTTTCTCTGTGTTTTGAATAAACCAGAGAAAATTGTGATTGTTTTTCTAAGAAGCATTAGTAACAAAGAATATATATATATATATATATATATTCAAACCTGATATGTATAAAGTTTAACATAGATGAGCGGCATGCTCTGATTTGCATTGCTGTAATGCTTCAGAACGCTGTACATACTCTCAGGGACATATTCCATGACCAAATTCAAGAAAAGCTCGTCTTCACTTATTGTAAAAAGAAACAGTGCTTCAAAGAAACCACATTTGGAAAAACCGCTATACAAAGCTGCACTGAATTTGATTTTACAAACATTAGCAGTAGGGTCTGGACTTGAAGCTACAGTTATATAAGCAATTATTTGTGTAACAAATATCACATACAAGCCTAGTAACCCAACCAAGCAGCGGGTATCGGCTGAAATTTATGCTTCGCGCATGCCAATACATCATAGTAGTCGTTGTGATTGAAGCAGTCGCGAAAATCTGTGAAGAGTTTCTCAAACACCCTCCACTGGACCTTTTCTATAGCGATCCCGGTATTCCCTGTTGTTGTTTAACTGTAATCCGGACTCGGTTCCGTAGATTTGTTATTGTCTTATCCTCATTTCTATCCCTTACTCTTTGTTTTATAGTTTTTGGTTGTGTTGGAAGTAAGTTGGTTGTGTTTTAAAACTTAGAATTTTGCCTAGGTGTTGGTCTATCTGCTCGAGCGGCGATTTGACGCTCGAGCGGGCATTTGTTGTTGCATCTTCGCTCGAGCGGCAGTTTGGACGCTCGAGCGTGAATTTCCTTCTCTCAGCATTTTGGTCTTCTGTAGAAAATTCTGGGAGAGTGCATCCGGCGCTCGAGCGGCTCTTTGGACGCTCGAGCGTGAACCTGTGTCTGACGCTCGAGCGGGGTGTTGTACGCTCGAGCGGACCTGTTTTATATTAGTTCGTGAAATCACTTTTCACTTTTCTTTTCTCTCTCTTACTTTCCCAAAACCGATTTTTGAGAGCTCCTCACTCTAAAACCTAACTTCTCTCTAGGGTTTGATCTAGTATGAGTGTTTTCCTCACCTTGGGCCTTTGTAAAAAGTGTACTGATCGTTGAGGGCTTCGTTTTGATTCAAGAAATTTAGGATTTGGAGCACTTCCGAGTTTTGCTCTTCTTCTCCTTGGGTTCTACATTTGAGGTAGGGATTTCCTTGTTCTTTTCAATACTTCGTATATAGATAGACGTGGTAGTTTTGTATTGCATGAAAATCATATTCACGTTGGATTTGTTTGAAATCATGAGAAGGAACCTAGGGTTGGTTGTTTGAAAATGGTTATTATATCATCGATGGTTGTTTTGGGCTAATTGGAGTGTAAATTAGCATGTTATAGTTGAAAGAAGATAAAGCCCTAAATTATATTTTGATTTGGTAAAGTAAAATGGAGGGTAGTTAACCTATGTTGTAAATCTCTATTGTTAATGTGAGTTGGGTGAAGGTGTTAATGCCTTAGGGGTTAACTTTGGCTTTGGAATGGTTTGAAATGAATGTAGTGGACTAATGTGAGTTATGGCTTTATTATCAACGGAATTGGTTTTGTAAAACAAAAGGAATGGAGTTGGTTTTGTGAAAACAAAATGAAATGGAATTTGTTTGTGAAATGAGAAAAGTATCTTTGATATAAGTATGAAAATTGGATTGTTGTTTCTTGAGTGTTAAATACACACACGTGGGGGTTGCATTTTTAACTACCGTGTTAGTGTTGTTGTTGGGTTTGTGGTCTCATAGTAATTGAGTCTTTAATAGATGTACTAAATACTTGCATCTAGAGGTTTTGTCCTTGGTCATCGGTGGAGGATGACATGGTTGTGTTGAATTGTCATGTATGCATTATACCATTGTTGATTGAACATTGTATGTGAGGAAGTGCTGAGATACATTATATATGTATACCTGCTCGGGGGAATTAATTATGTGTTCATATACTTTAACACATTGATTGTATCTTGATGGTTTATGTATATGTGTTATACATGTTAGTTATGCCTTGTTGTATTTTGGTTGGTGGTGTTATACCTTGCGCTAAAAATCAGAGGTATTGTGACTTTCCAGCTAGCGCCTGGAGAACTGACTGCGCTGAGAATCTGAGGCACCACACCCTTCTAGCTAGCGCCTGGTAAACTGGTATGTTGTTGTGAAAGGTGTATCTTTGGCTTACTACGCACATACCTGGTAGAGCAAAGTTTTGTTGTTGTTGTTCCATTGTATCTGAGGATATCATGGATTTGGTTGGTTACAGTTTCGATGGGCCAAGTTACCTCATTGGTTGATTATATACATGTTAGTGAGTTGTTATCTCCCTTTTTATAAAGGTATGCATGTATAGTTATGATTGTATTGGGAACGAACCAAACTGTCATTTTGTCATTTGGAAAGTGTGAAGGAGATCGAATGTTTTAAAAAAGAAAATGTTGTTTTGAAAAGGCACATCTGTTGTATGTATGGAAAATGGAAGAGAGTAATGGGCGTAGTGAGATTATTTCCTAAGTAATTGTTAATGTTATGAAAGATTGGGGTTAATGAAAGAGAAAGGAAAGATGAATCGTTTATAGCGTTGAATGAAATGGCTATTTTTTTGAGAAAGTTCATACTTATGTATATTTTGTATAAACTGTCACATTACTATTCTAGTATGAGATTGGGCATTCATGATCATAGCTATCTGTAAGTTGTTATTGTTGAGGGCCATGTTGAGATCCCTACTGGACTATATGTTCATCCCACGTTGTTGAATTTTTTTCAGGTGTTGAGTAGGATGTGCTACAAGATTTGGATCTTCTTAATTGTTGGCCACGGAGCCTCTTTTATGTTGGCGGAATGCCATATATATAAAAAGGTTACACCATTTTTCTTAATTCTTTAATACTGTAAGCCCAAGGGCAATTTATTTAGCATGCTCATGTTGTATTTACATTGCATACGAATGAGAGTGTTGTTATTCACTTCTACGAGTTGAATATATGAGTTTATTTCCGCATGTTATCTCAGAAATGGAATTAAGTTAATGAATTTGGTAATACTTCGAGTATTAAAAAGTGGGGCGTGACATTTTCTGATCTGGAGTATGGATATGGTAGAAAAACCTGCAAACAATGAGCATGGTTAACACTGACAAGGAAAGGTACAATGCAAAGAATAGATAGGGAAATCAAAAGATGACACCATTGCAAGTTCCATCTGAAATGAAAGAATAAAAAAGAAATAAAGTAATGGAAGCAGTTTCAGTTTCTGTCGCTTTCTATTTTCATGGCCATAGTTTCTCCAATTTCCAAGCATTGTGCCTGAATGAAAGCGAATTCAGGGGGGTCCGGAAGGAACGGGGAGAAGAGACTAAGACTTCTTGAGCGGCGGTGAGGTTTGGTGGAGGAACTGGATTCGGCGGTGGTGTTTGATGGAGAGCTGATCGGCGTTCGCTTCGTGGTTGATTTGAAGGCCGATATCGCCATCGTTGATCAGGAAGGGACTGTTTTTCGGAGAATGGAGAGAATGGAGTAGGTGATGAAGATGATGAGGATGAGTAGGAGAGAAAGGGCTGTTTTTCCTATCATCTTCATTTTCTCTCTCTAGAAAGCTCTGGGTTTCTCTCTCTATATGTATGTATGTATGTACATGTCTGTGTGTAGTGAACTCTCTATGTGTGCATATTTGATCGTGGTGATGAGTGAGAGTAGATAAAAGGAAGGGGGCTGAATTTCTCTGGAATAGATGGGAGGGACCTCAGACATCAAAAAATAATATTGTGGATGTCTTCCATTACTAAAAATGGGAGAGGAACTTTAGACTAATTTTCCCTATATCTAAATAGTAAAATATTTGTGAAAAAATATTTTAAAAAATTAATAAATACACAAATATACAAAAAATGTATTAAATTTTCGTTTTTTTTTTTCGTGTATTTTTTAAAGATTTTTTCATAAATATTATATTTTTTAAATATATTTATGTTAGGTGTGTCTAAATATTAAAAAATGTTAAAATATTAAAAAAATTCATTAAAAATATTAAAATACAAAAAAATAAAAAAAATAAAATTTTTTAAAAAGTATTTTTTAAAAAACATAACCAAACAAACTGATTAACTTTCCAAACACGGTTAAATTCATGACGATAATGTAGTTTGTTGTTGAAAATCATAAAGAAATTTTAAAAATATATATATTATAAAATATAGAGAATTATCCACTTCGTATTTGGAACACCCAAAAGCAAAAGCACCCAAAGTGTGCTCTTCTTTCTCTGTCCGATTGCTTCCGACTCCGACCCATCAATACATATAATAGATTTCGAGATTCCAGATTCCATATATATATATAGAGAGAGAGAGAGAGAGCGAGCTTTGGGCCTGAGGATCTAGGGTGGTGATGCGATGTCGAGCGAAAGGGTGTATGTGGAGCACTGTAAGGGCATTAATGGCCTCGACAAGGTTGTCTTGAGAGAGGTTCGTGGTAGTTCTGCTGAGGTATGCTTGTCAAATGTACATGCACTCTTGATCTCATGCTTGAAAATTTTGTTGATTTTTTATTGAATTTTAGCAATCTGATTGACAGATTTTTCTGGGTTGATTGGTTGCATGTTGTATTTCTGAAACCCACTTGTATTTGTGGAGTGCAGGGCATTTGTGGCTTACCCAAATTTTTAATTAATTATAATAGTTTAATATAGATACAGAAGTGAAAACATACATGATCTATGTAAACTGTTCAAGTGATGGGTCATTTAACAATGTTTTGACTGTTTGAATGTTGTTTGAATTGTTTGCTTGTGTAGAAGAAATTCAGTTTTGGGGGTTTCCCTCATTAATTTGGAGAAATTGTGTGTGTGTGTTTTTTTTTTCAGTTGAATTATTCATTATGATAGAGGTGAAGTAAGGCTGATTAGCAGTGATTGTTGAATAGATGAGAAGGATGTGGGGGAGGGTGGGGGCTCTGAATCCTAATAGGCACCTTGAATTTTGTTTTGTGTATATTTTTGTTATGACTGCTAGTTGACATATTAACTGAGATAGAACTTCAATAGACATGACTACGGTTATGCGAGGTGGGGGTTAGGAAAAGTACAGAAACAGGGATAAATGTAAGAAGGGGAATATGAGAGCTGTTTTGGCAGAATAAGAGTAAAAAGATCTGTCCTTGCCTTACCTTACAACTATTGCTGATGGCTGAAATTATGGACTGTGGTTGCTATAGGACTTTTTGAGTAGATGCGTCCATCAATTAGTGGTAACAGTCACAATAGAAGTTTTCATGTTCAAGTTTGATGACTGCTAATGCCAATCAAGTTTACAAACTCATAAATTAAAAAAAAAAAAAAAAAAAAAAAAAGGATCCTATGGATATCAATTACTACTTTGATGGGGTGTTGTATCGTATGAAGCACAGACACCTCTCCGAAGGGAGCGTATGAGTGCCCGACATGTGTCAAACACGGACACGCGCCAGACACACGGCAATCTATGGGAGGTGTCCCCTTTTTTTAAAATTTTTTTTTGCAATCGGACATGTTCGGGACACGTTTTGGGCGCTTACGGGGTACAAAATGTAATTTTAAAACTTGTAAATGGGGTAAAATGTGTAAAAATACAAAATTTTGCTTTCCTAAACTAAACCCTAATGTTGACAAAGAGAAAGAGATGAACCTATTGAAGTTCAAGAGGGTGAAGAACCAGTCGGTCAATCTAGGGCTTCAAGGTATGTCCTTCATTCTTCTTCTTTGCTTTGTTTTTTCTTCTTCTTTCTTCAATTCGATGTCTTCGAAGGTCGTCTCTCTCTCTTCCCCCCCCCCCCCCCTCTTCTATTTTGTCCCTTGTCTTTGTCTGTTTTTTATTTTTTCTTTTTCTTTTTATAGTCCCTAATTAAAGCTATTTTTATATTAAAATACCTTTTTTGTAATAACAAAAACCCTACTTTTTTTTATTTATACCTCATACTCCCTTTTTTTCCCCTCTTTTTATTTTTTCTATCTATTTTTTTGGGTATTCTTGTTTGCTTAACTGAACATACATAGCACTAATTGTTTTTATTTGTTGGAAAAAATTAATTTGCTGAACATGTTTATTAATTTTTTAGTGTTATTTTGCATGTTTAATTACCTTCCAATGATTTGTTTTTCAATTTTACACATATAATAAAGAAATAAATAAAATTATATATATTGAATGTGTGTCCGTATCGTGTCTCGTGTCTGTGCTACCTAGACTGTATCTGAATATACATTGTAACTTCAATGTATCTTCCCTAAAAGCTGGTCCTTAGGCTAAGAATAGTTTGGCTTTCCTTATACGGTTGTTTTTTTTTTTTTTAAGTACATACAAGTTTTGTATACTTTTTTAATGCACCAATAAGTTCTAAAATACTTATTTTGCCCCAACACTATTTAGGGACATTGATAAGTGAAAAAGGAGCACAATTTATAGGTAAATAGATTTGATCAATAAGACTGGCCTGTAAGTCACCCATAAAAATATTACAAGACAAATGACAAACATCGATTAAGGAGAAATCAATAGTTTGCTCCCACTACAATGCATCAAAATTGGTTAGCAAGAATCCAACCAGCAAAAGGACAACTCCCAAAACAACTCCCATGAACAACCTATGCTACAACACAACACCCAAGTGGCACATGATTCCTTTCTCTAATTACGACGCTTTTCCTTCTTCAGTACATGTTTGGATTCCTTCACCCAAAAATGCTTTCAATTTCTCCAAAACATTTTTCACTCTTGGAACCTTGACCTTTCCCTTTGTTTCTTGGCTTTCCTTCTACGTTGATAAACTTCTGATGGACTTGCGTTCTTTATACATACAAGTTGCCAACATTTTTTATTTATATATTGTGCAGTTTTGCCCATCTTGCCTCACTTATTAGTTTTCAACTTGGGGAATGAACTGCAATTTTTTTGCTGTTGAGGATGACACAGACTTACTGGCCTTTAATTTGTTGCCTCTTTTAACCCTGTTGATGAGGATTTCTTGTTTTTATGTCCCTGAATTCATACCCTGTTTACATATTTACTTTATTTGGGGGCATAAGATGATCAATTCATCTACTTTTAGATTTTCTTCTTCTTTTAATATTTTTGAATAAGAGAATATCAATTTTTGGAGTAAGGGTAAAAGAAAACAGAACATTTGTGATGACAAGATTTTCTTCAAAGTGAGCTAAGAAAATCACTCGTCCAAAAAGGCCTACGCAAGTCGCACAAAGAAGTTATAGTTGGTCCTATAGGTACTCAAGCCGGAAAGTGCAGCCCAACAATCTTCTTTGGATGTCATTCCCGTTTTGTGAATTAATCCATATCTATGTTGGAATTTGTACATCTAGAACATAATAAAGATCCATTGGGGATGTCCGTGATCTCTACATTTAGGTTTATCTTTAAGGACCTCAAGAAGGAGGCTTAGTGGCATATGCAACAAAAGAATCACCTTCCACCACCTAGCCAAACATTAAAGCCATATATCAATCTACGGGTGTGCATGGGTTGGTTTGGTTAAATTAGTACTAATTTAGAAGTGAACTGAGCTGCCGAGGTTCCCAAAATCACAATCTACAAGTGTAGAACTAAACGAACCCTGTTTGGCACAACTTCTTGTAGTGAAAGTGTTTCATCATGAAGGACTTTGTAAAGAGGACTTCATAAAAAAAATTTCTAGAGAAGACAAATGTTTGGTGAATTTTTTTTTTGTGAAGTCCTTCGAAATCAAAAAGTGCTTCCACCATGTAATAAACGTTTAGTGGCAATATTTTAGAAATAACCAAATAGCTTCCAATTGACTTGGTGATTAGTATATAATCATTTGTTGAGTATAGCAAACACACCAATTGAAATTAAAAAAACTTGAATGCCACTCTCCAAAAATTTGTTGATGCGGAACGTGTGCGCACCTTGGATATTTTTCTAATTTTGTCTTCAATATTTATTGTCTTATATATCTTAGTATTTTATTTTAATTGTAGCATAATAAATAGGAGTTTTAGCTTGATTAGGATTTTAATAATATTTATTTTCCTATTCTATTTGGATTCAATTTACTAGTTTGTTTAGGTTTCTTGACCTATAAATATTAGGGTTTACATTGTATTATTTAGCTTTGATTAATGGAATTTGAGATATTAGGATGTGGCTCTCTTCTTCTTGTCACCCCTTCTTTTTCTTATTCTTCTCTTGCTGCCTTCTCTCTTCTCTTTCTTTCTAAGGCATCTACATCAGTTGGTATTAGAGTCGAAGCTCCGATCACCTTTCCCCTCTTTCTCTATATCAATCGTGTCCACTATTCATCCTCTTTATTGTTGAACAACCTGAACCACAAATCACAAATCCTAGCCCATCGCTTCAATTACTGTCTAGATTTAATTGTACATCTATCTGTCTTTCTCAAAAACTATCAAACCTAGAACAATGGTTTCCTTCTGGCTTTTTTCTTTTCTTTTTTCCTTTCAAAAGGGATCATAGCATGTTGAGACAAGTGACTATGGATGTATGTGAGAAGAAAAAAAAAAGAAATAAAAAAAAGAAAAGCAAAACCAAGGAATAGGCATATAGCATTACAAAAAATAACTCACAAATTGCGCAGACCACTATGGTCTTGAGTTCATGTGACAGAAATGCACAGTAACGCAAAGATGTTGGAGAACAGAGTAAGGTCAGAAACCTATGTATTTATAGGTTCGGGCTAGTAAATATCATGATATAAAAAGGTTTTATGGGCAATATGTTAAAACAAATAAGGATACCATTGGAAAGTGGAATATTACACTTTAGTGAGTTACAGACTTCGTGACAAGTCAATTTAAACTGTCATTTTGGAAACCACCCCGAGTGGCTTCCTGTAGACGAGCTTTCAGGAGATTAGACTTTTTCCAAAAGTCTCTTCCTGTGAGTTCACCAAACATCCCATTTTATTGTAGAAGTCCTTTTGGGCTAGGGATCCCTTTTGGAAAGCTCCTCCAAACACCACCTATGGCATTTAATTAACTGAACCAAAGAAAATTGATAAAACATGGTTTGGTTCCAACTGTGGCTTTAATGATAATATATTTAAGAAAACAACTGAACTAAGAAGGTCAAGCTCCTAATCCCTTACGCTCTATATGACAAGTCCAAGTATTAATAACCTATGCAACCAATCTTTATGGAGAGGTGGAGGACAACCATTCTACTCACAGGGATGTGGGATGACCCCCTGCGACATGAACATATTGAATTGAGAGAGCTATATCAAGAAGAGGTGGGCAATAAACTATTAATCTTCTATTGATATGGGATGAGTACCCCTTGTTGTATAGTGTTACTAGCGCATGACCCATGCCGGTAGCACTCTCAATATAAAAAAGCCATGTTTAAGTTAAGGGAAACCTTTTCAAAGGGTCTCGGTCTTGGGTTTGAGTTTTATCGCGTCTTATCTTATGTGCTATGATGTTGTTGTATGAAAGTGAGAGAATATAAAAAAATAAGTAAATTTAACAAATTGAGTTCAAGATTAATGAATTCATGAAAGTAAGGCCAAGTTTGGGAAGATAAGAAAAAGTCAAAAAGTTACTCAAAAAGTTAAAAAGTTAACACTATTCACCAAAAGTCAACAATTACGGCTGCACAACTCCCAATCCTAATTTCCCCTACAAACCAATTTTTACAATTTTTTAATATACATTTTTCCATAAAAAGTCAAAAAGTTAACCCAAACATTCATATTTTTTTCTTCAATTTTTTAGTCCAAAAAGATAAAAAGTACACTTATTTAGGACACCCCAAACAACCCCTAATTAGTATTTTTTAGTTGAACGATCAGTAACAGGAAAAAGTGAGTTTAAGCTAAAACGTCTCGAAGATATAACTAAGCTAACCCTTTTTTTGACAAAAGATAGATATGATAAATAAATATTTCAATGTACATAAGAAAATACTGCATGAGAATTGAATTATTAACCTTAAAAGATCTAAAGAATTGACTTTTCAAGAAATTTTTTTTTTTTTTTTCCTTTCATTTTTGGGAAGAGGGGGGGGGGGGGGGGGGGGGGGGGGGAGGGGGGGAGAAGGGGAGAAGAGAAAGAGAAAGAGGAAAATAAAAAAACGTGATTGAATAGTAAAACTTGGTTAGGTGATCATGTACAGATGTTAAAAATTCTTGGTTCAAAAGATTGGTATTACTTAATTTTTTTTTTTTTTCTTCTATAAATTAGTTTTGCTTCCTCTTTTATCCCTAGTATTTTAACTATTTGCCACTCAATTTAAAAAAAGTCAAAAACTACTGTTAATCTGAAAATTTATGATATAGTGCTTTAGGCATTGATAAATTGCAAATAATTTGAATCCCTATTATGGGAATTTCAATGTCTTGCTCATTATGCTCTTGTGCGGGAAACTAAACACCAACAATTTAATTATTTTAAACTGTGTTTAGATCATGAACTTGAATATGGATTTGGAAAAGAAAATAAAAATGAAAAAAAAGAAAAAATTTAAATTATACTCACTTTTTTTCTTTTACCTTTCCAAATCTCTACCTAAAACCATGATTCAATACCCGTAATAGATTTATACAATAGAACTATTGTACTGAAGTTTATAGCTAATCCAAATAGATTACATTTTCTTAAACAAAACCAAAAAAATCTAGAGTAGGGATGAGGTTGCCAATTAAAATTTTATTCAAATCTAAGCATATGTAAAAAAATAAAAATAAATAAATAATAAAAAAAAAAAGATCTCATCATACTGTAAGGTTTTATCATGGGTTGAATTTTTTAATTTAGAAATTGTTGATCTAAAGAAGCACACCATTTGAGTGTGGTGTTGTAGTTGTAGCTCAATGATCAATCATGCACTCAAATACGTTGATTAAGGCAAGAAAGTGTTCACAAATTAAACTTGCAACTCAGTTATTGTTTAATCACTCTTTTTGGACAATGGTGGATATACAAAAATCACAATTAATTACAAAGATATGCATAACAAAGAAAAACACAAGAATGATGATTCTTAAATTTTCTAAATTCATTTAGTTTGGTTTCTAGTAGGCAATAAATTATAAATACCTCCTCATCACACAGGTGATCTACTCAATGCTCTATCTAATCATCCCTTCAAGAAGATGGCAAACGGCCATATTATGA
Source organism: Camellia japonica (assembly GCA_030407325.1). Taxonomy (NCBI): domain Eukaryota; kingdom Viridiplantae; phylum Streptophyta; class Magnoliopsida; order Ericales; family Theaceae; genus Camellia; species Camellia japonica. Next base: position 81,204,655 of record JAPPVO010000010.1, on the reverse strand, counting down.
TTGTCTATTTGCTCCTGTTTCCATTGGCCTTCTGGCCAAAGCAGAGGAGAAGAATGGTGTTATCTATCCAACAAACCTACTTTGCCATGTTCATACAATTATATAATGCTCTTGCTAATAGATTGTAGTTTAAATTCGTAAAGTTTTCTTTACTTCTTTTCACTACTCTATAAGTTCACCAACTAAGCAAACTCACGCAAAATTTACATTGTGGGACATGATTTTTATTTCCATATACACAAAATCTTAGGGGAGAAGAGACAAACAAAAAATGAAAAAGAAAAAGAAAAAGCCGAGAAATATATAACTAAAGCTAAAGGAAGACAAAGATGAGGCAATTGAAACCTATCATAGAGATGAATCTAGCTTTGAGTTTGAAGTTAGGGAAAATGTCTTAACCATGAACAACAATAAATAAAGCCAATCCCCAAAGATATCTTATATTTACCATAGGTCTTAATGGCACTTCCAAACACAATCAAACTCCAATCAAAATTGAGTGAATTCCTGTAACAAAGCTAATTAATCCAAGAATTTGTCACATTTCAATCAAGCATCCTCTGAAAGCTAATTGAGATCCAACTTGCGTTATCCAAGACCTAGAACACGTCTTATTACTATTTTTTGTAATTATTCATGAAACAAACAGTAGAAACCAATACGGTGGATACGAACCAAACTGTATAAAAAAAATATGTAGTGAATCAAACCATCAATTCACATTAAAATGTATAAAAAAAAATTGTCCATGCCTACAACACTACTGATATTTCTAGTGAATTGTAGGCAAAATTAATTATCTCATGGTAGACAAAAACACAAATAACTTGCAACAAATCCAAATCTTCCAAACAACACATTTCACCAAATCAAGCTCATTACCAAAATTGCGCAACTAAATAACAAATCTAGTTAACAACAATACATAATGACACAAAAAAAAAAAAAAACACTCTAGGATGCAACAATAGCAAGGACGTAATGCATTTCAATGCAACTACTCTAAAATTCGAACCTGCAAGTTGGTATAATAATATTTCCACAACAATGGAAACACACAATACCACCACAACAGGAAATAGCAAATTTTGGATATTAATTTATAACCAAAAAGACAAATTCGAGCAAAGAAAAGGCAATATATTCAAATTCTACTGAAATTGTAAGGGGGAAAAAAAGGAAAGAAAAAGATTTAGGGTTTGTTTGGTGTAGTTTTAGAATTATGATTTGAGTGTGGAATTGTGTTTTGAGTGTGGAGTTGTGTTTTCAGTTCTGAGTTTTTGAATCATGATTTGAAAATAGAAAATTTGTTTGGTTATGAGTTTTGAAAAAAGTTTTGGGATGATTTGTAGTTTTTTTTGTTTTTTTTAATTGGTTGATGTATATAATGTTGAGAGAATGAGAGAGGAGAGATGAGAGAGAAAAAATGATTGATTGATTGATTAATAATAATTAAAAAAAAAAAAAAAAGGAGAGGAGTTTTGAAAGTAATTTTGAGTTGTATTTTAAAAATATGTTTGGTTAACATGTTTCATCCAAATCATGATCTAAAAACAAAGTTAAGTTTTGAAAAGTAAATCAAACGCTACCTTACTTGTTTCATGTTCTCTTGTAGATAAAGGAACACGCTCTCCATTTCTTGGAACATACCCTTCCATTGCCCTTTTACTCTGTATACAAAGAATCTCCCCCATAACCTAAAGTTTAATAATAATAATAAACAGATAAAAAATAGAAAACATAACCAAAAAAAAGTTTGCTTTTGAAAAAAAAAAATCAAACAAACAATCAAAATAAAATCTTCCGAACAGAAAATACTACAAAGGGCCAAAATCTACCAAAATTGTTTATTAAAATTCACAAATTTTCATATCCATGGCATTCCAGTCTTCAACAATTAACCACTCTTTTCAAGAATTTCACAATCACTTTACAAAAGTCACCGGTCGATCTTCTGTTACATTTTGGGGGTCCTTTGTACATTAGGCAAATCAATCTATATATAGTATGCAAAAGAACATTTTGGGTATTAATAATTTTTAAGAAGAAGATCAATAGTTTTTAAAAAAAAATAGAAGATATGGTAGGAATTATTAAGTAGAAGATCAATATGACGACTTTGTAGTCAGTCTGGACGGTTATCTTTGTCCTTCAACATAAATTGCCCGTTAAAAGAAGATATAGTTATAGTAGATAAGCTCTTCAAGTTGAGAATATCAGCAATATAATAAACGATTTTAACAAATGAGTTTATCTCGTAAATATGACCATCCTACGTTAAATCCTCCCAATTTTAGCAATGAATGTTTTGCTTTCAACAAAGCTCATTAATTTCATTGGTTGTTTGAGTGTGTGCGGGAGTGTAATGTAATCTAAAAATAATCAAATTAAAATACCTTTTCTGGTCTCCAAGATTGACGACAGTCGAGTACCAAGTACCCACTTGAAGCCACACTCCACTACCAGCATTGACTTTGATTTACCCAGATAGACAAATTGAGAGAGAGACGAATCCTAACAATTGGACGCACTTGTTATTTATAAAGAAAATAAATAACTAATTGGACCCACTTGAGTGGACCAATCCTAACAATCAGCCCCTCCACCCATGTGGGTTATCCACTTTTGCACCCCTTAACCTAGGTGCCCTACAAAGCTTACTTTGCAAATTGTAGTGACTTCTTCTCTCTTCCCTCTTGTGCACATTTGGAGAGATCACCACCACTAACCAAAACTTGAGCAAAAGAAACTCTTTTCTTCCCGGGCGCGCACTTTGCCTTGTCAACCAACTCGGTCTCTTTGCTCGGAGCTTCCTTGTGAACAATCAGCAATTGCCCTTCTTTCTACATATCTTTTGAAGCACCAATTTGCGCTTCTATACGTCTTCCATGCGTACCCATATTCACATTCTTTGTGCCCTTTTGCAACTTTTGATCACGTTGTTTACCTATACGCATTACTTGCGTATATCTACTGCCCGTACTACTTGACTGACGTTTGACAGTAGCTCCCTTTGTCAAAACATCCTCTACAAGTGTGTACAATTTACCAACCGTCTGTCCATGCAGCATAACCCGGTCTCCCTTGAAAACTTGAAGAACTCCATCACTAGATGAGAACCTTCAACCTTTCAAATCTAGCATTCCCAAAGATATTAGATTTTTTCTTAAACCTAGCACATGTTGAACTCCACTCAATGTAAGAATTCTTCCATCATTCATACGGAACTGCACTGTCCCCACACCAACAATCTTATTCACTGTGTTGTTAGCCATCCTAACAGTATTTCCGCTGATAGCCTGATATGTGGAAAAAATATTCCTTGTTTGAACATATGTGAAAAGAACACCTAGAATCCAACATCCAATCTAATTTTTCCATACTTGGCAAGATTGTGAGAACATCAACCTTGTCATCAAAAGAGCCCTCCATAACTGCTTCTTCAGATGGATTTGTTGCTTTAGATGGATTTGCCTTTTCCTTGTCTGCCTTGAGCTTTGGGCAATTCTTAACAATATGACCCTCTTGGTCACAATAGTAGCACTTCCTTTTGTGGCCTGGTCTTGATTGCGAATGACCCCTCAGTTTGGATCCGTTACGTTTCTCAATTGTCCTGCCTTTGACATGACCATCATTTGATGCAACCATGGCACCCTCATTTGAGATCTTGCCGCTCTCCTTTTTCCGCATTGACTCATGGGATATAAGTGTAGCAACCACCTCATCTAACCCGAGAGTATCTTTCCCGTACATAAAAGTAGTCTTGACATGTTCAAACGACGAAGGTAAGGAGACCAACAAAAGGATGGCATTATCCTCGTCCTTGATCTTTGCACCGATAGCATCTAATTCCATTATTAGCTTGTTGAACTCGTCCAGATGGTCCATAAAATTTGCTCTCTCTGTCATCTGAAGTGCGTAGAACTGCTTCTTCAGAGACAACCTATTTGTTAAGGACTCTAACTAGTACCTACTTTCCAACTTTGCCCAAAGTTTTGCGGATCTGTCCCATTGATGACTTCCCGAAGTGTGCTATTCTCGAGATACGACTGGATTGTGCTGTTTGCTAGATTCCTCATCTCTTGCCACTTTTAATCCTTCATCCCTTCTGTCTTTTCAGACTTAATTCTGAGAGCTTTTATCACACCCTCCCTTGTCAAAATATTTTTCACCCTTTGTTGCCATAGGGTGAAATATCATTATTTTCGTTGAAAGGTTCAATCATGAAACCTGAACTTTTCCTTTCCATGAGAATTTTGACCTCCACTGATCTGTTCAGAATCTGAAAATTCTGACCATACAGATGAAACCACCGCACCTAAAAACCTTAAGAGTACACCTCCACCTCAAATTTTTCTGTTATATTTAAGCACCAATATAACAAAAAAGAATTCTGCATCATCGAGATTCACTAACCTGTTACACTGGATCACAATCCTGTGAAACTTGAATCAACTTCCAATTACCTGATTGACTTTTCCATTAAGACTAATAAGGTGCAAAGAAGCTCAACCTTTTGTGCACGCCTCCCGAGACCACAATCCAAATTCTGTCCACAATGCGTTGCACCGTTTCCAACCTCTTCGCTATCCAAAACTTTTTTTCTCTGTGCGATAAAAAAAGATTTTGATTTGTACAAGCAAATCAGAAAATTTAACCCGTGCTCCTTTGTTTGCCAATCCCACCTAGAATCGACAACCTTAAGCTCTAATACCGTTTGTTGGGATTTTGAATCCCACCCATGCTAGCGAAAACACAAATAAACACACCGAAAAAATATGACACCAATATTTATGTGGTTTGGCACCAACTGCCTACATACACGGGTATGAGAAATCCACTAAAATATGAGTGATTACAAATATGAGATAAAAAATACCCAAACCCAAAGCCCTTGCTTGTTTGTTTTTTTTGTCTCACCTCCCTGTCACTCGCTTATTCTCACCACATAAATTCATAGCCCCCATTTAGTTATTTATAGGCAAACCCAAAGAATCCTAATCCCATATAATTGGGAAACCAAATTCTACACATATTTGATTTCTAGTAGATTTCGAACTCTACTATCCCACACCAAATACATGTATAAAGCAAAGAAATAACTAATTGGACCCACTTGGGTGGACCAACCCTAACACATCAGCCCTTATAGATTTATCACCATCAGATTAAATTAATCCTCACCATCCATGGTGACATCTAAGCAACATGTCCCACCAACTCCCTTGTTTTGTTATATATCCATATTCAATACACACCAGGGTGAGGATTGCTGAAGCCTCAAGTCTTTTTTGCATTATATATCCATTCAGGGGTGACCATTGGTTCAATGGTAAAATCTTGGTCTACTAACCTTGAGGCTATTTTGATAATAGAATGCATGATAAATTGACAATAGAGCTTATGAGGCTATTTTGTTACACATGCCCGGGGTTTTTTGTTCATTTAATATATACATGAATTAAATCTCAAGTTCACTTGGGTAAACCAGGTAACCAACCCAGAACAAAACCAAGTTGGTTCTTCCAATTACAAAACCAAAGTGAATCATGAAGACTAGGTTCAATTAGTTTATCGAGTTGGTCAATTCATTTGCACACCCCTTTATCATTCCAATCAATCAATCCATTCCAATTGGATATGATTGAGTTTGCATTATTTTAATGTAATTTTTCTTATGCCTCACTTCGAGGAGATTAATGTGCTTTGCTTAACCTTTTGCCTTCAAATGCTTTCTTATGATTTAAGTTGATGACAATGGTTGATGAACATTGTAGTTTGCTCAAACAAGCTAACGTATGAAGATATGGCTTTAGGCTCTATCATTGTAGTAATTGTTTTGTATCAAGTCATTTATTGGTTACATCGTCAATAACTCCTTTTAAGTTTTTATGTGGTTTCTCAACATCTGTTATTGATTAGTCATGTAGCGGATCTTGTACTGCCTCAATAGTACTAGTCTGATCTTGTGGGTCTAGCCTTTTTAAATGAGGTGGCAGTTGAATGAGATGTTCTTGATTTCTTTAGTTAAGAAGTCTTTGTTGACTGAGGGTAGTTCAAGTTTTTTTATAATTGCTGTAGCTAAGATGTTTGCTGATCATGAACATTGGATGCATGCAGACAAGTTCTAGAGAGTCTAAGGGTCTGTTTGTTAACACAATTATGTACTTAATATTGAATAGGTACAGTTACTTTCATTATTAAATGTGTGTGATAATGTGCAATTGTTACCTTCTCTCTCTCTCTCTCTCTCTCTCTCTCTCTCTCTCTCTACATGACACCCTCTTGTCTTTGCAAAGTCTCGCTTTGTCTTGTTGCAACTTGCAATGCCACTCTCCCTCTCTCTCAAAGGAGAGTTGGGTAGTTGTACCTGAGCATCAGTCATCTTATTGGATTTTTTCGTTGATTTATTGTCTAGGAATCGCGTAATAACAATGCTGATGTAAAGGTTTCTATTGTTCATCAATCATATGATGGCACAAGCCTTTCAATGGGTCTTTCTAAGTGTTCATATGTATTAGTTGATCTCTAATGGGCATTCCTCCTTAAATATTCATATACATGCATATATCAGTTCGCATTCAGTGGGTCTGTTTGCATGTGTATATATTCATTTACACTTTTATGAACGTATCAGTTGATCTCCAATGGACATTCCTCCCTAAATACTTATGCATGTATCAATTGACCATGGGTATTTTGTGTTTGAATTGAAAGATTGAAATGTATTGAGTGAAATGGGGTTATACAAGTATTTAGGGAATATCCTTTTTATATGTAATTAGTTCAATGGTCAAGTACATGTGACAAAATTTGTTTTGGGTTTTTGTTTTGTGTGTTAGGTCTATGACATTTTTTATTGTATGTACAAAAATATTCTCAAAATGATGCCAATAATAACTATAATAATGGAAAAATTGTATGCTTAACAATTTTCAAACTTGAGCTTGTTGTACTTGTCAAATAGCTTAACTAAGTCTGGTGCTTAAATTTAGATGCAACTAATTGATTTTTTTCCCCTTAAAATTAATAAGTAGATTAAAGTCTTCAGCATTTAACTTTTCTGTGCTTAATTTTAGTTTTCTCAAATAGGCCCCAAGTCTTTGTTGCTGATCCAAAACCAAAAAAAAAAAAAAAAAAAAAAAAAAAAGAAAAGGCCTCAAGTCTTTCCCTTTGGCCTTTTCTAGTGGAGATTGCAAGTAAGTTGAATGGAGATTACTAACTCCTGCTGGCTTTGTTGGTTATGATGTTTCCGTGGGCCAAAGGGAGCTGAAGTATGTCTTTTGCTATTCTATCTAAGATAGTTGCTGATCAAGATTATTGTATATGTTTCTTTTAGGATAAACTACCACAGGTCCTAATAGTTTGACTTAATTGCCACCAAGTCTTATTGAAAATAAGCCCTAGTAAAATCGTCGTTAAAAATAGTTTTTTATGACGATTTTTTGCATGTTGCTGAAAATTGACAATTAGTGACTTTTTTTTGTCAACAGTTTTTATAAATTGTCGCTAAACTTACAATTAGTGACCTTTTTTTGTGACAAAATTTTCAAACTATCGCTATAAGTTGAAAATTAGTGACCTTTTTTTGTGACAATTTTTTTAAAATGTTGTTAAAACTTATAATTAGTAATATTTTTGTGATAATTTTCAAACTGTCGTTGAAAATTAACAATTAGTGACTTTTTTAATAGTGTTTGATGAAAATGTCATTAATTATCATAAGACTTATTGGACAATAAATTCATCTATTAGGACCTACACATAGTCCCTCTTGCTTCTATATGGTCATGACTTTCTAGTGCAACTAGAGAAATAAATGCTAATGTAATGCTCTTGGATTAATAGAGTAGTTTAAACACAATAGGTAAATTTGCTGAATGCAGCACAAAATGCATCTTAAATCTATGTACAGTGAACCCCTTTTTTTTTTTTTTTTTTTCCCTCTTTTCTCTATCAATCCATTTCTTATTTTTCCTTACGTGTGAACCAAATTCTTAGCACCTTAGGGTTGCTCTTGCTCATGTACAAATGTACTCGGTTTATATAGTAAATGAGATGAGTTATACCCACCTACCTGTCTTTAGTCAGGAAGATTGTATGCATTTTGATATATGGTCATAACTGTCTTATGGAGCACTTGAACTGAAATGTAATGTTCTTGGATTGGTAAAGAGTTCAAACAATAGGTAAATGTGTTTATAGAAAGTATCCAAATCTATGTTGTATATACTCCTGCCCTGGTATCTTTACTCAAGCATATCCTCCCTTACGATGTGTCATTTTTTCTCCAACCCTTTCAAATCCATGTATTTGTGCTCTCCCTTGCTTCTTTACTGAAAAGTCTCCTCCCTTTTGATGTGTCATTTAAGCTCCAATCCTTTCAAATCCTCATTGTTCTTTGCCAATCTGACAGAAAGGTTTGGATTTGTGTCTGTTTTGTCTACTCTGAACTCCTTGCTACAGAGTGTTATTTTGATATCATTTGGTTGAATAGTGATTCATGCACATAGTTGAATGCAACTTCAGTGGCATATAGGGTTCACACACATGGACTGCCTTGGTTGACTACCAAGTGTCATATTCATCCCCTATGGAACATCTTGTCTTTCTGCTTCTTTCTTGATTAATTTTTCAATGCACTTTTCTGTTTCTGACTGTGTTCCAACTTCAGTGCCGATGAAGTTACATTGTGCACTTTGGACTTGAATTAAATTGTTGAATTGTCTTGTCACATAAGTTTCAAAAGCATATATGTTGACAATCTTATCACATTCGTATTTGTTTGTTTAAACAGGTGTATCTATATGGCGGTCAAGTTACATCATGGAAGAATGATCATGGGGAAGAATTGCTTTTTGTCAGCAGTAAGGTACCATATTTCATTTAAGTCTTCTTTCTTGAGCATTATGGCTTTGGGAACTCGATAACATTTAAACATCTTTGTTAGAGATGATTCTAGTGATTCCCCAAAAGAGATTTAAACTAATGCATTACTTAAAGTTATATATGTTCTTGCATAAATGACCAAATGTTAGCACATAGATGCTGGGGGCGGAGAGTCTAGATGACCCGCTGTCCTCGAAGGATGGTCTTTAGTCCAGCATATAGTACCTCCGATCAATTGAGTACTTATTGATGTATGTCGATTATTCATGTATCGATCAAATGGCGAAGCACAGTTGTTGGTAAAAGGAGTGTGAGCTGGCGGGGGAGCTTACACAAGTGAATCTTGTGTGTTGTAGATTGGATAGGTTCCTTCATACCTTGGGCTGGGAAGGGTTGTTTCCTGATATTAGACAAGAGGCATTGCCTAGGGTTGTGTCCGATCATTGCCCGATGATTTTTGAGAGTTGCCCCTTCAAATGGGGTCCTTGTCCCTTTAGGTTTGAGAATGCGTGGTTGGAGGATCGTTCTTTTAAGGGCTATTTTAAGGTTTGGTGGGAGAGTTGTAGTCCCCAAGGGTGGGAGGGTTTTAAATTCATGCGCAAGCTGAAAGGGGTCAAAGAAAATTTGAAAGTATAGAAGCATGATGTCTTTGGTGATTTAAATGAGCTAAAGGCGGAGTTGGTTAGAGGCATTGAGGAGTTGGATGCCAAGGAAGTTGGGGAGGGTTTATCTAGGGCTTTGAGGGATGAAAGGAAACATGCTTCGAATGAAACTAGAAGAGACAGTTTTTAGGGAACAGATTTTTTGGGGGCAACGGGCTAGTTTGAAATGGGCAAAGGAGGGTGATATAAATTCTAGATTTTTTCATAGAGTTGCGTCAAGAAAAAGGATAAAAATTTTTATCAAGTGTTTGGAGGTTGATCAGGAGTTATTGGTGAATAGGGAAGAGCAAATTGTGAATGAAAATTTCAAATTTTACTTGAATCTTTACTTTGATGGAGGTGTGGATCGGCCAGGGATTGAAGGCATCAACTGGGCTCCAATTAATGTCTCTAAAGCTAGATGGCTTGAGAGACCCTTTGATGAGTGTGAGGTGCGTCAGGCTGTGTTTGATTGTGAGAGAGATAAGGCTCCAGGCCCAGATGGTTTTTCAATGGCATTGTTCCAAGATTGTTGGGATGTTGTGAAAGGAGATTTAATGAGAGTGTTCGGTGAATTTTTCGAGAATGGGGAGGTTAACCTTTGCACCAACGCAACTTTCATTTGCCTCAGTCCCAAGAAGGAGAAGTCGGTAAAGATTGGGGATTTTAAGCCCATTAACTTGGTTACATCGCTTTACAAAATTTTGGGGAAAGTTCTATCCAAAAGAATTAGAGATATTCTTGGGAAAACGATTTCTGCTTCATAGGGCGCCTTGGTGCATGGGAGGCAAATTTTGGATGTGGTCCTAGTGGCCAATGAGGTTGTGGAGGAATATAGAGCGTTACATAAGGAGGGGGTAGTATTTAAGGTTGACTTTGAGAAAGCATATGATCATGTGGATTGGGGTTTTTTAGACTTTGTGTTGGAAAGGAAGGGTTTCGGTTTTAGGTGGAGGAAGTGGGTTTGGGGGTGTGTGTCATCGTGCAATATGTCGGTTATTGTGAATGGAAAAGCGGGAAATTCTTTTCATGCGTCTCGGGGATTAAGGCAGGGAGACACATTATCACCGTTTTTATTTATCATAGTGGTTGACGTGTTGGGGAGGTTAATTGATGTTGCTAGGGATAAGGGGGTTATTGAGGAGTTTGTGGTGGGTAGAGATTTGATTAATGTGACTCATTTGCAGTTTGCAGATGATACCATATTTTTCTCTTCTAAGGATGAAAGTATAGTCTGTAATCTACTTAGGCTTTTGAGGATCTTTGAAGTTGTATCCGGTCTTAAGGTCAATCTTACTAAGAGCTGTGTTGTGGGTATTAATCTTGAACGTAGTTGCGAGTTTCGTATGGCAGATGTGTTGAGTTGTCCCATTGAAAAGTTCCTCTCAAATATTTAGGGCTCCCATTGGGTGGCGATCCTAAAACAGGGCCTTTTGGATTCCAGTCCTTGTTAAGATTGGGAAAAGATTGGAAGGTTGGAAGCGAGCATTGTTGTCTCGGGGTGGGAGATACACTTTGGTACAATCAGTGTTGAGTTGTATTCGTATTTGTTTTTTGTCCCTTTTCAAGATACCAGTTTGTTTTGCAAGGCAAATTGAGAAATTGTAGAGATTTTCTGTGGGAGGGGTGTGATAAGGGTAAGAGGGATCACTTAGTCAGTTGGGAGGTTGTCTCTCTTCCTCGGCGTAAAGGGGGTCTTGCTATTGGGAACATTGTTGCTAGGAACATTGCCCTCTTGAGCAAATGGTTGTGGAGATTTCCCGAGGAAAGCGAGTCTTTATGGTGTTTTATTATTAAAAGCAAGTACGGAATTCAGGCTAATGGTAGAGATTCTATTGTGGTTAGCAGAGGCAATTGTCGTTCTCCGTGGAAGTCTATCTCTCGTTTGTTTCCCATTGTGTCTCGATTTGTGTCTATGAAAGTGGGTGATGGGGCCAGTATTCGATTTTGGGAGGTTGTTTGGGTGGGGGAGACATCTTTTGACAAAGCTTTTCCACTATTATATCGATTGGTTCATGCATGAAATGTGTCAATTGCATCGGTGGCATGTTCTAATGTGGCACAATCTCTTGGAATTTCAATTTTCTTAGGAATCTAAGTGATAGGGAGTCTCTTGAGTTGGCATCTTTGTTGACATTGATTGATGGGGTTTCCTTAATTTTATCTCCCGATAAAAGGGTGTGGAATATCAGTTCTTCAGGGGTCTTTTCTTGTAAATCTTTGTTTGACAATCTCATTGATAAGTCCTCCGTTCCTTTGTTTCCTCTTCATATGAAAATCTAGAAAGCGGGTGTTCCTCATGAAGTGAAGTTTTTCATGTGATTCTTAGCTCATAGAGGTGTCATGACCAATGACCTTTTCCAAAGGAGAAGGCCTAATCACTATCTTTGCCCTCAATGGTGCGTGATGTGCAAGAGGAATTCGGAATCAGTAAATCATCTCTTTCTTCATTGTTCAGTGGCTATACAGTTATGGCAGCGTCTATTTGGTTTGTGTGATGTTAAATGGGCTGCTCCACGGATTGCACACATATGCTTCTTGAGTTTGATGGGTTCGGCGGCTCTAAGAAAGCCAAAACCTTGTGGTCTTGTATTGTTTGTGCTATTTTCTGGATTATTTGGCTGGAAAGGAATTCAAGGATCTTTGATGGAAAGGAGGCTGATGTAGATTCTTTGTGGGATAGGGCTGGTTTTTTGGCTTCATTTTGGGCTTTTGTGTCTCCTCCGTTTAAAGGAGTTCCACTTTTCTTAATTTCTAGGGATTGGTTTGCTGTTTGCAACCCCGAGTGTTTGGATTTTCTTGTTTTCTCTTTCTTTTTTGATAGTTGTTTTTATTCTGATTGGGTTCTTGTTCATTGTATGAGGACTACTTGTCCTCCTCACTTTCTTCTTTAATAAAACTTCTTGTTGACTTTCAAAAAAAAAAAAAAAGCTTACACAAATAAGTGAAAAACCCCCATAGGGCCTTTTTAAAGTGTGGCCCACACATGGTCAGGGGGGAAAGAAAGGGTGGCGCACCAGCCTTAACTCTTAGAATCAAGTTGGCACTGCTGGATGCTTTTGATCGATATAATAGGAACAGGAGTCAACCAAAAGAAAGACCATCAAAAGTAATGACCACCAAGATATGCATAGTGATTCGATCTTTTGATCACCCATTTTGGGGGCTTCCACCTTATCATTGACCAAGTGCTTGCAAAGATCTGCAAACCAACAACCAATTAATCACACACACACACACACACACACACACACGAGCAAGTCTATATGAGAAAAACAGAGTATTTGATCAATACCTTTGAGTTGTTTCTGAAGATGGAGGCTTCCTTGTGTGGCCATGTGAGAGGGAGGGAGAGTTGAAAGCTATGCAACAACAAAGGAGAGAGAAGTTTTTGAATGCGGCTCCATGTGGACTCAGCTTGCTTGAGCTGAAGGAATGGGGTTCGAATCTTCTACGACTAATTCACACTCTTTTATGACTAGTTCACACAATTATGTTTAGATCTCAAGGGGTTTGGTGAGAACTAAAAGAAAATTGAGAGAAGGGAAATATCATGGTTTTATTGGATGATTGAGAAGATAAGAAAATGGTGAGAAATGAAGAAAAATTGTGATTCTATATATATATATATATTAAAATTCGTGTTTCATTTCTCATTAAAATTGGTAAGATATGGTTAATTTTACAAAACATTGAAAATAGGGTTAATTTTATTTTCATCTCCTAAATTATTCAGTGGGTTTGGTTTCAATTTTATGAATTCAATTTTCTAGAAGTTGAGTTTTTTGTTTTTAATGAATATTTTTAAAATTTTAAGTGATTTTTTTACTTTTCTAGATGCACCTTACTTAGATGTATCTAAATAGTAAAACATTTGTGAAAAAATATTTTAAAAAATTAATAAATACACAAAAATACCAAAAATATACTGAATTTTTGTTTTTTGTTTTTTTTGTTTGTATTTTTGGTTTTTAGTGAATTTTTTAAAGTTTTTTTGCACAAATATTATACTTTTTAATTTATGTTAGGTGTCTAAAATTTAAAAAAATTACTTAAAATATTTAAAAAATTCAGTGAAAACAAAAAAATGGAAAACGAAACAGTAGAATTTTCTGAAAAGTGAATTCTAGAAATGGAAACCAAATAGAGTGATTTCCGTTTTTTTCTATTTTATCTTTAAATTATCAATTTCATCTATTTAGACCTTGAAGTTTTTAAATTCAGGTAATGTGGTTTAATTGGTGTCAGTTGCCCAAATTAGTAACCGTTAATGCCTAATGTCAATGGGACTGGAATTTGTTTTTCTTATCTTCAAAGTGATCGACTTGCTTTTTCTTTTCTCAAGTCTCTTTTCTGCAGCATTTGAACCACTCCTTGCTTAATAGGTTTATGTTGTTATTTCTTGCTGAGCCAGTTTCCCAGATTCGACCACAAATTCTTACATCCCCATGAATAATTTAATCTGCATATATATATGCTTTCTTTTCTTCAGTTTTTGTCGCATAATTATGTGTTCTTCTGTCTTTTCTAAAACGTACTTAAGTTTCATGCAGGCTATTTTCAAGCCTCCAAAGGCTATACGTGGAGGAATTCCACTCTGCTTTCCTCAAGTGTGTAAAACTTTCTTTCTGCAATCTGTTTTTCGCTTTTCATATATTACATTTTTCTGAGGGAATATTCTCCATATGCAGTTTGGAAGTCATGGTCCTCTAGAACAACATGGATTTGCAAGGAATAGGTTTTGGAGTGTTGATCCCGATCCTCCTCCTTTTGCAACAAATAGGACCAACAAAGCTTTTATTGACTTAATACTTAAACACTCTGAAGAAGATGCAAAGACATGGCCTCACAGGTGCACAACTCAAATTTGAGAATATGTTTAATTCGGTCCAATATTCCACGCAATCATCCTTTAGAAAGGCATTTTGATTGAGTTATTTGAGCTCCATGCTTTCCTGTTGAGTGAAAATTCTTTCAGGTAAATGTTGAATTCAATTAGTTTGCTTGTGCCAACATTGTTTATTTATTGGGCTCGATGTTAGTCATCTTATTTTCTTACCACCCCAAGATAAATTTTCATTTTTGCGTTCTGCTAATTTGTACATGTGTGTGTCTGTGCATCTGGTTACAAATATGTTTTCTTGAATTTATTGAGGGTTCTCGTCATACATTGGTCATGTAAATATTACAGTCTGTGGTCTCTTGTTGGACGTGGATCAATTAATATTTCAGAATTCCGTGATTTGCAGATATGAATTTCGGCTTAGGGTGACCCTGGGACCTGGAGGAGATCTGATGTTGACATCCCGCATTAGAAATACCAACACAGATGGAAAGTCATTTACATTCACATTTGCCTATAACAATTATTTCTCTGTTTCTGATATCAGGTTTTTTCAGAGACTCGACTTCTTGTTGTCATCTATGATTTTTATGCTCTGTTTCTTTATCTGTTTCGGTATACCTGAGGTCAGCCACCTTGTGTACATTATGTTGGAGTGTCAGGCTGTAAAAACTTCAAGGAAAGAATTTGAAACTTGTTGGGAAACACTTGGAACATTAAGCAAAACACATAGCACATATGTGAAATGTTTTTCCCTCGATTTTCAGAAATGATTCTATATATGATTGTGAAGATGAAAAAATATATTTCTTACAGATGTATCAGTAAAAATTGCAAATGTATCAGGAAAAAAGATGGGACAAAAATATAAGAAAAGAAAGAAGCAATGTAGATACTGTCATAATGAACACATGATGTCTTTCACATAAATTAATTAGATTTCAAGCTTGCCAAAATATGCTGTGATATTAATGGTGCTAGGATAATGAATTGAAGAAACATACAGGGAGTTAGGACCTTGAAAGCAGGGAGGCTTTTTTATAGTTTATATGGTGCATATAGAGGGCTGTCGTCATATTTCTGGATATTTTATGTAGTTTAGTTTCTATTATGCTTTCGGTGTCTTTTGCGATTGCATTCTCCAATTCGCTTGGGGCTTAGGCCTGCCGTTCTTAATATTACCTTTCTTTTTTTTTTTTTGTTTCTTCTTCTTCTTAACAATATAAGTAGGTTGTTCAGTTTAACTGTTCCAAATATTATCAAATTCTCCCGATAATGTCTACAACGTACTCCTGAAAAAACAATTCTGCACAACTCTATGCTCAAATAGTGGTTACCTGACATTGAATTTTGGTTACAATCAGTGAAGTGCGCATAGAAGGTCTGGAGACACTGGATTATCTAGATAACCTGCAGGATAGACAGCGATTTACTGAGCAAGGGGATGCAATTACATTTGAATCAGAAGTTAGTATTCTTTTTCTCCAATGGATTATGTGGCGGTATTCTTGTTGTTTTTCACTAATATTTTGGTGATTTTCTTTGTGGAAAAGGTGGACAAAGTATATGTCAGTACGCCGACCAAGATTGCAATTCTGGATCATGAGAAAAAAAGAACATTTGTATTGCGGAAGGACGGACTTCCTGATGCTGGTGAGTTTAGCCATGTTATCTGCTTCATCAGACTTTTGAGCTTTCTATTAATATATTTGGTAAATTGCACTAACCTTCCTTGCGCTTTGGAGAAAATACATTGAGTTCCCTTAAGCTTTTAATTCACATAACACTTATTTTCATCAGTAATTCGTTAGTTGTATGAATGAAAAAAAACGTTGTTGTCATATCTTTTACACTAAATTGTATATTTTACCTTGTTTATTTTCTTGTCTTTACACAATCTGCATTAATTTTGGTTGCTTTAGCCTTAGTAAATGGAGGCTGGTGTAATTATGCCAAACTTGTGAAGCTTATTGTATTTTTTCTAAACCTCAGGGGTGGTCAGCGTAATTTACCCTAATATATTTATGCTGTGAAGGTTTTACTATGATCTGGGGCTTGAAGCTATTTTATGGGCAGAATAGGAGGCAAGGTCAAAGCAATTAATGCTACCAGCATGTATTATCTTCTGCACAAGAGAGCATAGAACCTAGCAATATGTCTTGTATATCTTTACATGGTAGTTTGTTATGCATAGAAAAGCTGTAGATATGAACCTTGGAAACATTTGAAGTTGAACAACCCAACTAGCTATTTGATTAGTTGTTAATTTGTGTCCAAACTCCACCTAGAATGGATTTTGTGGACTTCTGTTTTTTTAATAACACCCTGCCCCTCTGCCAAACCTAGCAAAAAAGGTGATGTTACTCATGTAACCACTGCTGATATTCTAAGCACTGTCTTTATATCTTCCTTCCCTCTTGAGATGATAATTTATCTACTTCGAAGTTCAAGGGACCCAATTTTTTTCTGTTTTTGTCATGACACTGTTTCATTTTTGTAAGAGATTTATAGGCCCCTTCTGTTTGATTTTTTTCGTTTTGGTACAAGTCTTAAAACTGTTTTAATCTGGCAGTTCTTGCTAGAGTTCAGGGTTTAAATTGTATATCTGACATTGTCATTCCTACAGTTGTAGCAGAGAGGTTACAGCCCAGGCTTCCTCTTTACAGGCTTCTGTAAAATCCTGACCTTTATGTTCTTAGTTCTGACTGTTGAATTGCTTGATATCTCATTTCCAAACAGCTTAAGCTTTTGGGACAATTGGCGACTTAACATGGTATGGGGGAGGTCTTAGGTTTAAGTCTTTCCATTTGCATTTGGTCCCCGTTTGCATTCTTTCTTCTCTTGGATGTTTGCATCTTCACATGCAAAACGGAGTTGCATTTTGCATGTGGGGGAGGATGTTGAATAGCTCGATATATATGGTTGGACTCATTTCCCAACAGCTTAAAGCTTTTGGACAATTGGTGACTTAATATTGACGAATCATATGACCATTCATTTAGTTTCACTCTTAAAATTGGCTTAGATAATGAGCTGATTGAGCAAATATGTAGAACTGAACATAATGCTATATTTGGTTCATTGGAGTGAGCTAGAAGGGAATGATCATTCCATCAAAATGTTCATTTTCACGTTTGGTTCACTAAAAAATTATGAAAAATGTACTACAAATTGAATCATCATTTATCATTGTTAAGGGAATGGTCATTCTTCATAAGGAGGCTAAAGAATGACCATTCCATTCCAATCCACCTTCATTCAGTGAACCAAACACTACATAAGTGTTTTAACATACAAAATTCAATAGCACTTGCTTGTTATTGGACTTAATTTTCGTGTCTGCAGTGGTTTGGAATCCGTGGGATAAGAAGGCAAAGGCAATCCCAGATTTGGGGGATGATGACTACAAGCACATGCTGTGTGTTGAGGCTGCAGCTGTGGAAAAGCCTATCACGTTGAAACCTGGTGAGGAGTGGAAAGGAAGGCAGGAGCTCTCAGCTGTTCCTTCCAGTTATTGTAGTGGACAACTAGATCCGCTGAAGGTACTTCAAAGCGGCTAAAACGTTGGCTGTTTTGGTTCTGCCATGTACAGGTACTTACTGAACCGCATTCATAATATGTTTGTCATCTGCCATCTAAACCTACATTTGTGATTCATTTAGCAATATAATTTAGAGGGAAAATTTCCAATAAGTCGTACTTTTCCCATAAAATTCCCATGATGTCCTGTTAACACTATAATCAGAGGATTAATTCATGTGTTAATAGGATTTAATAAGAATAGTATGAAAAAAAAAAAATAGGACTTAATGGGAATTTTCCCTAATTTAAAATGGAGGATGTGCATGCATTTGTCTTTCACACACACACACACACACACACACACACACACACAAGTGCACATGCGAGCTGATTCATATTTGTTAAAGCAATTTCATGAGAATGTAACTATAGTATTTTTAAGAGGGCATGTAAGGTAATGAATGAGGTGCCTTGGAGCATGAGTTTTAAGCATCACACCTCTTTGTAGGGTAGTTACTTGATCTCTGTTTGTTTTGCTTATTATGCTTTCTGTTGTGATTGAGAAAAATGTTTCTTAAATTTGCACTATAATGGAACAGCCACACACACACACACAAAATAAAAAGAAGATGACAAATTGGAACAACTAGACAAATATGGTTCTGTTTGTTGAACTTTATAAAATGAAAGCATTATTGGAGGAAAATTGGTTTTAAGGGCAGTAGTAAAGTTGGTTTAAGGCTAAAGATTACATATGGCCAAACAATGTATACCTATCAGATGTGCTAAGAAGGCAGAAAAAATTCACAAGTTGAGACACAGAAAGTGATACCATTCTGTGAAAATCCTCTTTGCACTTAGGCTTTCTCAATATCTATTGGTTGGATTTCCCATCTCTCTCTCTCAACAATAAATTTGGTTTCAAGAATGCTTGAATTCTGTGTGTGATTCTTAATTTGAGACTGGATGTTATGCAGGTGCTCTTGTTTAATTCTAGGTTTGGTGCTTCATGGTGAATTCTTGCCAGGATTTTTATTTTGAAGGCAGATTCATATGCTGGTATTGTCAATCATGCATCACTTTGGAGTACTATTTAGGCATTTGGGAAGAAAAAATGGAAAGATGTCATCCAGTACGTTTAATAGTCTGTACATCTCTGATTTTTTACAGAGTATATTTTTCCTCCCTGTTTCCTGCAATTACCATCTTTGGTTGAATGTCTCTTCATATATATAAGCACAAATGTTTCGATTCCATATTTATAAATATATTGCAATGAAATAATGTTTATATATTATTTGAGGAATCTGCTTTGGTGCTGGTTGTACCTCATCTCGTGATGGTCACATAGGCTTCCCGGTCCCTCAAATTTTCCGAAATTCAGATTTGAATTCCGAAATTCAGATTTGAATGAACGGGATTCTATTTGCACCAAAAAAATCATTTAGTACGCCCAATTTTTCAATACTCCCTGTTAATTATTTAGGGCTATAATTTACTCTCAATACACCTTATATTTTTTTCACAAATTACCCTTTAAGGTACACCTAAATAATAAATAAATCATAAATTGCAATATTTTAAAAAACCCTTTCAAGGGATCCGGAGTACTCTTTGAGATTTTTGATCTTCTTCTTGTGCACATACTAAACGAATGGCACAGAAACAAGGCAGCTCACTTGTTTGCTCCCTTGGCTATCCAATTGGAGCAACGAAGTGTTTGGATGGAAGGGGTCCCAGCCTCTCCTTTCTTATGTTTTGGTTCATAGCATAATAGTTGTGTAAACTGTTTGGCTCGGGTTAAGATCCTCTAGAGTAATATCCTACAATGATCTCCCACAGTGAAGGAGAGGCAGCTGACATGTGGCTCACTCATCAACCAAGGGTTGAGATTTAAACTCACCAAAATGACATCGTTCTGGTGAGGGAATTTAGGGAATTTTTTTTTGGTTTCAGTTGTTCAGATCCTTTGAACGTGAGAGAGAGTTAGAGAGAGAGAGAGAGGACCTCTCGCTGAGGAGTTGCTGCCTTGCTCCGCCACCGCCGAGAAGGAGTGGTTGCATTGGGATTCAAGAAGCTGTTGGTCAAAAAACTTCAATAGATCCAACAGATTCATCTTCCAAACTTAAAATATTAAGTTGTCCTCCAAACGTCTATCAATTTCAGTAGCTCGTAAAATTTCTGAGATTTCAAATTTCTATTCAATCATTTCTCTCAATTTCAGAGATTTGGGATGGGTTACTCTAAAATTAATTGCTTTTTGTTTATGTTCTGTTTTTGTTTGAAATCAAACAAAAACAAATGGAGTCATCAATTTGTTTCATCATCAAACCCAGATTTGAAAAATTGAAATCAAACCCACAATTGAAAATTTGGGTCATCAATTTGTTTTTTTTTATTACTTTCACACCAAAATCAAGATTTGAGTTTTCATTTTGCACTACTTTTTGAATTGGGTTTTCAACTAATTTCAGTTTAAATCTTTTTTGCCTTCATTGATTTGGTGATCCATCTCATATTCTCTCAAACCTTTGTTTTTTTTTTTTTTTTTGTTAAAAAAAAATTTATCAAGGTATTTTTCATTCTGATATTGAGAGGAGAGAGTGTGTTCAATGGGTTTCGTCCGACGGGGCGGTAAGGCGGCAAACTCCTTCGTTGGTGAGTTTCTTGCTCAACCCCTCCTCTCTCTCCTCCTCCTCCTCTCTCTCACTTACAGTTACGTTCTGAAGCTGAAGGAAGATTATTTATTCTTTTTTTTTTTTAATTCAATCACCAAAACGACGTCGTTTGGGTTTTTTTTGAATTCCATCACCAAAATGACATCGTTTTGATGAGGAATTGATCTCAACTCTTAGTTACTCAAGTGGGATAGATGTCGCACCACAGTGAAACCACTCCACTAGATCACTTCAGGAAAACACTCTAGAAGATCTGAATGCATTTGGCTCATACCTCTCATAATAAATAAAAAAATTAAAAAAAACCTTTTTTATTATTATTTTTATTTATTGTTTGATTTTGTTCAAATTTTTTTCTATTTGAAAGTAACAATACAATAAGAAATAATAATATTGATGATACTTGTGAGTTTTGGTGTGGTGAATTGGAATTTTGGAATGAGGAAGAAGATAAAGATAAAATAATTGAAACTTGGGAAAGAAGATGAAGATACTTGAATATGAACAATATATATATAAATTATTAGAGTGTACAATGAGGGAAAAAAAATTTATATTAGGATTTAATATGTATTGTCCTTATTAATAAATTTATATTAGGGTATAATAGGAACTAAAATTTCAAAATTTGGGCATACTAAGTAATTATTTGAGTGCAAGTAGAATGAGAGAAGTCCAATCCAAATGGATACTAAAAAAGATATCTTAAAAATTATTTTTATCTGAAAATCATGCTATTGAATTAATTGATATAGTTCTTTGTTTTTAAATTCACCTATGTTCTAAATACAAAGGGCGGTTACAAGCCGGTCTTGTGGACGGGATTTATTTATTAAAAAGTTTAACTTTAATTTTTAATGATAAATTTATTATTGTAAATTTATAAATAAATAAAAAAAAATTCAACTACTTACACTTCTCACATCATACTTCAATACAAATTAACATAAGTAAATTAGAAATAAATCAAAATTCATAAACAAAAGTCAAAATATCGCAATCCTTAATCACTTTGATAAATTTATTAATATGATTATCAACACCAAATGATTATTTCACAAACACAATATATATCTAAGTAGTTTCAAAAGTTTCTTATTATCAAAACAAGGGAAAAATAAGTTTTTTTTATAAAAAAAAAAATCACTCAAAATTTATGAGTAAATAATTTCACTCAATAGGACTTCTTTTTTTCTTTTTTTTTTCTTTGTAACTTGGTATCTAACTTATTGGACAGACTAATTCAAGGATCAATCTCACCGTTCACTTGCGAGAGTCTTAATTAAAACCAGAATAAAACCCCATATGGCTTAGCTCCAAAAAATCATTTACACCTAAAAAATTTTGAACTTAATACCTTGGAGGGAGTATACATTCTCTGTAGAAAATAACCATTTTAAAATTAGCTACAAACAGAAAAACTTGTTCAAAATGTTTTCAACAACCAAAAATGACAATATTTCGACTAGAAAGTAATTTTACTACCTTGAACTATTTATTTACTCTTCATAATGAATAAAATAAATAGCAAACAGAAAAAGGAAAACGAGAGAGAGAGAGAGAGAGAGAGAGAGAGAGAGAGAGAGAGATGTTTACATTATGGCATTTTATGCCTAAATTTGCAAAATTGTTTTCCTGTTCGACTTATATGGAGGAGCTCACATAGGCTCTAAATATATTACAAGAACTACGAAGACATTTACAATATGTGATCAAATTTGAGTATCAAAATTGGATATCCTAGTATTACTCACTTTGTTTGGTTTAATTTTTAAAAATTATTTTTAAGTTTTTTGTTTCTCAATTTTTTATTTTTATTTTTTTGAAACTTTTTTCTTACTATTGTCAAATGAATTTACATTTTAGATGCACTTTAATAAAAAACATTTGTGAAGAAATATAAAAAAATTCACTAAATATATTAAAAAAAAAAAATCAAAAAATGTGCTATTTGTTGTGTAACATGTGGATAACGAGTCATATTCTTAGTATATGATTATTCAAGGAGGAAGTGTTGTGTAACATGCTGATAACCTCACCCAAGTTGCTTCCCTCCCATGTATTTAAGGTGACGCCGTAATTAAAACATGATTTTTCATTAGTATGCATGTATCAGTGCCTATAAAAGGAAACCTATATGCATTGTAATTAACATCCATCAGAAAAGAAAAGAAACGAAAAGAAAAGAACGAATTCTCCTTTGGCCCTTTACTTTATAATATTCTCATTTGGTCTCTTATTTTTTTTTTATTCTATTGTGACTCTTTCTTCTTTATTTCCTTTAATTTTATAATATTATTTTTTATTTGTCTTAATTGACTTTTACAAAAAAATAAAATAACATATTTCCAAGTTTTTCCTTTACGCTGGTTTAGTCGGAAGATTTAGAAAGAGATTTGAAAAGAAAAATGAAAAAAGTGTGTGAAACCAGATGAAATATATATATTTTTTATTCATATTTCACCTATTTTTTCTCTTTTCCTTTTCAAATTCCTTCCTAAATCTCCCAATCAAATACAACGTCAATAATTTTTTTTAGAAACTCGGGCCATAAGTCCATTTCTTAAACTCTTGGGCCACTTAAATTTTTTTGAACCAATAGGACACTTATCTATTCAAAACTTACATGTTTACTCAAATGTCACTTATTTGTTCAAATATCACCTATCTGTACATGTGTTACATATCTATCCAACTATCGGTTAAAATGTCTCACTATCTGTACATGTGTCATCTGTCTGTTCAATATCACTTATCTGTCCACCTCACTGCTAACAGTTGCAACCAGCCGCTAACAACTTTCTGATGACTTTTTCGGCTAATTTGTCCGACATTGATGACTTTTCAACATGTTCTTATAATAAATAAACAAATAAATAAATAAAAGATCAAATCTTCGACTAAATAACAAGGGTGTTTGGGAAGTCAAAAATTTGCTTTTTTAAGCTAAAATTCACAAAAAACAAAATAAACTAAAATAGCCAATAAAACAAAATATCACATCAAATCCATAATTATTTCACTTTTTCTCTCACAAGCATCACATCTAATTACAAAAAAAATCTAACCTTCTTCCCAAACACAAATATTTTAGCCTACTAAAATAGCCGACGTCCCAAACAAGGCCAACATATGGTTGAATGGACTCTTCATCAATTAACCCATTTTTTCCCCAATTTTTTCACACATATATATATATATATATATTTTTTAGTGCATTTAGGTAAATCTAAAAGTTTTTTAAAAAGAAAAAAAAAGAAGATATAAATTAAATTTTTTTAACCAAAGACAAAAAAAACAAAAAAAAAAAACTAAAATTTGAGTTGAAAGATTTCTTCAAAACAGGCCCACTGAACACAGTTTTAAAACTGAAATAGCAACACAATAATGGTAAAGATGAGCATTATTATTTCTTTTCTTTTTTTTATGACAGGGTATTATGTCAGTTTAATGGTGCCAACAAGTCTTGAAAGGTTAAATTATTAAATAAGAAAAAAGAGAGAACGAGTTTTAATTTTCATTTTCAATACCCTTTGTACATAAAATAGACACCAAAACATAAAAGCAGCCGATACAAACATACCAATGCGGATGGTTGATACTGCAGTGGTGTCACAGGTACTTGCTAGTCTTCAATATTTTTCATGTATTCCTTCGAAAGTTTAGTCTCCATTATCAGCTTTTGTTCTCTGAGAAGAGAATATCCCGATTCAAGCAGAGCTTCCACCGTTTGCTGTTCAACCAAATGCAAACCAGTTCCAACATGATACAACTAGAAGAAAGTATAAAAGCTTAAAAACATTTCAACTAGCTAGCTCAGTTTTTAAATTAAAGAAAAAGAAGCATAATAGTCCTCAAAACCTCAACTGTTTCTTAGTATAAATCCCAAATCCAATTAAAGCAAGTGTGACAAGCCTTTGTCAAACAATTGTACATATGTATACATTTTGCTTAATGTTCATTAAAAGTTCTTTCAGTCCTGTATGTTTTCTACTGTAAAATTTGATCCATTTTCTTATTGAGCTAACTGTATGAGATAGTTCCATCATTGGTCCCATCAGAATCAGCATCAACTTTATCCTCAGCAAAGAAATTCTTGGTATAGCTATAAGACATTTCAAAAGCCCATTTGGAAACAAAAAGCACTTTCCTTCATAAGCGCTTCAAATAATGATTACTCGATAAACTGAACTTACAACATTTTAATTTTAACTTGCATAAAAGACACGATTCAAAAGTTAGGCCTTTCACAGAAAGCCAAGGATTGTAGAGAAACACTGATTTCAAAACCAGATAGTAGTTTTGCAGTTGAGAGCTTACCCTTGGGGGAACAAACACAGGAAGTTTATCATCCTTTCTTTGCTTGAGAAGTCTGTTTCCAAGTTTTTCAACACCTCCAACATCGTCAATCCACTACAATTGAGAAGTAGTTGAACAAAAATGTTCATTACTAAGTAAACACTAAGTCATCGTGAGTTTCCAAGTGATGACAATGAACCATCTAACTTAAATAGTAGTGGTAATAATAAACAATGGAGCAACTATTGACTGTTAACTTAAGAAAAGATATGTAAATTGGAATTACCTATATATGCTAATGCTATATTTTTTTGGAGTTCATTGATGGTTTAACTATCAGTTTATATTAACAATGATAGTCAAATATGTAAAAATGCAATACTACAATTTAGTTCATCTATGTCCTCTTACAATGGATTGTTTTTCTTATTAAGCATATCATACATATTTTAATGTTTTAAAGGTCATCTAAGTATGTGTTATACACCCCCAGCCTTGTGGCATGGGTTTGAGCCACAGGAATCGGCTTCTCTGTGAAGTGGGGGTTAAGGGTGCCCTAGCTCTCCCAAACCTTGCTGTAACAGGAGCCTTGTGCACTAACATTTTTATATGTAGTTTTAGGTTGTCAAGTATTATATGCATTCATGTTTATTAGATGCAATGAACATTATGCAAATAAAAATCTAAATCAATTGAGCTGCCGTGTCAATGGGAAAGCTAAAGCAAAAGCACAAGTAAAGAAGTAACCGGAAAATGTTGGATTGAGGCAATGTCAGAACCATGTGTTACTATTGAATCTGGTGAAATTAAGCAATCTCTGCTAAGCTAGTTTTTTTAATGACATTTAATGGTTTGACCAAAACAAATATGACAGATTTCCTCTTTGAATTAAAAATTTTCATCATGAGTCTCTTATTTCATACATTGTCATACATTTAATTCTTGCAGATAATATTTGAACCATAAAACAATGATCATTAAAATATGGTGTAACTCAAGTGTGGAGAAAAGGCCCACAAGTGGAGAATGTGACATAATGAACTGAAAAAGGGTGGTAAAGCCATTATATGAAATCCATGCAAACTAAACTAACTTTAAATATGAAATATATATATATATATATTCCATATGTAAAGGCAGAATGATAGGTACCTTAGAAATTGACCTGTCATATGTTCGAGACCTAAGTGCTCCATAAAAATCCAAGGCTGCGCAATTATTAAAAGAAAGAAAAGGTTGTTATTGCCCACATGTTTCCTGGTATATCTACTAAAAATTCTGCCAAAACAATCATTTTAATGTACAGTATGACAACAAGCAGCACTGTGACATTATTGGCACTGTATTTTCCATGTTGTCACACAACTAAAGTATATTTTGGTGCAGGTAAAAACATAAAATGTTGTCATAACATGACTATGGATGTACAGAACGAGTATGAATTTGGATGTGATTGTATGAATTTGGAAGTTCATGCAACTTACAACAGTACTATTGCATGAAAAATTAATTACACATGATAAAGCAAAGTCACCACAATGGTGTCCAAAATTTTCAACAAATTTAGTGCATTATAATACAAGTATTACTTATCAAGACATGTACAACTAAACATACCTTGATTAGGAAATGTGTTTACTATGCTTTCAACCTCATCCTTTGATATGCCATCTTTCTCATATGTTTTGTGAACAATACTAATGATGTCTTCCTGAGTAGGTTGCCTGTTCCACAGAAAACACAAGGAATGTTGGAGAGCACCACAGGATTGCATCTTATATTACCAGAGCTGGTCCTTTCTAACCGAGGATGCTAGGAGAATAGAAGGGATGAAGATCATGAAGTATCTTGGATGATTAGCTCAAGTCTAGATGTCCATGATGTTTGTAGTATGAAGTTATGATGTATAGTTTTACACATACATGTATCTGGAATTCTTAGCCCCTCTCTGAATTTCTATTTCCGGATTGTTCCCTTCGGATCCTAACCTTATCACCTTTCAACTCCCAAACCCTAACCTTATCACTTTAGGATCACTCTAGGAAAAATCACAGTGGGGACACCAACATGGTGGTGACACACGTGTCCATGTGTTCGACATGCCATGTGGCATGTCAAATTTTTTTTAATTGTTATATTTCTTGTAGAACATGTTGGGGACACTTCATGGACACGTGTTGTGTTTGGACACGCCTTGGGATACCTTTGTAGGTTTTTTTTTTTTTCTTTTTTAAATATATGTTAAGAAAGCTGATTTGGGGGTTAAGTAAAATAAATGGAAATAAAGCGGGAAAAAGTAAAAATGAATAAAAATACACCCACATATATATCGATGCTTCTCATTTATGTATCCTAAATTTATATTCATATACATAGTAAATAAAATATATAAAAATTGCAGTATCCATGTCATGTTCTTTTCTTTTTTTAGAGCTGCTTTGTTCCATGTCCGTACCCATGCCTGTGTTTCTAGGCCAAGATCATTAACAAGTGATTCGTATCA
The DNA here is from genome assembly GCA_030407325.1 of Camellia japonica. Lineage (NCBI taxonomy): Eukaryota > Viridiplantae > Streptophyta > Magnoliopsida > Ericales > Theaceae > Camellia > Camellia japonica. The sequence continues at coordinate 81,177,280 of JAPPVO010000010.1, read as the reverse complement.
TTTTTTTTTTTTTTATAGAATTGCTTTGTTTCATGTCTATACCCGTCTGTGTTTCTAAGCCAAGATCATTAACAAATGAAATTGATCCCAACAACTACCTAGGTTGGAACCGCCCAGGATCCTTGGAGAATTTGTGGCTTGGAGGCTAGAGTCAATGAAGTGTCCAGGGTGCTTGACCCCCTTTGGGGATGGGCCCCCTTGACCAACCTTAGAGAAGAGAGAGAGAAGCGTTACTGACCAAAGACATGATATTTTGATATCTCTGAAGATGACCTAACATACTGAGGCGAGGATTCTCCATTGATTGTTGACTACAGAAGGCTGAGGGACAAAGATCCCATGACAGGTTATCTTTGGTTAGGAGATCCCAGGATAGGAGATTTCAAGACAGGGATCTTGGGGCTGGATAGACCAAAGACGTGATATTAAAAGAAAAAAAGAAAAAAAAGAAGAAAAAAAAAACAGAAAAGAAAATATCTCAATAGACTAATCTCCCTATAAGGGGATCTTCCCTATGTATGGAAGACACACTGACAATAACACTTCTCTCCAGCAAATGCATTGCTCCACACTGCCATCTTCTATTTCTTCTAGGGTGCCCTTGGCTCTCTCCTCCTTTACCTCAGGTGGTCCCTTGGCAGCTGAGCACCTACGATCTTCCCAAAGCACCTCATCCCAGCGATCTCGTACTCCATTATCCACAATTTTTAACACTTAATGTAGCAACTCATAGAGATCCTAGATACATTGAGAGGATAAAGGTGTGTATTTATGAATTTCTAAATTATATGATTCTTCACACAATGGTTCTGATGTCTTTACCAATAAGTTTCCAAAAAGCTCATCTATTATCAAAATCTTACGATTCGTGATTTATGCATAATCTATACAAATTTTTGGGTGAATCCATTTTGGGAGTGAATCTATGGTGAATTTCATGATTCATAATGGATTCATAATCTGATTCACTTTTTACAATTCATGCAATTCTAGAAACTATCTTGTCCAACATATTCCAACCCTCTTTTACCTCTTTTTTTTATTTATTTATAAATAAAATGACAATACAACTTCTAAGAATGTTTAGTACGAAAATGACCAATACATATGGACGATTTGTTGTTATTTTAGTAAACATGGGATTTTTTAATCGGATCCAGTCAGATTCAGTAAGAATCTCAACATATTTTTAACATTTTCACCTCATTTTTTTCCTATATATATATATATATATCTTCTAAGGATGTTTAAAGTTAAAAGTAATTTACCACCCATGAATTATCTACTGCAATTTTTGTGAAATAAACATAGTTCGATATTACATGGGTCAAATTAGTTAAAACTTACGGTTCCACAAATTATTATTGTTTACTTTTACTTTCTTTGAACAACAAACATACATAACATTTAAAGTGATTTAAATTTTGAAATAAAGAATTCCAATTAATTTTTTCTTATTAGTATACTCTATCTAGGGTTCCTAGATTCATTTTATGGATGTCGAGAAATTATACTATGATTTTAAAATTATTTTTTAGTTGGTCGGATTTGGACCCTCATCTCTTGTTATGAAGGCAATGTCTACCCAATTAAATGATATAATTATGTCCTTATATAAGATCTATTTTAAAACTTGTGTCAAAATCAATTTATTTCATTTTTTTCATATATACAATTGTCTAACATTATTTTTTATAATTTGCATTAAATCTTAACGATTCTTGATTTGATTCGATTCATGATACAATTCTCAATTTGACAACTAGTTTGTAGTCTGATGATTTGTTGTAAGCAAGATCAGAAACCATTAAATTAATACACATACCAGTAAAACTTGTCCATCCTTCCATCACGAATCAAGGGAGCATAGATTGTTGAAAGATCATTCCCTGTAACTATGATAGGAACTCTGTTTGTAACATCTGATTCCCTCCAGTCTTGACCAATACTAACTCTTGTAGGATTATCAGACAAATTCATCAAAGTCCCAACAACAATTTGATTGTTGACTGTCATTTGAGTGTTTCCTAAATAAAAACGGAAGAACACATATATTCATCAGAGAAATTAGAAGATAAAAAGAATTATAATATCATTCCATGAATTTCAGGATGAAGACATAGAACACATGCCCAATTAAAGTTAAAGTGCAGCTCACCAAATCTGCCAAGGCCAGCATCAATATCATTGATCATTAAACAGCTCATCTTCCCCTGTATTAGTCAAGGAAAAAAATAAACTGCATTGATAGCTTAAAGCAGGTGAATAATAAGAAATGAGAAAATCCATCAGCTTGTTGACATGAATATAATTCAATTATCTATTGTTGCTGATCAAAAAATAAAAAAAACCATATTGGGCTCTCACCTTTCCAGAATCTTTAATCAGGAGAAGAAGCCAATATCATCTTACATTAGAAATAATGCCAGCAATTGTATCAATCAAAAAGAGGTTATGTTACAGTGGATCTAAACAACATCAATGACTTTTCTACCTTTTGAATGCTTTGTGTGATAAACAAAATATAAATGGGACACATAAATAATAACCTTGGACTGTTGACAAGTGGTATAAAGCCTCTAGTTTGGGACTGAGTCCGAGGAATTAAAAAAGGGGAAGGAAGTGAAAAGGTCGACTCAAGTCAGCTATGATTACATACATTGCCTCAGGTTTGACAAACAAGTTTCACATGAAAAAGATTTGGGTCAAAGTTTTTGAGTCCTTTAACTCCTCTCACCACATAGTTCATGAAATCTGTAGAGAACTTGTAACATTATACGTACTTTTACCAAAACCCAGAGATGGCTTTTGAATGTTTGGAATCCCACATCTAGAATAAATCACTATTACTACTAACTGAGAGCAACCACTGGCCTAAATTAATGATATGCAGAATGCTGTTATAGTTTCATGATAGCCATCATCCTGAATTAAAAATTTCATGAATGATTATGATTTTGTGACATGCGCAAGCTCAATTATGTAACAGGGCACTAATTGAAGAGTGGTGGTATCTGTTTCTGTATCGAAGGTGGAATGCATGAAATAATCTCTAGGCTCACATAAATATCTTCGTGGTCATTAGTATATTTTGCCAACCCCCTCTCCAATACTTGTGAAGGCTTTCATTATATGCCATGTAACCAAAGTCATATCCATTTTAGAGCAAATCATAGCATTCAACTTTAGCATCTCATTTGTAAATTATGGAGCGATTAAGACGGTTAAATACTCAAACAAAGGTTATGCTTGGGAGATTTTTTTTTTTTTTTTGTGCAAGGGAGCACTTCAGTGGCACTTAATAAAGAAGATAAAAAAAAGCATCTTCTTTTGTATTCTAAGCTGGCCTGCACCATATCGAAGAGCAAAACAAGAATTTTTTGGTTTTCTATAGCCGGTTCATGTGTTTTTAGGGAATTTTTTTTTTTTTTTTAATCTAGTTATTGATTTAATTTCATCATCAGCATCCAGACATGCTGTTTTGATCCAAAATCCTAGCCTACACATGTTGGGCCATCAAAGCATCAGGCTACAATAAGAACTAAATGGAGCACTAAACTAAATGGAGCACTCACTAAACTAAATGGAGCACTAAACTAAATCACTAACTATATGTGGAGTAGGTGGAGTATTTGTAGGTGGAGTAGGTAGAAATTGTAGGTGAAAAAATTGTTACATTCAACAGCCCCCCTCAAACTCAAGCTCCACATATAGTTAGTGATTTAGTTTAGTGCTCCATTTAGTTTAGTGCGTGCTCCATTTAGTTTAGTGCTCCATTTAGTTCTTATTGCTCAATTAATTATGGCTCCATTGTATCCCATTTCTCTCTATAAAAGAGAGCTCTTGTAAAGATATTGAAGATCAATCAATAATATCAATACATTAATTTCCTACATGGTATCAGAGCTATAGGTTAAGCTCCTAGTGTTCTTCGCCTTCTGGCGGGCGGCAACCTTTCCTTGGCCGCCCGCCGGACCTCAACCAATCGGGAGATCTTCTTTCAGGGATACTGAGAGTCAGTCACAGAAGATGTCTGCTGACATTTTCCAGGAATCGCATCAAATTGTGTTTGACATGCCAAGTGGTTCAACAGATTCTCATAAGTCTGTTGGTCAATCTGATTCCTCTTCTTATGTAAATGCTAAATCTAGAGAGACAAATTTCCAGGTAGATGTGTCTCCAGAATCAGAAGAATAGATGGAATCATCTGATGATGTATGGCTCACTGTATCAGAGATTCCTCTTTCTACACAACCCACAAGTCCTCCTTGGCCCTTCAGATCCTCCTTAAAATTGGGGATTCAACGCAGGGTCAGAAGAATTTTCCTTGGCCTTGGTGCACTGCTTGATCGAGAACCCATGTTGAAAAAATGATTCAGGATCATTATCATTCTTTTGTTGGTTCATCCTTGGCTTCAGCAGCAGCCCTTTCTCGAGCCTCTGCAGCAGCCCTATCTACAGCAGCTCGTTCAGCTTTACGTCGTGCTTCAGATTCAGTTCTAGAAGCAGCAGCAGCTTTCTCCCTTGCTTCATTTGCCCTTTCACGGACTTCAGCTTGTACTCTCTGAACTGTAGCCCTTCCAGCACGTTCTCGAGCTTCAGCTTGTGCCCTCTCAACAGCAGCCCTTTCAGACTTTAGTCGTGCATCAGCAGCTGCTCTATCTCGTGCATCTGTAGCTGCTCTCTCACGTGCTTCCCTAGTAGCCCTTTCAACAGCTGGTCATGGCCATAGTCAAGCTTTTAATGGCCCAGATGACTTGCCCAAGACTGTTGCAAGGACCTTAACTCAGGTGTCAGCTCCTATGAGCATGGGTTTTCATCCTAACCAACAGACTCTACTTCTAGTTGGTACTAATGTGGGGGACATAGCATTGTGGGAAGTTGCTTCTAGGGAGAGACTGGTTTTAAGAAACTTCAAAGTTTGGGATCTTAGTGCATGTTCAATGCCTCTGCAGACTGCTCTAGTCAAAGATCCCAGTGTATCTGTTAACCGTATTATTTGGAGCCCTGATGGTTCTTTATTTGGAGTTGCATATTCGAGGCACAGTGTACAAATATATTCTTATCATGGAGGTGATGATGTACGGCAACATTTGGAGATTGATGCTCATGTTGGTGGAGTAATGATCTAGCATTCTCTCACCCAATAGCAACTTTGTGTGATAACCTGTGGTGATGATAAGACCATCAAGGTTTGGGATGCTGCAAATGGTGCAAAACAGTACACTTTTGAAGGTCATGAGGCTCCTATCTATTCTGTCTGCTCTCACTTCAAGGAAAACATTCTTTATTTCTTTTAATCCCTCCAACATCACCATTTTACACACAACAAAAAAAAAAAAAAAACCACAACCCATACCCATAACCACCACAAACAACCGGCCTCACTTCTTCGCCTCTTCAGCTGTTCTCTTCTTTTTGCCTTTGTCTTGGGCGTCCTTGTCGGTGCTGCCTCCGTGTTTCCCACGCCGCCGAGCACGCTCACTTCCCGTTGCTCCTCCACTGTCACATATGGTGGACCTCCAAATCTGAGCATCACGGTGGCCTTCCGCTTCAATTCCTTGTTTTCTGTCTTCAGCATACATATCTCTGCTCGGACATCCGTATACATGCTCTGGAGCAGAGCCAGTTGGGCTTTTACCTGCTGCACCTCATTTGTTCTACTCTGAAGCCGGTGCGACAGGTTGTTGACCGCCGTCATTGTCTCAACACATGACTTCAATGTGTAATAATTGGCCTCAATATCAGATTGAGCAGCCATTATCTGCTCAACTGACAACATTGGAAAGTTCAACGGCGTAAAACCAGGGGCGCTTGGTCCAGGGGCACTTGGTTGAGGTTCAAGGGCAACTGCCCCGGCTATCTCTCTTGTGGCCTCGTTGAGGTCGGGAAAGAGAGTGAGACCACGGGACGAAGAGGCTATGTTCTGGGTAGCTGAACGGGAAAAAGAGGCCATATTCAGGGTTGGTTGCAGAGTGTTTCAGCAATACAACTCTCAGAAAACGAAGAGTTTTTCGGAGTTTTTCAGCAGGTTTTTTGTCTTAGCATCAGCGGCAGCCTCGCCTTGGTTTAAATAGGCAAGGCCGACACGCGTATCATGCGCCTCTCAACGCTAGACGACAAATCGGCGCGCCTTTTGATGGCACGCCTTTTGATGGCTCGACTTTTGATGGCTGTTGGGCACACCTTTTGATGGCACGCCTTTTGATGGCTCGACTTTTGATGGCTGTCGGGCACACCTTTTGATGGCACGCCTTTTGATAAGAATTGGCACACCTTTTGAGGGTGCGACTTTTGAGGGTCCGACAAGACTCGGTAAACTGTCCCGACTTTGATTCCGGTTAGCTTCTATAAGGGTCCGACAAGACTCGGTAAACTGTCCCGACTTTGATTCCGGTTAGCTTCTATATGGGTCCGACAAGACTCTGTAAACTGTCCCGACATTGATTCCGGTTAGCTCTTATAGGGGTCCGACAAGACTCTGTAAACTGTCCCGACATTGATTCCGGTTAGCTTTATATGGGTCCGACAAGACTCGGTAAACTGTCCCGAATTGATTTCGGTTTCTACTACAACGGTTCGACACAGCCATATAGTGTCTTCTACAACGGTCCGACATGACCCCGTAAACTGTTTTCTACAACGGTCCGACATGACCCCGTAAACTGTTTTTCTACAACGGTCCGACATGACCCCATAAACTGTCTTCTACAACGGTCTGACACGACCATACAGTGTCTCCTATCCACTTTTATTTTATTTGTCAGATTATTTTTCCTGTTTTGTTACTCTCTCCAAACTCAAGTGGGTTAGTTCCTAACCACCTTGAGTTTGAGGGGGGCTGTTGAATATAACAATTTTTCCACCTACAATTTCTACCTACTCCACCTACAAATACTCCACCTACTCCACATATAGTTAGTGATTTAGTTTAGTGCTCCATTTAGTTTAGTGAGTGCTCCATTTAGTTTAGTGCTCCATTTAGTTCTTATTGCTCAATTAATTATGGCTCCATTGTATCCCATTTCTCTCTATAAAAGAGAGCTCTTGTAAAGATATTGAAGATCAATCAATAATATCAATACATTAATTTCCTACAAATTAATTCACAGAAAAATGGAGGTACAACAGCCATGGTACTCTCAAGGCTGATGATCAGAAGAAAAAGAAGCATAGAGAAGGCAAGTTGAAGCCCCATCCAAGTAGTTAGCTCAAGAGGGGTACTCCAACCCATGACAATTGCATAACTCTGGTCAATGTGGATTCAAAACAATGAAAGAACCACAAAATGAATGGTGGGAGTTGAATTTAAGATAAAAAAATCTGTAAGCGAGACGAAAAACAAACTGATTGAATCATCACTAATCTGATTGAATCCCTACGTGCAGATATACACCAGTTGAAAGAAGGTGAACATGGTGGCCTTGATCTTTAGAAGTCAAACTACAGCTTAATGGAACAGTTGGTGACATAGAATTGTGTGTATGCATATATACAGTTCTTATTATTTTCATCTAGTGTATGATACATTATTGACCACGTTGAGTACTTGAGTTTTGTTCACCAATGAATAATTTACACTTCAATTTCCAAGCTTTGCTTTGAAGGTGATGCTGAATAGATTTTATTTTTGGGTGAGCATTGCACTTTGTGCTCAGATTATCATCATATTCTCTTCCAGAAAATTTGTAACCTCTAGATCTCCCACAGAAGTACTACATGACACAGATTCACAGTATCAACGAAATCTTGGTCCATAGAAATCTCCTATCAGTAATTGTAAAACCAGTTTCTGCAAAAGTTGGGCCATGCAGCTTTACAATGAAAAGCTATCACTTAATTTATTGCCTAATCTTTTCAGAATCCACCCAATATCAGATAAAGACATTCTACATGGAAGTAGTATCTCCTCAGTGCAATCACATTATTATCATAAGAGGCAGTTAGGGTATTTGTTAGAATAGTTATTTTCGTTCTCGTTGTCCTTTTGTTAATATGTATGTAAGTTGAGGGTACGATGATCATATTACAATGTTAGGGTTTGCATATATATTTTGCTAATGTAGAGTTGAGAAAAACAATTTTACTGAGATATATAAAAATTCCTTCTCTTCTCTCATCTTCTTAGTCCTCCTTCTAAACCTTAACCCTAACTCTCTTCATTTACCTTCTAACTTGGTATTAGAGCGGGCCATTCTTCATTAGAAAGTGTTCTGCAGATTCTGGAGATTGAGCTGAGGTGACCGAGACGTGCTGACGTCATCAGCCGTACGATGATGTCAACATGACGTCATCACTGTACAGGCGGAACCTTCACCTCTAGGCTCGAAATGATCTTTTGAGAATTATGCAGTTTTTTTTGGAATTTTTTTTATTATCCCTGATGTGAGTTTTCTATTTTCAAATGTTTTTTGTGATTTTTGGTGCTTTTTTTTTAATCTAGTTTTGGGGCATGTTTTTGCTGGATCTTCTTACTACAACCTAATCTATAGGTGTCGAAATACCCTAATCTAGTGCCCTTTGCTATTAATTTGTTGTTCGCTGCTGATTGGGTTGATTTTTTGGGTCATTTTTCTGCCTCCTTGGTTCGTATCTGTTCTACAGACCTGTTCTGTTTTTTCTATATATTGGAATTAATCTTATGGGGGCCAAAAATGGTTTAGCACTGGATATTTACTCTTAAATTGTTGATTTGTGTTAGTGGGTTGCTGTTTTTGGTGCAATTTTGGTGCAATTTGGGTCTGAATCTCCCTTCCTATCTGATTTGCCATCGATTCTTGTTTTTTTGAGCTAGTTCGGTTGTCTCTATTGGTTGTTGTAGGTGCTGGTTGTTGTGGGTCATGACTGTTTTCAAGTATTCTCAATTATTCGTGCTTGTTTGTTGAGTAGTTGTGTGATTGATTGTCATGACTGAGATTGAGGCTAAGGCTCTGGCTGTAGGTAAAGATGATGACATGCCTAAGTCTATCACTACAAAGAAATTGAATGGTGCCAACTATTTGGCTTGAGCACATGCTGTCAAAGTTTTCTTACACAGCAAGAAGTCCCGCTTTCTTAGTGAACTCCCACCTGCTACTGATGATAAAGCTTATGATGACTAGTGTAGTGAGGATTCATGTGTTATGGGTTGGATTTGGCGTAGTCTGGAACCACATATTGCTACTACTGTAGAATTTTGTGATACCTCTAAGGAAATTTGGGACTCCCTTGCTAACTCCTTTCCGAATCAGAGTAATGTATCTCAGGTCTATGAGTTATATGAGCAGATTTTTGCTATGTGCCAATCTGGCGGTCGTTTCCAAGTATTATAGTAGTCTCAAGACCTTGTGGGATCAATTATTGCAGCATCGACCCTTCACTACTGATGTGAACAAACAAAAGCAACATTGGGAGGAGTTTATGATGGCTTCTTTACTCTTCTGTTTAGATTTTGAATTGAAGGAGTTTAGGGTTAGGGTTTAGAAGGAGGAAGGAGAAGATGAGAGAAGAGAAGGAATTTTTATATATCTCAGTAAAATTGTTTTTCTAAACTCTACATCAGCAAAATATATATACAAACCCTAACATTGTAATATGACCATCGTACCCTTAACTTACGTACATATTAACATAAGAACAACGAGAACAAAAAAATTTCAACGGCATATGAAACCTGACATGTCCAATCAACCATTATATTGTTCCTTGTAGTCCTTCCTAGTCATTTACCCTACCATCATCTATTTTGTTTTAATAAATTTAACTCATATGTCATTCAAATAAACAAAGAGAGAGATTTGGAGGACGAATAAAGTAGAAGAAAAATATATGGAATGATAAATCAAATAAACAACAATGTAAAAATCTGACAACACATGACATACATATATGAATAGTGAAAGTGATAGAGCTTCTAACTTGGTTCTGAACCACTTGCGAAGCAGTTCTGTACCGTTCACGTATCAATTTTCCTGGTTCTCCTGTTAAATTGAAATTTTTTTGTAAATTTGAATTTTCAAGTAAAAGAAGGGAATAAACTATGTTCCTGACATAGGAAAAGCAGCAATTTGCTATATTCTATTGTGGGAAGTAAATTTTGTAGGAGATTGGAGTTGAAACATAAGTAGTTAATTATAATACTGCTTAAGTTAGTGGTGGGGAGAAAATGAGATAGAATATCACAAACTACGTTCCAATTTATAAGTGATATCTATATATAATTGAAATACGCATAAGTAGCTATTTATAATACCTAAGGGGTGAGGAGAAAATGCAACTAGAATATCAGCCACTGTGTTCCAATTTACAAATAAGAGAGTTGGTCGCAAGTATGTAATAATGAGACAACCGAGCTAGCTCGGTCCAGTTTTAAAAACATTGGTAGCAAGTATGTAATGATATAAATTATAATGCATGGAGGATAAGTAAAATCTGTTCATCCCATTGGTTGGAGTTAGTTGAGTTAGGATAAAATAGGCTAGGGTGGAAGTTGAGTAATATTATGATCAATTCTACTAATGGGAAATGGATGGGATGGTTGAAATAGTATTTGTCAATGTATTAGAGATCTGGGATTCACAATGGAGAATACTAGTGTTTAAGAGAGTTGTACTGTGAAATGGTCCTTTTATATTACTATTTGTACCTTATTTGCCATAGAAAGGAACTAATAAAGCTGCAATATGGTGTAGTTCTTGTTTAAATTAGCTAAATTATATTGATGACCAGATCTGTCATAGGAGATGGTGACTTTCAAACATTAAAACCGTATTCTCCAGTAATCTTTATTTTCTTGTATGCAATGGCCTCTTGCAGAAACTTCCACTTTTGAAAAAATAAAACCTTTGCTTCCTTCAAAACTATAGATTTACTTGGATTGATGACGATTTAACTGAAGAAATTCTAATGTTGGTGAACCAATGTCTAATGGACTCTGTTATTAGAATCTTATGAATCATGGTTCAATTCACAATTTGATTCATGATTCATGCATAAATAGATATGAATCTATGCATTAATTTAATTTGGGATAGATCTATGCAATGCATTAATCTATTTTGGGGTAGAATCTGTGGTGAATTGCACAATTCACAATCAATTCACAATTCAATCCACTTCTACAATTCATGCAATTCTTGAAACTATCGTGTCTAATAGATTCCGATCCTTCTTTACCTTTTTTGTACAGTGAAAATGACATAATACAACTTCTAAGAGTGTTTAGTACAAAAATAAACAATAACTATGCATGATTTGTTCTTATTTGGTGATCAGAAACAATTTTTAATAAGATCTAATTAGATTCAGTTAAACCCAACATGTTCTTAACTTTGTTTCCTCATTTTTTTCTCTTAAAGTAATAATAATAATAATAATTGGGGGACTGTTTATCAGATGTCTTGGTATATTGCATATTTGAGCAAAACTGATGGTATCTTTCAAGTAGGAACAATGGAGCTTTGGCTTTAAGAGAAGACTGCTTCAGAAATATGCTTTGTCAATCTTCAGATGCATTATAAAGGGCAGACAGTGCTTGCAGTTTGCCACAAGCTCCTTGATATTCTATATCTGAAAGGTTTAACACCTCCACTTGGCACTCCTTGATTGTCAGTTAAAAAGAGACATTTAATAAGCATCATAACAACATTTCTTGAGTTTGATTGGAAACTTGTTCCCATGAATCCCACCTCTTATTTTGCTAAATAAAAATTAATCACTTCTGAGGGGAGAAAGAAAATGTATTTTTCTTAATCCAGAACCAAAAGAATGAGTTATCAAATTAAACCTACAAACATGTGACTATCAGTAGAATAGCTTGAGGTTTGGGCAACTAATTTATGTATGCATAGCAGAATTCCATTTGAAATATGAAAAAGCTATATTCACAACACAAAAGTAAATCGAAAATAAATAAAAAAGGAAAAAGGAAATGTCAATTTGCATGAGCAAGGGTACTTCCAGGAACCAACTTACCAGCTCTTTCTGATTCCAATTCCCCTGCAGACATAATAACTGGTTCCATTCCCAAAGCCTGGAAAATAAGTTCAGTTTGAAAGGATTTGCCTTGCCCTTTTCCTCCCCAAATGCCTGTGTAAATTTACATTCAACAAAATGGAACCATGTGAGACAAGAATGGGTATGGATGTAGAATATGTCTTACATACATTTCTGAAATGCATACAAATAAAATATGTCCAGACTCTTTGCATCTGATGATAGAAGAAGAGTAAGACCAAAATTGATAGTAAAAGAAAGGGTCTCCTGCATTTCAAATGGAGAGACAAACATAAACACTTTCTTCTTTGAATTGTATTAAAGTACATCCTTGAATAATAGTAACTTTATATGTATAATACAATATGAGATATAATCCTTGAATAATAGTAACTTATATGTATAATACCATATGAGATATAATGTCTTTGAATGTACGGGGATGTGATGATTATCCATATCCTCAGATTTAGAATTTAAGGAAGTTTGATGCCTAAACAAACACGGACCTGATTCAGGCACCCAAGACGAATGCACATATAATCTCATCTAAATACAACTAATGTCATCAGAAATATGTGATCTGAGATTAAAAGACTCAAGACATTCATTTGTCCAATGATAAAGGCCATGATGAATGAGTAGGAAAAACAAATACAGAATATTTTACAGCATAAATATAAACATCATTCATCACAAAAATATGTTGTAGCCAACACAAAAAGAAATTGAAAAAAAATATATATATATACACATATATGATAAAGGACCTGTAGCTGCAGTTACAGACCTCTTCTAGAGTTCAATCATATCCAACAGAGATGTGGACAGACAAACAGAGAGGTAGCAAGTAAATATTATTGAGCTTGCCCCTTAACCATGAAAAGGAATCATGCCTACTTACCCAGAATCAGAGGAACTTTAGTATTGAGAAGATGAGCAATGTAGTTCTTCACAATGTGGCATACTGCATTCATAGTAATGATGTAGAAATTGGTGTAAGGGTAATAGCAATATTATATATTGAGAAGATAAGCAATTCAACTCATCATGTACCAAATAAAGTTTAACCATGCATCAAATATAATAAACAGGAATCCTAGGTGATGGATACCATTTGAGTAGTGATAGTAAGAATTTTTTTTTTTTTTGCTTTTTGTTTTTTGTTTATCCTACCATTTTAACAATCTAAGTAATAGGAAAATCTCCACCACAATATTTTATTTTGTTAAACTTTATTATATGGATATGATATGCATAAGTAAATTCCTCTATAGTACATACTCTAAGATAGCTTCAAACAGAAACTAAAGGTCTCGGGCTTGTGTAGATTCTATCATATAACATGTCATTGAACATTATGAGCAACCTGTCAAGTATGGAATTTAAATTCATAGCTTCAACTCCATTTGGAAAACACGATAGGACTGATAAAAAAAATATGCAGAGGTCCTAGCAGAGAGATTATTTGGGTGATACGCTTTTATTCTGATTTCAGATTATATACATCTTTTATATCTGTTCTTGTTGAAAAAACAGCTTATACAGGCTGCATCAAGTATGTATGTGTCCACAAAAGTAAAATAGCGGTGACAATCAATTTACTATCAATGGGAACATTTCACTTAATGTTATTCAAGAACTACTAGGCTCGTCGTCCACTGGAGAGATTTCCTTCACCAATAATGCTTGTTGAAATATCAAATTACAGGGTTCACTTATCATAATTGCAGTTAATTTGATTTCATGCATGTGTAATTGTACTTGTGGGCTGAGCTGGTTGTCATGTCATAGTCTCATAGAACTTATTAAGGTTAGAATTTTGCTCCGCCATTGTTCATATAGGAATCAATTGAATCAGTTTTAGGCACCAAATTGTAGAAAATATCTACAAATAAACTACAACTTAAATTGAAGACAAATTACCTAAAGGGATGTAAAAATTGCTTTCCAATACCCTAATGATATGTTCCACAAACTTCCTTACAAACATAAACATGTAGAAGCTCAAATGCTATGTTAAGAACCAAAATGAAAGACAATTCTCAGTGAACATTTTCAAAGTAGTTGACTGCTTATAGAAACTTGTAAGTAAAAAAAGAGGTGACATGATTGTATGAAACTAACAATTTGTGCCCTTTGCAAAACGCTAATTATTCACAATTTTTTTTTAAGGAATTTCAAAATGTAGTAAATTTGACATATATACATTTGCACATGCATGCCTGAACTATGATTAGTAATACCCTGTCAAGTTATTAAAAAGTATTCGCAGCTAATCATTTTTATTATCTTCAATTTACTAAGATTCTCTATATGTTCAGGTAATGGAGGTGGAAAATGAAACATGAAGATAACAAAAGGGATCTAAGAAGTGAATTCCATGTATTGACATAATATCTTCCCCACCCCAACTGCACCACCACCACAAGAGAGTAGATAGAGAAAGAAAGAAGTAACACCAAATACCAGATATCGCGTGCATCCCTTAAAAAAGAAAAAGAAAAATGCAAAGTAGCATTACTAAGACCTTTTCCAACAATGACAAACATAAAAATACACATCAGATAAAGCAATGACTATTTATGTTCCTGTCATTTCTGAATGAATCATCTGCTGCATCAACATAATTTGTTTCTTTCCCTTTGAATAGACTCAATGAACTTACCAACTTTGTCCTGTCAAATAAGAAATAAAAACAGAAAAGCAATAATACAGGTCATTATCTTCAAGAATATATTAATAATATTGAAAATCAACAACAGTATAGAGGTTTTAAAAAAAAATAAATTAAACCACACAACAAATTAAGGTAATTCTAAAAGTTCTTGCATAGCATAAAAATAAAAATAAAAAGGTGGAAGAACACAATCAGTTACCATTCTCAAAGGAAAAACTGCCATGGAACTCCCAAAAGAAAAATATGAATATGTTTGTAGTACAAGTTTAAGCCTCCTCTTACTAAGAAAGTGAATGTTAATCCTATGGTTTAATTTTGATGATGTTTAAAATATTATTGGATATATTGTGCTTTTTTAATACATATTTACAATCATTTGATACAAAATATGAAAATAGATTTTGTCATTTTGATACATTTACACCGGTTAAATATAATTGAGTTGACTGTGCATCTTTTATATATATTAATTATATTATATATATTTTTATAATACTTAAAAGATAAAGAAAGTCAAACCCACGGGGGTTGTTTTTTAAAAGTAACATTTATTGTAATATATATTATATATATATTTCATTATTTCCTTGGCCCATCTTTTCTTCTTCACAGATGAGTTGGCAGTGTGCAAGAATGGTGCCGCAGATTTTCACATCACAAAGCTTTTGTCTCTAACAGCTAGAATTTTGAAGATATATATATTAGATGCATTCTTGTTGAAGATGAATAGTGAAGAAAGAGAGCAGATCAAGTGACGTGCAAAAATTTGGGGATAAAGTTTTGAGAAAATATTTTCTTGTGTTCTTCAATGAGTTATATTCTGTTGAGAGAAAATTTATTGAGAGTTTGAGCATTAATTGTAAAAGGGTTTTCACACCCTTAGTACTTTTCTTGTAAAAGAGAGTGACATTTTTGTGAGTGGTTTTTAGAACAAAATCACTTGGGTTAGGTGTGACTAGCATTGAATTCAAAACTAGCTAGTTGGAGTGATGGGGTTTGATCATTTGTTGTTAAGGTTCACTAACACCTATAAAACTAGGGGTGTATTACTATTTGAAGAATAGTAGAAAAATTCCCAAGAAAAATAGTTGAGGAGTGGAAGTAGGTTTGGGTTAAGCAAAACCATTATAAATCGTTGAGTTTGCTTTCTCTTCCCTTTCTTATTTCATTTCTATTACTCTCATTTATATTGCTTCATATTTTTATTTATTTATTTATTATTTGGGTTAATTTTTTAATTTAGCAGTTTATTTATAAACCCAATTCACCCCCTCTTGGGTTGCCTTCTGCGTACCAGTGAATATGAAGCCACAAGCTCTTTTGGATGACAACTGAGATGTGCTGGCTGCAGAATTTTTTTTCAACAAATTAAGCTTTTTTGTGAGATGAACATAATTTCATTCAAAGAGTGGAGGAAACAAAATGATGCACACAAAGGAAGAACACATAAGTCTCAGACACCAATGTGAGAAGAGACTATGTATCACCAAGTTAAGCAGAAAAATAAGAGAACTGAGAAGCAGCAGAAGCTACAAATTCAAGAATTCCAAGAGGACACTACATTAACTGCAGGGGGGTTCAGTATTTTTTTTTTAATCAATGTGGACCCTTTTTATCATGTGTCTGTTCTCGTTCTCATTCCCGTTCAATGTACAAAACGACAAATGTTCCAGTTAACATAGGTATCAACAAAATTTTGACACCGGCAATTCTCATATTCTAAGTGGATGAAGGAAAGACAATTCAAATGATTTACTCAACAACTACTCAAGCAATGCAAAGTATCATATAGACGCAAAGTAGAAAATGAAACTAGACAAAACAAACATGATCATAATCAAAGCAACGTACCATGAAAAGAGGAGCAATGTAATAATCGCCTTGAAGGTACTCAAACGACCTAGTCACCTTCTGCCGGTAATCAAACACAATATCCGCTGCATCATATATAAGATCAAAATATCAAACAAAAACACTAAAATTGAAGTTCAGTTCAAATCAGTTGTTTCATTTTCCTGCATTTTTTCTTTCTCAGAAAAAAATGACATACAGTCTCTTCCAAGAAATTTGCCGGCGAAGAGGTCATCAATGACGCCAGCCCTAGCACCGACGGCGATGTTCATGTTATCGGCCTCTTTGCCGAGCCTGTAAAGATAATCGTCTCCGTGAGAGTCTTTGGCCTCCCACGAAGACTGGTCCGAGAGTTTCTTCTTGGAAGTGATTGAGTCTTTGTCGTTGGTTTCGTCCCCGTTTGAGATCGAACGAACAGAGAAACAAAAAGAATCGGAGGTTTTCTTGGGAAAGAGAAAGGAAAATCTGTTGAATTTTGGGGATTTGGATAGTGAAGAAGAGGAGGTGAGGTTTGGGTTGTTCAAGTTGTAGGAGAAGAAAGAAAGAGCCATTGATTTTGATCTTGGGGTTTGTTGAGGAAAATTGATTTTGGTGGTATGAGCTTCTTAGCACATTGACGTTATCGTACAAAGACGGTTGGGCAATTTGGCGCCACATATATGTATTTGGCTAAATTATACCAACACCCTCTTCAATTATTACTAAAGGATAAATATCATTTAGGTTTCAATTTTTTTAAAATTAAATTTTTTTATTTTTTTTATTTTTAATGAATATTTTTAAAATTTTAAATAATTTTTTATTTTTTAAATGTACTTTATTTAGATATATCTAAAAAGTTAAATATTTGTAAAAAAAATATTTTAAAAAATCAATAAATATACAAAAATAGAAAAAATGCACTGAATTTTTATATTTTTTGTATTTTTAGTATATACTGAATTTTTTAAAGATTTTTTTTACAAATATTATACTTTTTTTAGGAAAATTTACCCATAAGTCCTAGTTTTTGAAACGTTGAACCATTTAGTCCTAAAAGTTTTCTTATGCTCCATTTAGTCCCATTTTTACATCAGCATGATGTAAATGATCTGATGTTTCATTCTATAATTTCAAAATTTATTAAAATCTGATGAACATTAGATGTTTTTCATCCTATATTTTCAAACATTATTGAAATTTGATGAACATTAGATGTTTGAAATCTAATGTTTGTAACATGACTCTGATGTTATTAACATTGTAATGGGACCTTTCAGTCTATAAGAAAACTTTTAGGACTAAACAGTGCATAAGTTATTAATTTGGGATTTATTGGTGCATCCCCCTATTTTTTTAGTGTATCTAAAATTTTAAAAAAAAATTGCTTAGAATATTATAAAAAAAATTAGAAAAAACACAAAAATAAAAAAATTCAACTTTTAAAAAAGTGAATCTTGAAAATCCAAACCTAACAAGCTTTTTTTTTTCATCATTTATGAAATTGTATATTTTGACTTCTTCAATTATAAAAATAATATTTATATAATTTAAAAATTAAAGGAATCAAAATATATGAATTTATAGATAAGACATTGATATACTGAGAGGGTTGTTCCTATATAATTTTACAAGTGACATACCAAAAAAAAACATTTCAAAAGTGTAAAAATTTACATTATTGGAGTTCACACAGGTAAGAATGACTTTTTTTCATCATATCACAAAAAAGAGAGAGAGAGTAGATGATCTTTAGATTATATGTACATTTATGAAGTGTAAAAGCATGTAAGGATGACTTTTTCTATCATATCTATAAAAATAAAATAAAAAGAGAGAGATTAGATGATCTTTAGATTATGTTATTTGACACTTTTTTTATTTAGTTAAAAAAAATTACTAAATATAAAAATAAAATTTAAAGTTAATATGCTTTCATATTTTTTGTATTTATTAAAAAATAAATTGACTAATTTAAGTATATTTAAAAAAATTCATCTAATCGTTTGAAAATATGTTATTTTAGTAATTTTCTGATTTTTTAGCTAAAATATGAGGTAAAAAAAATTAACATATTTGAAATGACTTTTTAATTTTTTTTACAAAAGATATACAAAAAGTAAAAAGAAATTTTTTTTAAAAAACTTTTTAGTATATATTGTTGGCTTTTTAATTTTTTTTAGTGACTTTGTGCTATTTTGGAAAGATGATTTCTTCCAACTTTTAACTCATTTTGGATTACATCTTAACTTTTACACTAAAATATTAAATTGTCAAACGACACTTGTATATCTAAAAAATAAAAATAAAAATTGACTAAAATATTAAAATAAAAAATATATATTTACAACACACCAAAAACAGAAAAAAAAAAAACTCAAAATTTGTATCTGAAAACTCATAATCAAACAGAGAAACCTAATCGAATTGGTGTTCTTATACATTTTTTCTCTTCTTTATCGATTATAGAAAAATGGTTACCTCAATTTCAGTGGTATTTAGGTATTTGTGTTTGAATCTTGGGAGTTTTTTGACTCATCTACAAGTGTTTCTCCACAAAATGCAAGATTTTAATTAACGTATATAATAATGTGTGAACACATCTTTGAGTTTCAAAATAGAGTTTTTTATTTTTATTTTTTTGGGTGAATTTGCAGTATAATCGGATGGCATTTGGGTAGAATTAAGTTTTGGTTTCAGCCCTACTGTACCAAGGAAAAAAAACAAAACAACCTTGCAGACAATGCTTCAACTCATTTGTAGACATGCAGATGAAAACAGAAGTAACAGAAGTTTTCCCTGACAATCCAACTTCTTCTTGACATAAAGAGATCAAGAATTCGATCCTTGAGAAGTTCAAAACCAATTAGAGAAGAAAAGAGATTTAAATATCATACTATAAATTAGTTAGGTGACAAACTCAATGCCCTCAAACCAAGTAGATATCCTAGATCAAAGATCATTGACATTGATCTGCACATACTATATTATTTCATTACCAATACAAAAGATACACAATTGTATAAAGCTTGCTTAACTATTTCAGTTGTGCTACATGCAAAGAAGATTTCAATTCAAACACACATCTGTGACTTCATTTATGTTCATGTTTGTTACTTCCACATTTGTGTTCATTCGTTTATCTACATAAATAGTCAAACAGAGACAAAGAAAGCATACTAAACCTCAAATAGATAACATTTAGCATCAGAGCAAATCGAAAGGGTTCTTAGATCTTTTTAGATCTCAAATAGAAAACATTGATAAGTATTAACATCAGGGTTAAAAAGTCTCTACACTGTCAATCTACCAATCATGGTCTACAACCACCACCATGAGTTTGACTCCAAGTTTCTCCACATGCATAGCAGAATTGAAATCCACACCTGCAATCACAACCATGCAACAACAGATGAAAAGCACACTTGAACACCTACTCCAAAACTTGAACAATCAAACTGTCTATTGCATTACTTCCCCAAGCAAAAGTAAATATCAAGTGTGATTGTGATATTAAAAATTTAATATTGCGATAACAAAGATTTTATGGTTGAATTAATGAGAGACAAAGACAGTCACCCATTGCACAGTACACATAATTATAGATGGAAATTGGCTAAACTACACATCATGTGAAAACAACACCCTACAATAGTATATCACCAACTTGATTAAACAACATGTTTGGTATAGTTTTTTGTTTCTTATGCTTTAATAATAACAAAATCAAAAAAACCCAACATTTTCATTTCATTCAAATATGCTAGGGACCCAACAGAATTTGGTGTAGAATAGCATTACTCCATTTCATTTCCATTCTTCTACAAAAATGAGTTCTTGAAAATTTTAATAAACTATTTAGTGAAATTTAAAAAGTGGGTTATTTTCAGAAATCAATTGACGAAACAATTTTTATTGTATGTGTTTTCTAAAAATAAAAAACACAAAAAACCAAATCAATACCTGCAGGTCATGTGCAAACAACCCTCTGTTTTTTCAACATAAAATTTGCAGTGAGGACATCTCATCCAGCTGCTACTCTTAGCAAGCTCTCTCACCATCAAATCTTCTCTCCCTCTTTCATCCTCATTCAATCTCTGAAACTCTTCACACTCAATCCCACTATGCCAAGGCGCATAACACTGAGCACAAAACAATCTATGACACATAGGACACTCACACTCCCTAATCACCTCTTCTCCATTATCATTCACCAACATGAACGAACAGTCCTTGAAAGGGCAATAAAATTTCTCCGAAGCAGGAATCATCGATTCACACAAAACCTCATCCCATCTCTCGATCACATCGCTCGACATCCTCGGCCTACAATCATCGAGCTGAAGAACACCACTGCAATGCCAAGTAGGGCACGAAACGACTGTGATGTGGTCTTGAATCTTCATCGTAACATGCTTGATTATGCAATCGGAACAGAAGGAGTGAGAACAGGTATCGATTCGGAACATTTCATCGGCTTCTTTCTTCTCAACGCAAATCTCGCAGAAACAGTGAGACGATTCACCGACTTCTTCCGCTTTCGCTTTTTCTTCGATCATCATCAATGGCGGAACAGATGATTTGGAAGCGATTACGGAAGACATGAGAGCTTCTTGCAATTGCAATTCTTCGGCGTACTTGGAATCGGAAATTGGGATCATCTGATCTTCGTTTTCGTTGGAGAGTGCTGAGAAGTAGAAATCATCTACGAGTGGAACTGAGGAATTATCGTCATGCTCATCAACAAAAACTACGAGTTTGTTGTTGTTATCGTCGTCGGAGATTGAGGGATTATCTAGGGTTTTGAGATCGGAGATTGAGGGATTGACTAGGGTTTCAAGATCGGAGATTGATTGAAGTTGGGCCATTTTCCTCTGGAATTTTGAGGCACTTTGTGTGTGTGTGTGTGTGTGTGTATTGATGGCATAAATAAAAGAAGATAGCACAGTCCCTGTTTGTTTGCAGGGTTTTAATAGGAGAGATTTCCGCAGTGGGGATATCTAATACGAGTGAGGATTTTAGTTATTCCTATTTTTTATAGGCGCAATTGGTTTTTTTTTTTTTTTTTTTTGGTGGCTAAATTAGTCAAAAACAAATTTAATTAAAAATTAATAAGATAAAATGTTACATTCAAATTATAATTATTTTACTTTTTCTCTCACAAAAATTTAAAAAGTTAACCCAAACGAATTTTTAGTCTCAAGTGAAAAAGAACCAAAAAGCCAAAAAAACTAACTAAAAAAGCCTATTGCCAAACAACAACATAGTTGTTTGGTTTGGATTTTTCAAAAATAATTTTCTTAATTTTTAATTTATATTTTTGTATTTTTAGTATTTTTTAAATATTTTAATTAATTTTTTGGCTTTTTAGATTTACTTGATCTTAATTTACTTAAAAGGTATAAAAATTTGTACAAAAATCTTTTAAAATAAATGTATATATATATAACAAAAACAAAAAAAATATAATTAAAAAAAAAAAGAGAGATAACCAAACAAATTTCATTCAAACCTTTTATCCTTGTTTAGGGCATTTTATAAATTTGCTTATAATTTTTTGAAGAAAATTATAGGGAAAAAAAATCTACAGTTTATTCTTATGACAAATCAAATTCTCTTTTTTTAATTGTTTCTATTCAAATTCTTATTTTTTTAAATAATATCAATTTTAACTGTTCGTATGAGCAATTTAGATAATTTAATTCACTTTCTTTTCCCTCATCATAACCGTTGATAGCTTTTTATCATCGTCTATCACTTCCCCTCCTATTCCCCAATCCACCACTACCGCTCCATCCATTTTTTCCGTCAATCGTTACTCCTCTTTTTTTCAACTCACTACCACCTCTCTCATTCTTTCCCTAGATCATAGCCACCGCCACCATCCAATACTATCAATAAAAAGTGATTAAATTGTCTCTATTCCACTAGATAAATAAAGAATGGTTAGACATTAATATCATTTTAGAAGTTGAAGATTTAAATTAGAATAATTAAAACATTAGGGTAGTATTTGGTTTGATTTTTAAAACATGATTTGGATGAAAAAATGAAAAGTTTGTTTGGTTAACTAATTTTTAAAATACAACTCAAAACTCAATTTCCTTTCTCCTCTCTAGTACTCTAATCAATCAATCAATTATTTTTTTCTCTCTTCTCTCCTCTCTCATTCTCTCACATTCTACACATTAATTAATCAAATTTTCTCTCACACCTATTTATTCAACTAAAGAAAAAATTAGAAAAAAAATTACAAATCATCTAAAAACTATTTTCAAAACTCATAACTACATAAATTTTCAACTTTCAAAACTCTTTTCAATCATCTTTTAAAATATAACTCAAAACTTCAAATTCATTTCAAAAATTAAACCAAACAGAGCCTGGAGTTCGATTTGTTATTAGGATCAAACCCTTGATTTATTTATTTTTTTAAATAATTATGCCAAATTATCTAAAGCAAGTTATGAGATAAAAAATAGCTCAAATAATTTTTTTTTAATAATTAATTATTAAAAAGTAGGAGAAGGTACATCACCATTGCATTCAATTAATTATCAACTTCTGACTCATAAGAATTTTACCAAACAGCTCTCTATCCGAACTAACAAAAAACCGAACCAAACGTCGACTGGGAACAGGGACAGATGGAGTCATGTTCCCAAACAAGTGGAAAGACTTGGATTGGAAGGTTTGTTCTCTGATTGGAAGTTACATAATAATTGAGGTTTTCGACCTTTTTGACTTCACTTTGGTACGGGTCTTCTTCTTCTTTTATTTTTCTTTTATTATTATTTTTTAATTTATTTTTTTGTTTTTGTTGTTGTTTTTTTTTAAAAATACTAGTTGTACTGCACTCTGCTAATGGATTAATTGTTCAAAATTTTTGTATCTTATATTAAGTGGTTTGAAATTTTTTAGTTGTGTCTGAGTTTAATTTCTCATATATTAATTCTAAATTTCTTTTTCTTATCTTTAAAATGTCTTTATATTTATTATATATTGTACTTAAGTTTTATTGTAATTGCAATTGATTGGTGTGATAATTTCAGCAGTATACTTTGGAAAATTACATTTCTCTTCTTGGAAGTTCAAAACATCTCGACTCTTTTTGTTTTTTTTTAATAAAACCTATTAACTTGACCAAACTTTTCTAGTTTTCACAACATTTTGCCTTGGAAAAAAATTATTCAGTATAGAATAAGATTGCTTTTATCATATATAAGAGGATTGTATTTACTTTTGCAAAGTAGAATTGATTGGATATATTTTCCTTTTGGTAAATTACAATTACAATAATCTTTTCTAAAGTCTAACTAAGGTCAAGTTTGGGAACTTGTAAAAAAGTTAAAAAGTCAAAAAATTACTCAAAAAGTTAAAAAGTTAACACTATTCATCAAAAGTCAACAATTACGGCTGCACAACTCCCAATTTAAATTTTTCCCTACAAATCAATTTTTACAATTTTTTTATTACATATTTTTTCATAAAAGTCAAAAAGTTAACCCAGCATCCATATTTTCAACCTCAATTTTTTAGTTCAAAAAACAAAAGTACACTTATTTAGGACACCCCAAACAACCCCTAAATGACAACGACGTCTTAGAAATTTTTGAAATGACAAGATACTCCTTTGTTAGCTTTCCAAGTGAACGAAACACTGTTAACGTAATTTCTCTCTTTATTATTTTATCCTCTAGTTCACTAATCTTAAATCAAACAAAAAAGTACCTTATTAATTAAGAGAGCTGTTATTCCTATTTCATTTTACTCTAAATATACTCATTTTTTTTATTTATTATTATACATAGTAAAAATTAATATCCTTAAAATTTCAGTTTTTCTAGAGAGTATATTTTGTGTAAAAATATATAAATATAACTATATATAATAAAAATAAAGAATAGAATATATTTGGAGTAAAGTAAAATGAGAATAGTGTCCCTCTTAACTAGTTAAATTATAAACAATTTTTTTAATTAAATTATAAAACACTTTTGTTGTGGAAAAATGTATAACAATAATGTTACATTTATGACATTTCTTATTACTTTTTATTTACCACGCAATGGGTCACACTGTATTAAAAATATATATGTATGTAGGACATATTAAACTAAAGTGTTAATATATTGGGGTTTTTTTTTTAAAGTCCCTGGTATTATGATTTTATAGCATAAAGGATACCAAATATTTTCATAATGTCTAAGGTCCCTCAACCATATTTTCATAATGTCTAAGGTCCCTCACCTTGATCCAGAGAAATTTTAAATTTCTCTGGACCAAATTTTTTCTGGAAAGTCTACAGCAATTCTGAATTTCTCAAAATTTCTCAGGCCCAATTCTTCCTAGAATTTCTCAGCATTTCTCTAATGCATTGGCTGAGTCCAGAGAAATTTTGAATTTCTCTAGTCCAATTCTCTTCAAATTTCTCTGATTTGCAAATTTCTTTAGTTTTCTCCCAGAGAAATTCCTGGACTCCAAACCAGAGAAAAACAATGCACACACACAAACACATTAAATAGAGAAAGAGAGAGAGGGGTTAAACAAATGTTGATACCAAGTGTAACAAGCCCGCGGGGGACCTCGCTACAGCTCGGACTCGATTTGTGTCACGGTTCTTAATCTTGAGCCAAAGAGTCCAAATCCGGCAAATCGTTTTGGAAAACAGATTTTTTGAAAGAAGTGTC
Source organism: Camellia japonica (assembly GCA_030407325.1). Taxonomy (NCBI): domain Eukaryota; kingdom Viridiplantae; phylum Streptophyta; class Magnoliopsida; order Ericales; family Theaceae; genus Camellia; species Camellia japonica. The sequence goes on along the minus strand of JAPPVO010000010.1, from coordinate 81,152,107 downwards.
AAACATGGACTGCTTTGCCAGATACAGAGTCGCCACCTAAATGTTTTTTAATGGAAAATTTAGGAAACCCTGACTAGGTGCCAAAGGCCACGTGTCTGTCATCACCAAAGTTGCCTCGGCTCGGGAACTTGGGTACGATTGGAGAAGGTCACTTCGTGAGCACCCCCGCTCGCCCCCCGTCAAAGACCGGCCTCTACTAACCATGATATCTTATTTTGAAAATATTGTGAGTTCTTATTCCGGTTATTAGCCTAGGTTACTATGTGATGCTCGCAGCAAACAAGTATAGACTGGGCCGCCTGAATTGGAACAAAACACTTCATGTTTGTTTGTTTGAAAATGGTTTAATGGTGCTACCCGCAGGTAGGCTAAGACATGGATTTGCCACCCTCAGGTGGGCTTAGAAAAACATGATTTTGCCACTATCTAGTGGGCTTAAAACAAACATTTGATGAATTGTCCCACTTCAAGTAACACAACCTCCACCCACAGGCATTCAAGGCAGTTATATCGCATAAGCATATAGCCTCATGGTAAGCATGCTATTCATGGCAACACTCACACGCATGCAAGGATGCTAAAGCATAAAACTCACCGAGTACTCCAAGCCGAAAACAGAAACTTATTAGAAATCATGCATGATCCTAATTATACAGAAATGCCTAATGCAACGCATGCAATAATGCAACTATAGCAGGCTCGGCTATTCTAAACATGGGATATGAAATGCTACAGCTAACACGTATTCAATTTGGAATTGAAATACAAATGCAGTTTGTATGATGCGCCGAGCCCGGTGCGTGCAAAACAGATGAATGATGCAAACATGCTGTCATACTGTATGCTAATCGAAATATGCCCTATATCTAACCATCATAAGCGGATAAATAAAAGGGAGAAAGAAGTGGGGGTTGGAAGGCATACATCACACTCACCCACACTTATTACAATTATGCCCTCGCGCAGAGGGTCCGAATAAATAATACAGTCCGAAATGAAAGAATAATACAGTCCGAAATGAAAGAATAATACAGTCCGAAATATACAGTCCGAATAGTATACAAATTCCTAATTAATTAACAAATTAAGTAAAAAAAAAAAAACTGTAAACTGGCATGCAAGCCAGGGGCTGCCTTGACTCCGCTCCGGATAATGAAATGATGCATGTTGGGCTGCCTTGCGTGGAAATCCACTGGGATGCCCCAATCAGCCTCTGTTTGCAATGTTCTTCGAAATGCGTACCAGACTCCGAAAAGTTGCTGATTTTTCATTTTGCTGCAACAGAGAGCAGGAAAGGGCATAGCAATGTATTTCACAAAATATGCATGCCTCGATCCTCGTGCCACCAATCACGCATATCGATGCATGATAGCCGAGGAGTCGAATTGCACAACCAATCAATATAGGATGAATGCGGATGAATGCTACAACAAAACCTAACTCATCATGGGTAATCCGGAGTGTCGGCGACTTGGGAATTGAGACCCGTTCCGTCACTCGGAGTACGAAACGTGCCTCGTTTCCCGTGCCCGGGCTAACTTCTATCCCGAACACGATGCAATATGCATGATATGCATGAATGCAACTAAAATACAATCCTAGCATGCACAATGCTATGAAAATGAGATGTCTCGAAATGCGTACACATGGGCACGCAAACCGAGGCGATGATCCTAAGGCATGAAATGGCATGAAATATGATACACAATGAGACTAAAATGAGATGTCTCGAAATGCGTGCCCACGGGCACGCATACCGAGAAAATGGCATACGGAATGCAACAGGACTAAAACGAGATATGCGATGCAATATGGGCTTACACCAACATGAGAGAGCCTCAGCTACACTCACACGGGAGGCCGATTAGATGAAAATGAGATGCCTCGAAATGCGTGCACACGGGCACGCAAACCGAGAAAAAGACATACGGAATGCGATGAGCCTAAAATGACATACAGAATGCAAAATGGACTTACACTAACATGAGTGAGCCTCAGCCACACTCACATAAGAGGCCGTTTAGATGAAAATGAGATGCCTCGAAATGCGTGCACACGGGCGCGCAAACCGAGAAAAAGGCATACGGAATGCGATGAGCCTAAAATGACATACAGAATGCAAAATGGACTTACACTAACATGAGTGAGCCTCAGCCACACTCACATAAGAGGCCGTTTAGATGAAAATGAGATGCCTCGAAATGCGTGCACACGGGCGCGCAAACCGAGGCAATGACATAAAGGCATGGAAATAATATGCAAACATGCAAATGAATTTTGGCACTGAAATGTGGGGGGAAACAGCCCCGAAATGATGGCCAAAGTGCACCCGAAGCATGGAATGATCCCGAAATGCAATATTAGGCGCCCGAAATGGCCTATAGCCATGCAATGCATGCACAATATGGACATGGAATGAAAATACAGTAGAAAGGCAGCCCCAAGACAAGCATTTTTCAGTCATAAAAAGGGCTAAACAGCAAGCATACATAGGATTAGGCAAGAATGCAAAAATGGCCCCGCAAGAGGGGTATTGAAGCAAGTGATACATGCGATGCCCAAATGGAAAAGTACCCTTCTACAACACTGATAAGGGACTAAAAATATGAACATTTACAGTAGATGACATCCCCCAAATCAGTATGCAAACATGCCAAAAATGTCATGCAAGAACTAGGATACATAAGGCTATAACATGAGGTACCCCAAAAATTCATCAAACCAGAAAAGACCCTTAATGAAATATGTCAAGAAGATCAAAATATGACTCTTTCCAGTTCTGATGATGGCCGAAAACAGAATCTAGACAAGCTTAAAAAAGCATGCAAAAATGGGGGTCAAAGAGGGGTATAATGACAAGTATAACATGGAGACCCCCAACAAGGTTGATCCCTTCTACAATGTTGTAGAGAGACACAAAATAAGCTTACTCACAGTTCATTACATGCTCCAAAACAATTTACATATAGGCCAAACAAATCATGCAATTTTACGGTAAATTGAAGGAATTGTGAAGCAAGTGCAAGATAGGGGGCCCAAACAGGGTTGAGCCCTTCTTCAATGTTGAATAGGGGCTCAAAATAGGCCCTCTTACAGTTTACATTATGCTCGGAAACAGATCACACATAGGCAAAATATTCAATGCAAAATAATGGCATATAAGAGGATATTGAAACAAGTGTAAGATGGAGGGCTCAAACAGGGTTGAGCCCTTGAACAAACATGAAGAATGGCTCAAAATAGACCTAGTTTCAGTTAAGGTCGGAGCCCAAAACAATAAGCAAATAGGCTAAGAAGTTGGTGCAAAAATGGGCTACAAAAGGGGGAAAGTCTACTTACCCTTGTAGACAAGTTCTTGGCTGCCTTTTGCTTGAAGAATGGATGCCTTCTAGCTGCTGGAAAGCTCTCCTAGCTGCTGGAATGGAGTTGTGATGGTAGAGCTTGAAGATGATGAGGAAATGGAACCAAACTTGAAGGAAATGGAGTGGTATGTGTGTATATGCTCCAATCAATCCTTGTAACCCTCTTTCTTGAGTTGGGAGGACAACAATATGGACAAGAGAGGGAGAGAAGAGTCCTCCTCAAAATGGAGGGAAATGAGCTCTTATTTCCCTCCAAAAGGTTCCCCCGGATACAGATATTTTTGGGGAAAAACCAAGACACGGCTGGAAAGTACACAGCATGGGGATCAGGGCCGGCCAGCTTTTTGGGCTGCAGGTGGCCGGCCGGGCACCCCCTATGGCCGGCCGGCCAGGGGCAAAATGGTCAAAAGAATTAGTGGCCGGCCATAGCATATTAGGATCCTCCAAGGTGTGTAACAAACAAATATGTGGTTGAAAATTGGCAACTGTGAACTAGGAGAGAGAACAACCCACTTTTCCAAGGGGTTCAAAAGGGTCAAATGGAATTAATGGCCGGCCATATGATATTAGGGTCCTCCCATGTGTGTACAAACAAATATGTGGTTTTGGCTTGAAGAAAATGGCCCTAGGGTGTTCAACATTAGCCGCGAAGTGAGAAAAACGGGCGCCGGGGGGCGCCGGAAGAGCATAACTGGTTGCTGAGACAATTGCTAGCCTCCCACCCTCCAGTGATCTTCCTGGTGATAAAACAGAGTACCTGCAAAAATGAACAAAAACCGATGCAAAACGAATGCTCGGGGGCCAAAAGCGCGGTTCGGGATCCCGAAAATAGGCCGTTAAGCACCGAAAGTGGCATTCGGCCACGAAGTGGGTATCTAAGACCCCAGTGTCCCTCGAAAGGGAGTAAATGAGAATGCATGCCAAAAACCGGAGGAATCGGAGATGGTTGGGTGGTCCCGAACCGAGGCCACGGCCTGACGGCTCCGAAAATCGGGAACGGGCTCCGAAATGGCAAAATGGCCTACGGCCACGAATGTAGCCACGGCCGCTGAGAGATGGTCTACGGGACCTCTCCCTCCCCTCAGGAACAAAAACAGAGAAAACCGGGCCTGGTTCGCGAACGCGAGGCAAAGTAAGAAAAGGTTCGGAAGTCCCGGAGGCAGGGCTCACGGCCGAGACTCTGAGACTTCTGAACGAGCACAATATGCAACATCACCGAGCGCTCAATCGGTGACGTCTGAGTCTTAAGGTCGGTCAAAAAATGGGGTGTTACACCAAGAAAATGCAATGAAGCCTATTAACAGATTCAAAAACTCTAATTTGATCATAGAAATACTCTTGTAGGCCAACAAGTGTAAACCCATCTCCAATCCCAAGAATGATGAACTGAGAAGCTAACCAGAACACGCTCATAGACAGATAACCAGAATTTCCCAACCCAGAGAAATTCGAATTTCTCTGGACTCCACAACCCAGAGAAATTCCCAAAAAATACAGAAAAGACACATAGAGAGAATTTCTGGAGGGTGCACCATATGAGGGTATATGCATGAGAAGTGTGAGTTTACTTGGCTTAGCACCATCTGCAAAGTGGAATTGTGATATATTCTACTGAGCAACAGTGAGCCGAATCAAAGAACAATTAGCTTGCCAGCAAAAGGTTCACCTCAATACTACAAGCTAGCCCATTAGCCAACAACACAAAAACTCCCAAATCTCATCACAGAGAAAATCTCATCACCAGAGAATTTCTCTGGATTCAATCATAGCAATTTTTGCTTTCGGAATAAGAGAATCAATCACAAAATGCATTTGATCCAGGCCTAAAAGTTGAAATTCCAAGGTTTTACTTTACCCTGTCTCGTCAAACTAAACTAAACTAAAACCTATACAGTTCAGCATGGCATATTCGCAACACCCAAACGGTACATTTTTAGGGCTTTTCAACAGAAAAGGCAAAACTACTAGATTAGATCCAACTCAACAACCAAAAAAAATCAAAACTTTGCTCAACAATTTCGAAACAACTAAAATTAATAAAAAAAATCTAATAATTAAACACAAGACTCAGACCAATTTTGCCCAAAAAAATTCCACAGAACAAGCTCAATGAAGATTCACAGATTTTGAGAGAGAGAGACCTCAGCAGCGAGGTATCGAGCACGGCAGGAGGTAGACCGGAGCGCCAGTTCCGACGCGCTGAGAGTAGCGGCCTTTTTCAAGTATCGGCCGATCCGGGCGACCGGAACTGGAGGCCGCTTTGACGGACCGGGAAACGGGTTTCTTCTTCGGACCGTCGCCCTTTCTTCCACCTGCACCTTTCTTGACCTTCTCCATTTTCTCAAGATTTCCAGTCAGGAAACTAGTTTCCCGAGAAACAAACAGCCGAGAAATGTAGAGATTGGTGAGGTGAGGCTACTTTTTTGTTTGGGCTACAGTGTAGGGATTGAGATGTCGTTGTCTCCAATGGAATCACTTCTACGACAATGAGCATGGCTCTCTCTCTCTCTCTGCCGATGAGGAGTGTTCCGTCGAGATCGGCGGCGATCGACATGGCTCTCTCTCTCTCTCTGTGCATGTTTGATCGTGGTGACGAGTGAGAGTAGACAAAAGGATGGGGGCTGAATTTCTCTGTGATAGATGGGAGGACCTTAGACATCAAAAAATAATTTTGTGGATCTCTTCCTTTACGAAAAGTGGGAAAGGGACCCTAGACCAATTTTTCCTAATATATTAGATGATAGCCATCAAACTCCATGTATATATGATTTTTATATATGTGTTTATATATTTGTATATATATTATAATTATATTAATGAAAAGAGTAAGGTAAATTATTACTGACACTCCTTGAGGTGTGGTGTAACGCCCCTCAAAAATAAACCCATAATAGATAATATAACATGCATTATTATATTAAAACAATAATATAAATCCATCCATCAGAATTATGAAATAAAACATCAATAAATGCCCTACGGGCTTACATCTTGCCAAGCCAACACTTGGACACAATTCACTGAGTTCTAACTCAAAAACAGATAAAGCCCTAGGCTTGAAAGATTACATTGTTCAAATAAAACAAATAAAATAAAACAAGTCTTCAAATTCAATTCCTCACAAGCTAAGTCCTTGGAGGGAGTGAACCACCTGAACCTGAAAATAAAGTTCCCATATAGGGTGAGCCACAGCCCAGTAGAGAAATACTAAACCAAGCATAAGAATTAACTAAAGCATTAGCATCTGATACATGGTTAACACACTATAATCAAGTTACAATTTCATGACACAAATGTCTACATTGCCTATGACACACTGTCTATGGCACATTTTACTTCCACTTATGGCTCAGAACCTGGCCAAATAACTCAACGGGTTTCATCTTTTATTAACAATACTTCCAATTCAACAGGAATAACAATTTAAGTTAGACCTAACCATAACAAATACACAAGTTGGTATTGTATCAATCATAACCAATTCACTTCCATACTTCCCAACTGATACACATTTTAGTGATGTATCATATCAACAATAAATAGAAATATATCTATTAATCAATAAGCACACATAAGAGTGATGCTACTGGAGTCCATCCCCTATCTCCTCCCAATAAATCCGGTTTAGAGGTCCATCCCCTATCTTCCCCTAAACCGTGGAGTTCATCCCCTATCTCCTCCAAAACCAATGCATATGCAATAAACACACAATTGCCATATACAACACATAATTAATACACAAATGTTCTGTATTAACTCAACAGTCAAACAATTGACTCAATTCCAGTTATACCTAAGCCGCATGCAAGGTCTACAACAATCAATGGCTATCCTCCACCGATAGCCCAAAACAGTTATTTCTAAACAAGAAATAAATACATCAATGAATGTAAATTTAACATTCCCAAAGGTAAATTTAAACTACCCAATTCCATGAATTAAACCAAATTCCACATTATTCCTTTAAATTAATTATACAAATTAATCTAAACCAAAACCCTAAGGTTTCTTTACCTTACCAAAATTACCAAACTACCCCCACATACCAAAATACCAACACTTAGGATTAAAATATAAATGGAGTAGGAAATCCCTACCTCGAAGAAATAACCAAAAAGATGATGATGAAGAAGATGCTCGAAACTCCAAAGTGCTCCAAACTGACAACTGCTCAGATTAAATGGAAGCCCTCACTCTCCTCTATCTTATTTGTAAAAGAACTAGTGAAAACACACCCTAACTAGATCAAACCTAGGAGAAAGGTGTTTAGAGAAGAAGAAACTCGACTAGGGTTTTGGATCAAAAGGGGCTGAAAAACTGTTTTAAAACACGAAATCACGATTTTATACTCAGCATCTCCGCTCGAGCGGACAAAACCCCGCTCGAGCGTACACTCACAGACTCCCGCTCGAGCGGACAATCCCACGCTCGAGCGGCGGATGCACACTCCCAGCATCTCGACAAACAGGTACCCGCTCGAGCGTCCAACTCCCCGCTCGAGCGTCACTCCCACATTCCCGCTCGAGCGGCCCAACTCCCGCTCGAGCGTCCAACCCTGCACAAGAAATACTGGATGGGTGTTTTTCCCGCTCGAGCGCCAAACCCCCGCTCGAGCGGACAAGCTAAAATCTGGGCAACTAGTTTTGGTTCCTAAGCTCAACCAACCTGTTCCAAACCCGCCCAACACATCCTATAACTCCAAATAAGAATTAAAGACGACAACAACAATAACAAACATAGTCTACGGAACATAAGTCCGGATACAATAATCAAATGGGAAAAGACCGGGGTCGCTATAACCTCCCCCCCTTAAAAGAATTTCGTCCCCGAAATTAAGCATAAGTTTGTAAAAACAAGTTTTTCTCAATTCCCAATGATATATAAAGCAATAAACAACAACTTGACCCAATATGGTCACTTCATCTCTAATCAAGAGGCATCTCACAATATGTATAAATCAACATATATTTCAACTTGCATCAATATTATGCATTAATCTTTTCAATGTTAACAATTTCCATATCATATTCAATCTCATGATATAAATAACACATTCAATATATAAATGTTATACTCCACTTCCATAAAAAGGCAAGTTTCAAAATGTTAACATTAAACCAAAACATTCTCAATGTTTTCCCAACTTAAGACATATATATAAAAGCTCTTAAGTTCAACAATATTACATAATCTAAATACAAGATTACAAATCAGTAAACAAGTCCGGATATTTCTCACGGACTTCCAACTCACGTTCCCAAGTGGCTTCCTCCACTCCGTGATGCTTCCACAAAACTTTCACCAAAGGGATGGTCTTGCCACGCAGGACTTGATCCCGCCTATCCAAACTCGAACCGGTCTCTCCTCATACGAGACATCCTCATCAACAACTAAATCAGTCCAATCCAGTACATGTGACGGATCTGGCTCATACTTCCGAAGCATACTCACATGAAACACGTCATGAACTCCGGATAACTGCGGTGGCAAAGCTAAACGATAAGCAGCCTCGCCAATCCTCTCAAGGATCTCAAAAGGCCCAATAAACCGAGGGGACAACTTCCCGCTCTTCCCAAACCTCATCAAACCCCGCTTAGGTGATATCTTCAAAAAGACATGATCACCCACCTCAAATACCAAAGGTCTCCTCCTACGGTCAGCATAAGATTTCTGACGACTCTGTGCTGTAACAAGCCTCTTACGGATAAGCTCAACTTTCTCCGTCGTTTCCCTCACCAACTCCGGACCCAAAAGGTGCATCACCCACCTCGGCCCAACAAACAGGAGATCTACACGGTCGGCCATACAAGGCCTCAAACGGTGCCATACCGATACTAGACTGAAAACTGTTGTTGTAGGCAAACTCCACTAATGGTAAGTGCCTCCCCACGACCCACTAAAGTCGAGAACACAACCCCGAAGCATATCCTCAAGGATCTGAATAGTACGCTCGGACTGCCCGTCAGTCTGAGGATGATAAGCCGTGCTAAGGGTCAACTTAGTGCCTAAAGCACTCTGCAAACTCTGCCACAACCTGGCAGTGAAACGAGGATCTCTATCTGAGACGATCGTCACTGGGACCCCGTGCAACCTCACTATATCCCGAACATACAACTCAGCAAGATGATCTACTGAATCTCTAACGCATAGGAATGAAGTGCGCTGACTTCGTCAACCGGTCTACAACCACCCAAATGGCATCACTACCCCGCTGAGTCCTCGGAAGACCCACAACGAAGTCCATAGTGACATGCTCCCACTTCCACTCGGCAATAGGCAAGGGTTGCAACAAACCCGCTGGCCTCTGATGCTCGGCCTTCACTTGCTGACAAGTAAGGCACCTAGATACGAAAGCTGCCACATCTCTCTTCATACCCCGCCACCAGAACTGGCGACCCAAATCCTGATACATCTTAGTACCTCCCGGATGCACCGCAAGGCGCGAATGATGAAACTCTCGGAGTACCTCCTCTCGGCAAGACTCCGGCACAAACAGACGGTCTCGGTATCTCACACTCAGGTCGGGATACACCGTCAAACCCTTCTCAACCTTCCCATTGGAAATCTTCTCTCGGAGAGATTCTACCTCAAGATCACCCCTCTGAGCCTCTAACACTCGAGTCACAAGTGTAGGCTGTGCAACAACAGAAAACAAGGCCGCAGCCTCTACGGATTCGCCCAGATGCAAATCAAACTCCCCAACTGCACCCAACATCTCCCACTCCCGGATGGCTATACTAGCTAAGTCACCAACAGATTTCCTACTAAGGGCATCGGCCACAACATTGGCCTTCCCCGGATGATAGTGCAACTCGAAGTCATAATCCTCAATGAACTCCATCCACCTCCTCTGCCTCAAATTCAAGTCTTTCTGTGTAAACAGATATTTCAGACTCTTATGATCCGAGAATACCTCGAACCTCTCACCATAAAGATAATGCCTCCAAATCTTCAAGGCAAATATCACAGCTGCTAACTCTAAATCATGCGTAGGGTAATTCTTCTCATGAATTTTCAACTGACGTGAACCATAGGCAACCACTTTCCCCTCTTGCATCAACACACAACCCAGACCCTCTCGTGAGGCATCACAATAGACTGCATAACCCAACCCTCTCTCCGGAATAATCAAACTGGAGCGGTGGTCAGTCTAACCTTCAACTCCTGAAACGACTTTTCACAAGTCTCACTCCATACAAATTTGACTCCCTTCCGAGTCAATCTAGTCAACGGTGAAGCTAACCTGGAGAAATCTTTCACAAACCGACGGTAATACCCAGCTAATCCCAGAAAACTGCGGATCTCAAACACACTCTTAGGCTGTGCCCAATCTTGCACTGCCTCAGTCTTGGATGTATCAACAGACACCCCTTCCCCAGAAACTACATGGCCTAAGAACTTCACCTCTTCTAGCCAAAACTCACACTTCCCGAACTTAGCATAAAGCTTATGGGCTCTAAGTAACTCTAGCACCACTCTCAAGTGTGCCTCGTGCTCCTCCTCTGAAGGTGAATAAATCAAAATGTCGTCCACGAAGACGACCACAAAACGATCCAAGAATTCCCGGAAGATCCGGTTCATCAAATCCATAAACACTGCCGGTGCATTGGTGAGCCCAAATGGCATCACCAGAAACTCATATGGCCATACCGCGTACGGAATGCCGTCTTCGGAATATCCTCCTCCCTGACCTCAACTGATGATAACCCGATCTCAAATCTATCTTAGAGAAACAACGGGAACCCTTCAACTGGTCAAACAAATCATCAATACGGGGCATAGGATACTTATTCTTAACCGTAGCCCGATTCAATTTCCTGTAATCAATAACAGTCTCAAAGCACCACCTTTCTTTTAGCAAAGAGGGCCGGTGCTCCCCACGGCGAAACACTAGGACGGATATAGCCCTTATCTAGCAACTCCTGGAGTTGAATCTTCAACTCAACTAACTCGGCTGGGGCAAAACGGTAAGGTGCCATAGAAATCGGCGCCGTGCCGGGCACTAAATCAATAGAGAACTCAATCTCTCGCTGAGGTGGCAAACTAACAAGATCCTCGGGAAAAACGTCCGAATACTCACAGACCACCCTCGGCAACACAATCTGGGTCTCATCACCCTCACTAATCGAAAGACTAGCAAGTAGACCACTAAGCTCACTCCGCCCTCGCGGATCATAACCCGGTGGCAAAACACTACCAACCCGGTCCCCCAGAAAACGAAAACACTCCCCGTTCACGGTACAACAAGTGACCCTCTGACGGTAGCAATCAATAACTGCCCGGTATGACGACAACCAGTCCATACCCAAAATAACATCAAAGCCCTTCATGGGCATAACTACAAAAGAGAAAGGGATTCTATGATCATCGACCTCTATATCACAACCCCTAACACCTTGTTTCAAAATCAACTCACCCCCAAGAGGCGACACTACACAAATAGGAGATGCTAACTGAGCTAACTCCAACTCCAAAATAGATGCAAATGCAGCAGACACAAAGGAATGAGATGCACCCGTATCAATCAGAACACTAGCAACTGAATTGCAAAACAAGAAGGTACCTCTCACAACAGACGGAGCCGGTACTAGATCCTGCGCGGTAACAGCATACACGCGCCCAGACGACCTCTGATCAACCTGCTCACCCCTCGGAGCAGTAGACTGCTGCACAGACTGGGACGAAGAAGCCCCCTGATTGGCCCTCGAGGCCTGACCCGACTGAGCTGGCTGCTGACCCTGAGTCTGCCTCAAACCAGATGCACCAGATGTGCCACCCAACTGTGGGCAAACCTCTTCATGTGCCCTGGCTGACCACACTGATAGCACGAGAGTGGCTGGCCTCTACCTGACTCTGGCTCTGAGATCGAGCCGAAGAAGATGCTGCTCTCTGAACTCCTCCCCTCTGAGGACAAACTGGAGACTTGTGGCCCAGCTGGCCACACTTGAAGCAAGTGATGTCTCCCTGACTGCCTTTCCCAGAACTAGCACTCGGCACTGGAAAAGTGGATCTAGAAAAACTACTCTGAGGCTGCTGAGGAGTGAAACCTCTCTGCCTCCTGCCATCGCCCTGACCATCCTGACTCCTCTTGGAGCCTTTCTGCCCCTTCCTCCTCCCGCATCGCGATCTCAGTATGGGCTGCTGCATCAACCAAACGCCCAAAATCCCTAATCATAGTCGGCACAACTCTCAATTTGAGGCCGCGCCTCAACTTCTTCTCGAACTCTATACACCGACGTTCCTCGGACGCCACTAACTCAGGTGCGAACCTGGACAAACTAGTAAATAAGGCCTCAAACTCAGCCACTGATGAACTATTCTGCTTCAGCTGGCAGAACTGATCTCTCAACGTCTCCTGAACAGCTGGAGACAGGTACTTCTCCTGAAAAGCATTCACAAACGCCTCCCATGTACCTCCAACACGAGCCTTAATGAATTTCCACCACTGACCCGCATCCCCTTTCAGCTGGAAAGATGCCAAGGTCACCTTCAACCCCTCGTCTTCGATGCCAAGCATCTCAAACGTTTTCGTTGTCTGTTCGAGCCATTCGTCTGCCTTAAGCGGCTCGCTAGGATCACCTACAAACACGTCCGGTTGAGACCGGAAAACTCCCTCTTCAGAAAAGAAGGCCCTGCATCTGCAGCAACTACCGGGGCTGGAACTACCTGGGCTGGATTCGCAGCCCTCAGAATGTCAACTGACGCCTGAAATGCCCCTGCTATCTCTTGGGCCAAAGCGCCATAAACGGCTGTCCTACTGGCTCGGCCACATTGGCCTGGCCAACACCCTCCTGAACTGCCGGAATCTCCTCCGGTATAGGCACTTCCTGCCTAGCCTGCCTACCGCCTACCGCGACCTCGTCCTCGTCCTGACATCCTATTAAGGAAACAAAGACGTTAGCACATTAATAAATGTGCCAAAGCTAAACACTCACGTCCTAATGCATTGGACAACAATAAATCACACCACGTAAGCACATAATCACATAAGCACCTACGAATTTCATTCCTGGATAATGATAGTCCCAAAGGGTTACTATAGTTCCGGTTGGAAGCAGCATTGATCAAGTGCCTTTCCAACAAGACTACTAGAAACTCAAGGATCCAATCAATATCTAGAAACTACATTCCATACCCACATAATCACATAAACATGTTATCATATAAGCATGCAATCATTACACTAAGTCTCTATCAAACGAGACGAACCCATTGTGATACTAATCACTTCCCACGTACCCAAAGTATTCAAACCCGGTACGCTCTGATACCAAGTTGTAACGCCCTCAAAATAAACCCATAAAATAAATAACATGCATTATTATATTAAAACAATAATATATCATCCATCAGAGTAATGAAAAAACATCAGAATAAATGCCCTACGGGCTTACATCTTGCCAAGCCAACACTTGGACACAATTCACTGAGTTCTAACTCAAAAACAGATAAAGCCCTAGGCTTGAAAGATTACATTGTTCAAAAAACAAATAAAATAAACAAGTCTTCAAATTCAATTCCTCACAAGCTAAGTCCTTGGAGGGAGTGAACCACCTGAACCTGAAAAATAAAGTTCCCATATAGGGTGAGCCACAGCCCAGTAGAGAAATACTAAACCAAGCATAAGAATTAACTAAAGCATTAGCATCTGATACATGGTTAACACTATAATCAAGTTACAATATTCATGACACGAATGTCTACTGCCTATGACACATTGTCTATGGCACATTTTACTTTCCACTTATGGCTCAGAACCTGGCCAAATAACTCAACGGGTTTCATCTTTTATTAACATACTTCCAATTCAACAGGAATAACAATTCAAGTTAGACCTAACCATAACAAATACACAAGTTGGTATTGTATCAATCATAACCAATTCACTTCCATACTTCCCAACTGATACACATTTTAGTGATGTATCATATCACAATAAATAGAAATATATCTATTAATCAATAAGCACACATAAGAGTGATGCTACTGGAGTCCATCCCCTATCTCCTCCCAATAAATCCGGTTTAGAGGTCCATCCCCTATCTTCCCCTAAACCGTGGAGTTCATCCCCTATCTCCTCCAAAACAATGCATATGCAATAAACACACAATTGCCATATACAACACATAATTAATACAATGTTCTGTATTAACTCAACAGTCAAACAATTGACTCAATTCCAGTTATACCTAAGCCGCATGCAAGGTCTACAACAATCAATGGCTATCCTCCACCGATAGCCCAAAACAGTTATTTCTAAACAAGAAATAAATACATCAATGAATGTAAATAACATTCCCAAAGGTAAATTTAACATTCCAATTCCTATGAATTAAACCAAATTCCACATTATTCCTTTAAATTAATTATACAAATTAATCTAAACCAAAACCCTAAGGTTTCTTCCAAAATTACCAAACTACCCACACCAAATACCAAACACCCCCACATACCAAAATACAACACTTAGGATTAAAGCGTATAAATGGAGTAGGAAATCCCTACCTCGAAGAAATAACCAAAAAGATGATGATGAAGAAGATGCTCGAAACTCCAAAGTGCTCCAAAACAACTGCTCAGATTAAATGGAAGCCCTCACTCTCCTCTATCTTATTTGTAAAAGAACTAGGGTAAAAACACCCTAACTAGATCAAACCTAGAGAGAGAAGGTGTTTAGAGAAGAAGAAAGTCGGACTTTAGGGTTTTGGATCAAAAGGCTGAAAAACTGTTTTAAAACACGAAATCACGATTTTATACTCAGCATCTCCGCTCGAGCGGACAAAACCCCGCTCGAGCGTACACTCACAGACTCCCGCTCGAGCGGACAATCCCACGCTCGAGCGGCGGATGCACACTCCCAGCATCTCGACAAACTAGGTACCCGCTCGAGCGTCCAACCCCGCTCGAGCGTCACTCCCACATTCCCGCTCGAGCGGCCCAACTCCCGCTCGAGCGTCCAACCCTGCACAAGAAATACTGGATGGGTGTTTTCCCGCTCGAGCGCCAGAACCCCCGCTCGAGCGGACAAGCTAAAATCTGGGCAAACTAGTTTGGTTCCTAAGCTCAACCAACCTGTTCCAAACCCGCCCAATACATCCTATAACTCCAAATAAGAAAATATAAGACGACAACAACCATTACACAAAGATAGACTCTACGGAACCTAAGTCCGGATACAATAATCAAAAGGGAAAAGACCGGGGTCGTTATACAACTTTCCAAGCCAACACTTGGTTACAAAAAGAGAGTACTAACTCTTACACATTAAGCCCTCGGCTTGAATTTACATGTAGTACCAACATAACAAAACAATCAAAAGAGTCTTCAACTCCCAAAACCTTCCAAGCTATGTCCTTGGAGGTGGTATGTCACCTGAACGTGAAAATGATGTCCCATATAGGGTAAGCCAATGCCCAGCAGAGATATACTAAACCAAGTATGAGAAATAACTAAAACATTAGCATTTGATAGATGGCTAACACTTATAAACCAACTTATATCACAATACAGTTCCGTGACAATTATGTCCATGTTCCATTCCACTTTCTTTTACTTATCCAAATCAATTCATAAACATGGCTCAGAACCTGGCCAAACAATTAAATGAGACTACATCCCATATTAAAACACTTTCTTTATTCACAATTCAAATGAGTCTACAACTCATATTAAAACACTTCCACACTTCAATTAATACACATATTTGCTGTATTAATACTTCAATTTAATACACATATTTGTTGTATTAATGGAGTCCATCCCCTATCTCCTCCCAAACAGGTTTGAGAGTCCATCCCCTATCTCTCCTCAAACCATGGAGTAAATCCCCTATCTCCTCCCAAACAATATACATGTACAATGTATTTAAACAGTTATCATATACAATGATCAATCAATACACATATTTGTTGTATTATTCCAACTGTCATATTCAATGGCATAACACGTTTGATTAGTTTCAGTTTTCCCTAATCAACATACAGTGTCTACAACAATCAAGACTATCCTCCACCGATAGCCCAAAGCAGTTATCTCTAAACAGATAATAAATTTTTCAACAGATAAAATATCAACATTTTCATAGGTGAGTGATTAAATTATCCAACTACACCATTTACTCCCACAATTTCCCAATTTCATTATCCTCAACCCAATTTCACATTTTCCCAAATCAATTATTCAAATTATTATTCACGTAATTAGGGCATTTTTTCCCTTATTCACAAGATTGCCCCCAAGGCTCATATTTCACTCATAATTCATAACCAACTCCCAATTCAAGTCTTTAACACATGTTTGACTCAAACATGAAGAACCCCTTTTTTATAAATTACAAATCAAACCCTAACTTTTCCAAAATTACCAAACAACACCAACTAATCAAATGACTAAAATTTATGTCAAGACTCATAGATTAGAGAGCTTATCCGTCCCTACCTCGAAATGAGAGACCAAATAGAGAAGATGAAGAAAACCCAAAGTGCTCCAAATCCAAACTTTTCAGATAAAATGAAGCCATCGCGACCCTCTATCTTTCTTACAAAGAGATTAGGGTAGAAACACTCTAAAAGTAGATGAAACCCTAGAGAGAAGGTAAGTGTAGAGAGAGAGGGAGCCGAATCTAGGGTTTGAACCAAAATAGGTGGAGAAAAAGTGAGGAAGAAGCTACTGTTACGGACTGAAATATACAAGGCTCGCTCGAGCGAAGGAGTGGTCGCTCGAGCGACCAGACACAAAAGACCCTCGCTCGAGCGTAGAAAGCCTCGCTCGAGCCAACAATTCGAAACTTCAGGTCTGCAACCCAGACGCACGCTCAAGCGCAAGAATGCTCGCTCAAGCGAAGAAAACCAAAACATACAGCTCGCTCGCTTGAGCCAAGAAATGCAACTCTCAAGTCCAGAACTGGACGCAGACGTACACTCGAGCGCAAGACTTCTAGCTCGAGCCACCAGACACATCACCCAACTCTCGCTCGAGCGAAGAAACCCTAGCTCAAGCGAAGGAACAAAAACAAAGAGCTCGCTCGAGCGACAAAAGCCTCACTCGAGCGAAGAACCAAAATTCTAGGCAGCAACCTTTGGTTTAAACTCTCTACCAACCTGTAACAACCTGCCCAATACATCCTAAAACTCATATACAAAGAATTGAAGGATGGAAACAAGATATATACGACAACCAACACCACGGAACCTAAGTCTGGAATACTGTACATAAAGGGGAAAACCTGGGATCGCTATAAAGATATATTTGACTTTTTAATATTTGTTGGTTTTTTGAATTTTTTGGTGACTTCAACTTTTAGGCTTTTTTGGTGAGTTGCCAAACAACCCCTAAGATAATAAATGTGTCAATGTGCTTGATAACTAAATAATTTAAATTCGACTAATTTAAAATTCGTTTCAACGACTTACTTATTAAATGAATAAATTAATATAAATTATTTTAATGATTTTAAAAATTACATTTCGCCTCTTGAAAATTTTAATTTCATAACAAATAATCAATTTTATTAATAAATCATCAATTTTTAATAGTTTTAATGATATCAGAAATTTATTTTCAATTAATAATTCAATACTTTTATTATTATATATGAGAGTAGTTATGAATTTTATTTTTAAATTAATTCTCTTAAATAATTTTTTTTTGGTAAAAGAGTATTTGTAATTTTTTAAACTAGTAGTAACCCGTGCGATGCACGGGTGTGTATGATTTAAAATTAATAACTGTAAAATAAGATTGAAAACATATGATGTGTTATGGTTTTAGGTTTAATATCATCTGCACTAATTGTCTTTTATTATTATTTCGATGAGATTTTGATAACCAAAAATACAAAAAGTAATTTAATTAAACAAATAAATAAATCAAAAAACAACTGCAATGAAACATCAATAAGTATTATATAATTGAGAGAACATATGTTTGCTATGATAAAAATAATATTCTACTGCCAACCCATAAACAAAACAAAAATAAAAGGCTTAATTATTCAAGTTTCTTATTCATTTAAATTTTTTTTTTTGGATATAAAACTGTAACAACCCTCACTTCATCTTAGTCATGCTCTCATGCATTTATATATTTTGTCTTGTTAAGCTTGCATTCAAATCTTGTCTTTGTTTGCTTAAGTGTTACTGCATGCTTGTTCCTTGCTTGGTGTGAGTTTAGCCGAGGTCATCCTAAGCCTGGGTCGCACCTTTGAATCTCTTATACCTAGGACTATCTTGGAATCTTTGGTTAACCTCCACTCGCATCTTGGCATATTGGCCGAGATGTCACTATCTAGGCCGAGGTGTTCATCACCAAGGCTGAGATGTCAATTATCTAGGCCGAGATGTTACCCTTGCACCTAGTGATCTTGTTCCTGGATTGGTATGACCTAGACCGAGGTGTGGCACATCTAGGCCGAGGTGTGGCACAGCTAAGTCAAGTGTTGTCCTTCCTAGCTGAGATCATTGAGACCTTACTTGCCGAAGCCTTATCCTTAGCCGAGATCATTACCTGCCGGAGTGCCTATGCCATCTTGCTTGTTGAACACACTTTGTCATAGTCTTGTCTTTTCACTCAGTCACCTTTTTTAGAAGAGCCAACCAGCTGATGCCACGTGTCCCAGCAGAGGGTTAAGTCGGTGAGCTGTTGAGAAACACATCATGTTGTATCATATCCTTGTCTTTTAGAGAGAGAGGCTCTAGGAAGAAGAAGGAGGAGTTCTTAGAGAAGGGAATAGATTTCCAAGATTGATCTTCAGACCTTAAGCCGTTAGATTCGTGTCTAGAGATTAGAATCTTGATCTACTCTTGTTTTTCTTATTGTTCATCTAGCTGCATTGCATGATTGAGCACGATTTGTAAGCCATGCATTGATTTAAAGTTTGGTTTTAGAAAGAGAAAGTGATATTCATGTGTTCTTGAATAAAAGCCTTGTTTGATCCGAAAGTTTGCATCAAGATTCATGTTTTTGTGTTTGTCTTCATAAGATCTTCAAGTATAGTACCCAGGTCCAGTTTCGAACTCATCTCATGAAATCCCGATTTCGTAATAACAAGTTGTATTGAGCATTCATGTTTTTCATATTCTTCATGTTCATGTTCTTCATGTTCTTCAGCAGAGGGAAACCCAGATTTTCCCGACTTCATTTCCTTGAATGTGGCCATCGGGACCACATCTCGGCAAGGAGGTGTGGGACCTCGGCCAAGACCTGGTTGGTGCCCATTATGTTTTCCCAAGATGAGAGACAGTGTTTTGTTTTGGTCCGACTTAGTTTTGAAGGAATGCCGAGATCATTTGCATTCATATAAAGCTTGTTTGAGAGTGCATTCAATAGACTTTGCCATGTGTTTGTAGGACTTGGACTCTTGCTTTGACCCCGACGTTTGAAGAACTATGTGAGTGGTATTTTTAATAAAGCTATGTTATGACATTTGATAAAGCTTTGCCTTACTTGTTTCGGAAAAGTATTTGTTAAGCATGAATGACTATCCCTATTTTGTGTATCAAGTATTAGCTTTGGTTTTGATATCATTCTTGACAAGTCCGTACGTGCTAAGGGACTATAAGCATTTGTAGCACAAGTCCGTACGTGCTAAGGGACTATAAGCATTTGTAGCACAAGTCCGTACGTGCTAAGGGACTATAAGCATTTGTAGCACAAGTCCGTACGTGCTAGGGGACTCTAAACTTTTGTAGCACTTTTGATTATGTCATCCCTTGTATTATTGATGCTAGTAAGCATCCCTTTAGACTTGAAAGATTTTTAGATGAACTTGATTCATCCTTTGATTTCGTACAAGATATGATGTGTTTTGGCTTGATAAAGATTTCGGATATCATTCATGCAAACCCCTTTATTGATTATATCATTCACTGAGTATCCAAGCTCACCCTCTCTATATGTATATGTAGGTGATGAGCAGGACGGCGGTGACGCCTAGATGCGTTTGGCATGATGTTTTGGATTCATACTTTTGATAACATCTTGAAGACCATGCTTCTTGGCTTGTGATTCATTGTATTTTGCATATGTCGGCTTGAGAAGCCTTTTGATCAAGATGTATTATGTACTTATTCATTTGTATTCAAGTTTTAAGACCCGATATGTATGTCATTTTCATTTGATTTATGCACAGCTCTTTATGGACTAATTAGAATTAAATTATTGAGAGTTAATGTTTTTAATATGAGAGTTGTATATTTTATCAAAGTGAGATCAGAGTTATTTTTGGAGACCCATGGAGTAATTTCAAATTTATGGTGACAGAATAATTGATTTGAGGTAAATTCGGTTGTATATAATATGCTCTATTTAAATTTCTTTGCAAAGAGTTCTATTTTAATTATCCTCAATTTTTAATCTACTTGATTATTGTGGTTATTAATAGATTTTGTAAAATCATTTGTTGTCGAATCGTTGATATTCTGATCATTTGGTAAAATTCTCTACAAATATTTCTGTGTTAAAATGGTGATTTGTCTGACTGAATGACATGGAAATACTCCGTACATGAATCAAGTGGACCTTGCCAATATGCTCCGTACCAATAGGCCGGATAAGCGGTTGTGCTTGGATGAGGGGGTGAGGCCAGTCACTGGTTATGTACTGAGTAGGACTGGGTATTTGGTCATGGATAAATTATCATATGTCGAGTTGATTTGTTTGTGCAATTTTGGTACATTGTTTGGTATCTCGAATTGCATCGTTTGTGTAATTATTGGATCCCTGTGAGTTTATTCTTTGTCCGAGCTTTGTTATTTCTATCGTATTGTATACTTCCCAATTTAATGTATTTTTCAGGTGTGGAGCTGATTTTAGCGGAGATTGAAATTAAGATTAGAAAGATTTATTAATATAGAGATTTGGGACTCACCACTGTAATTATTAAATTTGGAGATAGTTATAATATTGCTTATTTTGGCAGATATTGTACAAATTGAAGACAATTTTGTAGTTATTATTTTTTGGAACAAAAATTGTATTTTTTTAAGGCTATTTTAGTGTATTTAACGATCCAGAGTGGGGCGTTACACATAATAGTGGTGATAAAAATAAATTAAACTCATTTAAGTATCAAAGTAGGAAGGAATAGCTTATGTGAATGATGACATTAGTTATATTCTCATCACTTTAATCGATTTGGGCTGGAAGGTCTCTTCTCCCATTGGAACTTTTACGTTATGTTTGTTTGGATGGACATGAATTTTGGATTGAACTAATAGTCTAATAAAATTATTAATTCGATATTTGATTAAACAATTGAAGTACAGACTAACAATTCATCAGGATATGGTATTCCACATATAATGGACTATTCAATCCCACATAGAGGGGCATGATGTAAATTGGAGGATTAAACCAAAGTCTGGACAATTAGTCCCTCTTTATAATTCTAACTCAATCCAAACATAGGATAGGATACACAATCCAAAGGAATTCATAGTCCTAGTACTATTAGTCATGGAAATGCTAATCCAACCTATTCCAGTCCGGCCAAACAAACATGGCCTTAGTATATTGGGGTCTTCGGCTTTTTAAGTTGGCTTCGAGGAAGTATGGCTGTGGATATCAAATACCCTAATGATATGATACGGATAAGGTTATACGATAAAATTTTAAAAAATAAAATATGAATATAGTTAAGATAAGTTTATATAAAAAAAAATTAGTAATTAGTTGTATATGAGCTCAAAAATATTGAGAAACCATATTTTAATTTTATAATATAAAATATTAATCTTTAAGAATTATGTATTAATTTAAATTGGTAGCTAGTTCATTTTTTTTATTTTTAATAGATCGTACAAATATTTCATTTCAATATCAAATCTAATATGTTTATATTATAATAATAGAACAATGATATTTAATTTAATTTTACTTTTTAATTCTTACTTTCTATGTAGTTATAAGGGGCGTGCATGATACAATAAGAATAAATCAATTTGATAAATTATATTACTTTAATTCACTTTGTTCTTTTTATCAAAAAATTATGCAAAGTATTAGAAAAATATTCTGATGTTTATTTCACAATTATATTATAATGTTATGTAAAAAATACTACAATATTAATTTTATAAAAGTAATATATGACTTAAAATATCTGATACAAATACATTTCCCTTTTAAAAATATCAATGCTTCATAAGTTTGCATTTGTAAGAGGTTTTTTTTTAATTTATTGCCTTTCATTTTTTTAATTTTTTTTTTAATGAATTGGGTCAATATTTTTGTATCCCCTCCTCTTTATAGGAAAGTTATCAATGCAGGTGTGTGCCCTGTCAGAACATTGGTCTTGTTAGGTTGATGAAATGGGGTGATGCAACAGACCACCAATCTAGTCATCTCTAACTATGCAATAATGATTAGGCATAATGATGTAGCAATAATGTAGAATAAAATAATAATTTTAATATATGATGGAGATTTTTTTATTTTATTTTACACAATCACAAATATAATATTTGTAACTAAAGAAATTAAATATTAATTATTTAAAAAATTACCTTAAGATTTTACCTTTTCATATCCACCTTGCTTCGTCTGCGCATACTTTTAAAGCCTTTCAACGAGTGAAAGCGTAATTTTTCACTATCGGTGAATATTACTTCTACTTGTATTACTACTCTCAGACCTCCAGAAAATTAAAAGAGAGTAGGCAAACTGTATATGAAAATGGAAAACTTTTATTGAATACTTGAAAAATTACAGAGGTTACAAGAAAGAAAGAGAGAACATTCTTATTCACTTATAAAACTCTGCTTCTTGACTCTATTTCTACAAGACGCAGCCACACCCTTTTATAGGCAAAGAGTGGACTCCAACTTCGGAATTGAAATGCATAAAAATTAAAAGATAAGATTCAGGGTCGACCCTAAGATTTAAGGCACCGTAGGCGAACTTCGAAAATGATACCTTCTTACATTGAAAAAAAAAATTCTTGAATAAAATGATAAATTACAATAAATTTTTTTCATCGGTTTCTTTCTTCTCAACGCAAATCTCGCAGAAACAGTGAGACGATTCATCGACTTCTTCCGCTTTCGCTTTTTCTTCAATCATCATCAATGGCGGAACAGATGATTTGGAAGCGATTACGGAAGACATGAGAGCTTCTTGGAATTGCAATTCTTCGGCGTACTTGGAATCGGAAATTGGGAACATCTGATCTTCGTTTTCGTTGGAGACGACTGCTGAGAAGTAGAAATCTATGATTGATAAATCATCAACGACTTGAATTGAGGGATTATCGTCGTCATCATCAAAGGGATCATCAAAGGGATTGACTAGGGTTTTAATATCGGAGATTGATAAATCATCAACGACTTGAATTGAGGAATTATCGTCGTCATCATCAAAGGGATCATCAAAGGGATTGAATAGGGTTTTAATATTGGAGATTGATAAATCATCAACGACTTGAATTGAGGAATTATCGTCGTCGTCATCAAAGGGATCGACTAGGGTTTTACGATCGGAGATTGATTGAAGTTGGGCCATTTTGCACACCCAGTGTTTGTGAACTTTCCTCTGTGGAATTTTGAGGCACTCTGCGTGTGTGTGTGTGTGCATTGATGGCATAAATAAAAGAAGATAGCACAGTCTCTGTTTGTTTGCAGGGTTTTAATAGGAGAGATTTCCGCAGTGGGGATATCTAATACGAGTGAGGATTTTAGTTATTCCTATTTTTTATAGGTGCAATTGGCTTTTTTTTTTTTTTTTTTGCGCTAAATTAGTCCAAAACAAATTTAATTAAAAATTAATGAGATAAAATGTTACATTCAAATTATAATTATTTTACTTTTTTTCTCATAAAAATTTAAAAAGTCAACCCAAACGAATTTTTAATCTCAAGCTAAAAAGAACCAAAAAGCCAAAAAAAACTAACTAAAAAAGCCTATTGCCAAACAACAACATAGTTGTTTGGTTTGGATTTTTCAAAAATAATTTTCTTAATTTTTAATTTATGTTTTTGTATTTTTAGTGATTTTTTAAATATTTTAATTAATTTTTTTGACTTTTTAGATTTACTTGATCTTAATATACTTAAAAGGTATAAAAATTTGTACAAAAATCTTTTAAAAATAATAAATAAATATATATAAGAAAACAAAAAAAAAAATAATTAAGCAAAAAAAAAAAAAAAAAAACAGAGATAACCAAACAAATTTCATTCAAACTTTTTATCTTTGTTTAGGGCATTTTATAAATTTGCTTTACAGTTTATTTTGATAACAAATCAAATTCTCTTTTTTTAATAGTTTCTATTCAAATTCTTAATTTTTAAAATAATATCAATTCTAACTGTTCGTATGAGCAATTTAGATAATTTAATTCACTTTCTTTTCCCTCATCATAACTGTTGATTGCTTTATCATCGTCGTCACTTCTCCTCCTATTCCCCAATCCACCACTACCGCTCCATCCATTTTTTCCGTCAATCATTACTCCTATTTTTTTCAACTCACTACCTCCTCTCTCATTCTTTCCCTATATCATAGCCACCATCGCCATCCAATACTATCAATAAAAAGTGATTAAATTGTCTCTATTCCATTAGATAAATAAAGGATGGGTTAGAAATTAATTATCATTTTAGAAGTTGAAGATTTAAATTAGAATAATTAAAACATTAGGGTAGTATTTTGGTTTGATTTTTAAAAAAAGTTTGTTTGGTTAACTAATTTTTAAAATGAGCTCCGATTGAGAGCTCGAATTAGGCGGCCCCGAATGCCCCTAATTCCAAAAACGACCCCGTTTTGTATTTTTTTTTTTTTTTTTTTTTTCAGCAGAACATGGAAGAAGAAGACGAAGAGGAGGGGGGGGGGAGGGGAGGGGAGGGGAGGGAGGAGAGGAAGAGAAGGAGGGGGAGGGGAGGGGGCCAATAAACTCGGGGCTGAGGCGGGGCGGAGGCGGAGGCGGCGAGCAGAGGCGGAGCTGCGGCGAGGCAGCGGCGGAGCTGCAACGAGCGACGAGCTGGAGCTGGGCGACGATCGGACGGCTGCGACGAGCGACGGCGGGCGACGATCGGCGACGATCTCCCTCTCCGATCTCCCTTTCCGCTCGCTTCTCTCTTTCTCCCTCTCCGATCGGCTTCTCTCTCTCTCTCTCTCTCATAGAACCAGAGTCCAAATCGAAGGGAAAGAAAAAAAAAAAAAAAAAATTCAAATATGAAACGACGTCGTTTCATATTTTCGGGGCTTTCGTGCTCCAGCTTTTTGAGTCACAAATCTTTTTCCTTTTAAAATACAACTCAAAACTCAATTTCCTCTCTCCTCTCTAGTACTATCTTTTTTATTATTAATCAATTATTTTTTCTCTCTCCTCTCTCCTCTCTCCTCTCTCATTCTTTTACATTCTACGCATTAATTAATCAAATTTTCTCACACCTATCTATTCAACTAAAAAAAAAAAAATGAAAAAAATTACAAATCATTTAAAAACTATTTTCAAAACTCATAACTACAAAAATTTTCAACTTTCAAAACTCTTTTCAATCATCTTTTAAAATATAACTCAAAACTTAAAATTCATTTCAAAAACTAAACTAAACGGAACCTAGAGTTTGATTTGTTATTTAGGATCAAACCCTTGATTTATTTATTTATTTATTTTTAACTTTTCTCCTTTTATTTTAAAAAATTATGCCAAATTATTTAAAGCAAGTTATGAGATAAAAATAGTTCAAATAATTTTTTAAAAAAAAATTAATTATTAAAAAGTAGGAGAAGGTACATCACCATTGCATTCAATTAATTATCAACTTCTGACTCATAAGAATTTTACCAAACAAGCTCTCTAATCCGGACTAACAAAAAACCGAACCAAACGTCGACTGGGAACAGGGACAGATGGAGTCATGTTCCCAAACAAGTGGAAAGACTTGGGTTGCAAGGTTTGTTCTCGCATTGGAAGTTACAGAATAATTGAGGTTTTCGGCCTTTTTGACTTCACTTTGGTACGGGTCTTCTTCTTCTTTTATTTATTATTTATTATTTTTTTGTTTTGTTTTTGTTGTTGTTTTTTTTAAAAATAATAGTTGTACTGCACTCTGCTAATGGATTAATTGTTCAAAATTTTTGTATCTTATATTAAGTGGTTTGAAATTTTTTATTTGTGTATGAGTTTAATTTCTCATATATTTATTTTAAATTTATTTTTCTTGTCTTTAGAATGTCTTTATATTTATTATATATTGTACTTAATTTTTATTGTAATTGCAATTGATTGGTGTGATAATTTTTGTATTACACTTTGGAAAATTGCATTTCTTTTCTTGGAAGTTCAAAACGTCTCGACTCTTTTTGGTTTTTTTTTTTTTTCAATAAAACCCATTAACTTGACCAAACTTTTCTAGTTTTCACAACATTTTGCCTTGGAAAAAAATTATTCAGNGCTTCCGCACATGTAAGCCCCATATGTATACTCTGTTTGTGTGTGAATCTTTGTAAGTTGGCATTTGGTAATCTCGGGTTACTGGCCATCATGGCACCATTCTACTAGGGGCGGAATGGGGTCGTGACAGATTGGTATCAGAGCACAATTTCCTTATAGTACGTTTATTCACACAATTTGAGTCCTAAAGAGCATAGGATGTCGCTTAGAATGATATTAGGATTGCATCATATTGCTTGCTACTTGACAAAGTGTGCATCATCTCGGCATAACTATTTGTTACTTGCATACGTGTTTATTTGCTCATTTTGTTTTAAAAGCCATATTTTGCATACTCCTAGCATTATGAGAAGGGGTAGACCTCCAGTTGGCCAAGATCATTCTGAAGACAGATTAGACAGACTAGAAAGGTTGGTTGAAGGTTTGGTCCACGAGTTGAGACAGCCTAGGCCACAGGATGCTAGTACTACCTCTACCCAGGCCGAGCAAACGAACGACCGACATGCAGTCCCACCTCCACCTCCTCCAGTGCCGCAAGTGCCTCCACAGCAAGCTTTGTATGGGGACGGCACCATAGCCTTGATCAGAGAGTTTAAAAAGATGAAACTGCCGAGGTTCCAAGGGGGTATAGAGCTGATGAAAGCCGATGCATGGGTTTGGAAATGGAGAAGTTATTCAAGA
The DNA here is from genome assembly GCA_030407325.1 of Camellia japonica. NCBI lineage: Eukaryota > Viridiplantae > Streptophyta > Magnoliopsida > Ericales > Theaceae > Camellia > Camellia japonica. The sequence continues at coordinate 81,124,673 of JAPPVO010000010.1, read as the reverse complement.
TTTTTCCCAGCACCGACGCCCAGAAGGTGTCATTAGCAGCATTTACGTTGGATGATGACGCACGAAGATGGTGAATGATAGTCCGAGAAGGCAACCCAGGTTTGACTTGGGCTAGATTTTTGGAGTTGTTCTACAACAAGCATTTTCCCCTTAGTGTCTGGGATTGCATGACCACAGAATTCCAGACTCTGACACAAGGAAACAAGACAGTGGCGGAATACGACCGTGCTTTTACCGAGTTGGCAAGATATGCGCCTCACATGGTCGATGACGAATACAAAAAAGCTAGGAAGTTTGAAAGTGGGTTACGTGGACCGATACAGGATCGAGTTAACATGCTCAACATGTCGACTTACGCCGGAGTGTTAGACAAGGCCATCCTGGCAGAAGCTAACTTGAACCGATATCAGAGTTCCGGAGAGAGCCAAAAGAAGAGACAGAATTTTGACAATCGCCGAGGAGCATTTGATGCCAGGAAGAAGACGAACATAGGCAGTTCAAGCAACTCAAGACAGGAAGGTGGCACTAGGCCGACATGTTCAAGTTGCGGGAAGCCACATTCTGGAGTTTGTCGTTGGGCGTCTGGAGCTTGTTTTGAATGTGGTGAGGTAGGTCATCGTGTGAAAGACTGTCCGAAGACAAATGTTAATGATGCAAGAAAAATGGGAACACCTCGAGTTCGGCGCAGAAAAGTATATATATATTGTGTGAGTGATTTTCCGATCACACTGCCCACCTTAGTAATTCAGCTGTCGAACACAAGCAGAATAGATGGCCTCTAGATAACCTGCAATAGAAAGAAAAGAATCCCGCGGTGGTTCGCCATCCGGGGGTACTCCGACGATCAAGTCAGTACTCTATCTCTCAAAGATAAATCAACTATTCAACTCACAAGCTTGAGTATCAAAAAGCATACCTTAGACCCATGTGGGTGCTCTCTTTTATAGCCAATACAATCCTAGTCCCAATAGGAGCCTGGTCCTAATGGACTTAGGATTACTGTTAATCTGGGACTCCCAGTGGGATTAGGATAAACTCTCTAAGAGTTTCATTTTTACCCAAACTGAAGTCTTCTCTCAATTTAGGACTCTTGTCCATATCCAGGTTGAGTTCCCTCTTCATTCTAGGACTCTTGTCCCTTATCCACTTATCTCGGATTCCGATATCTTCGGAGATAACCTCGGCCTTGCTGAGATCACCTCGGTGTCACGACCAGAACACGTGGCACCTCGGCTGACACGTCGGCGTCACCTTGCCACGTGTTGGTACTCAGAAAATATATTCTCACAATGCCCCCTAGGTTCTATTCCTCGGCATTCTGAGGTGATGGAACTACATTGTTCGTTTATCTGTGCCCCTGTCCGAGATCAAACTAGCCGACCTCAAAGTTTACTGTCCACGGTATCAAGAATCAAGTTTCATGCTTTCCAAGCTACTTGAAATCGCACCTCCTAGCCGAGATTCTGGTTCTATTAATTCGTAAACTCCAAGAGCTTTGCAACTGCTCCACTCACACTCTCTAGTGAGTTCCCGATTTCCAGTCATCTATTTGACTCAGGCGATTTTCATATCGACGTTCATTTCACTTGGTAGGTTCATAAACTCTTTACTTGCTATTAAGCTCAATCTTTCATAACTCTTCTGAATCTGTTTACTTGCCATCTGTTGCCTTCTATTTTCGTCTGTCTTCAAGTTTTGAATTTTTTGAATGCCTGGCAATGTTTTGTCATATCCGCTTTCTGTTGCTAGCATTGTGTCTGGGTCATTACTTTCTTGTTTCTTCATATACTTATTTAGCGCCTGTGCACTTGGCTTTATCTTTAAACTTCGTCGTCTTCTTGACTCTGATTTTTCTCTTTTTTCATTCAATCCTCTGGTTTTTTCTCTTTCTTAGCTCTTTTGCTTAAATCTGTCATTGTTCCAAGCTTTCAAGCTTCTACAACTGTCTTCGTTCCTCTCCTCCGGTGAAGCTTACGTCATTTTGTCATTGTCGTCAGATTTCGGCAATTCTCATTCCGACTTCCCTTTTTCTGGTAAGCCACTGTTCTTCCTGGTTTTATTACTTGTTGCTTTCCAAGAAGCTCTGCTTCATTGTTAACCACCATTGCTGTTTTACCCGTTGTTTCCAAATCATCTTCTTGAATACACACTGTTCACATATCTGTTGATTTCTGCCACTGTTCTTGGCTTGACACACTTATGCAATCTTTTTGTCTTGATTTCTTGATAGCTTCATCACCATTTTTGATTTTTGAATTACATTTCTTGTTTCTGTTTTCTGTGTCTTTTTTCAGATTTTTGCTTTCAATCCTTGCCTTCAAAACTCCGAGGTGCCAATCGCCGAGAAGAGCTTTGATAAAACTCTTTCGGAGATTGATGCTGAGCTCGTGGCCGAGAAGGTTGCTGAGAAGTTCTTTCCAACTGTCTTCTGGGGGTGAGACGTAATCTGCCGCTGATGCCAAGTAGTTTGCTTCCTTCTTGAAATTGATGCCGAGGTAACGGTAGAGAAGCTCCTCCAACTGACTGCTGAGGTTGAACCATCGTCGTTCGTCGAAGCAGATCAGTCCGACGTTCTTGCTTTCAGTCCTTAGTTTTTAAGGTCTTCATTTTTGTATTTGCCAACCTTCTCAGCTCTTAACAAGCTAGTTGGTCATCTCGGATGATCATATCTCGGAAACGTCTTTCAGTGTTATCTCGGCTATACAAACTTGTAAATTGCTTCAAATTTCAACAAGTGGTAGACTTCATAATCTTTGGTTAACTCATCTTGTAATTTGCTCAAAAATTTCAACAAGTGTAAACATTCCTTGCTCCTTAATTATCATTCATTCTCCTGCATCTTCTCCCTGCCCCTAATGTGAACATAAGTTGCACTTAGGATCACATTAGGGAAGTTGGCTTCGTGCCGTAGTCACAGACCTGATGTGTTCTTCTTTCGCCGATGTATTAAAACTTCTGGTATTTAATTCGCCCCCTTTAGACCCTCTTTCTCTTGGCCTTTGCAAACTATCATCGCTGTTTCTTGAAGCATTTATTCCTTTCACAATTCTGGTCACCACTTCTGGCGTGCACTTAGTGGTTCTGTTCTAATCAAAACGACGTTTGACTCCGGCGAATCTTTTGCCGACATTTAACTTTGTGCACTCTTTAACTTGTAAATTCTCTCAGAATTTCAACAAGTGTTTAACATCATTCGTTTTAACTTCGGTTTAAACATAATCTTGGCTTAACTTCGGTTTAAGCATCATCTCCGTTTAACTTCGGTTAAACATCATCTCGGCTTAACTTCGGTTAAGCATCACCTCAGTTTGACTTCGGTTAAACATCATCTCGGCTTAACTTCGGTTAAACATCATCTCGGTTTTTGAGGTTTTTCCTTTTTTGTCGTTTGTACTCTTGTACCTTCTTGTTTTTTAGACAATGTAAGCTCTGCATATGGCCGATGTGCCTCCTTGTTCTTGAATGTCTAATTTAACTTTCCTTCTCTGAATGCTTGTGCCTTTGTCTTTTCTTGACTGCCTTTGCATGATTCTATACTTAGAATATTTTGCGTGATTTACATAATTCTTCCTTTGCACAATCTTCTCGGGGTTACATACCTCGGGTATAATAACTGCAAGTTTTACTTCGGCAAGATACTGACCTGCAATCTTTTCATAAATTTCAACAAGTATAACATATACTTTTCAATGTAAACTTTGCAAACTTTTCTCAAGTTGCAATAAATATGTAAACAGGAAATTCACTCTAACCTACTTGTAAATTGCTACAAATTTCAACAAGGGTTTAAACAATATACTTAGCTTTTACCTCAATCTGTAAATTGCTGCAAATTTCAACAGATGATCATATGTCGGCTTAACTTCAACCTGTAAATTGCAACAAATTTCAACAAGTGTTAAGCATCTTTTTTGGTTTAGCCAACCAGTAGATTGCCATAAGTTTGTAAGTAATAACATCGGCTTTACTTCGACTTGTAATTTGCTACAAATTTCAACAAGCGAAGAGAAACAGTAATCTCAACTTAACTCCCACTTGTAAATTGCTACAAATTTCAACAAGTGGTAAACTTTGTATCGGTTTGACCAACTTGTAAATTGCTACAAATTTCAACAAGTGGTAAACTTTGTATCGGTTTGACCAACTTGTAAATTGCTACAAATTTCAACAAGTGGTAAACTTTGTATCGGTCATCTCGGCTTAACTTCAACTTGTAAATTGCTACAAATTTCAACAAGTGAAGATAAGGAATAATCTCGGCTTAACTTCGGTTAAGCATCTTCTAGGATTCAAGCCGGGGTTTTCAACCCGGCCAGCTTTAGTCTGATCTTGTGTGTTTTCTTTTTATCCTCTGGGATCTTAGATCTGCTCGCTGTGCTCTCTCTCTTCTCGGACTTAAGCGCCGAGATCTTGTCTGCTGGAATCTTGGATTTGCTCACTCAGGCTGAGCTCTCGTCTTTTCGGGCCTACTCATCTAGGCCGAGATCATGTCTTCTCGGATCCGGGATCTGGAATCCAGGATCTGCTCACTCAGGTTGAGCTCTTCTATACTTGAATGTTATCTCCTTGGGAGCGCTCACGCCCCCTGTGTTTGCATCCCTTCTGGAAGGGTCTTCGTTCCTCCGCAGGTATCTATCCTTCCATACCTGGAGGTCATCTTCGTTGTAGTATCCGCTTCGATCTGTTGTCTTTGGTGCGTCACCTTCCTGGCCGGCGTCTTTCACTCCGTGACTCTAGTCACGAGTTTCTGTGTTGCGGTCGTCCCTTCAACGTCAAGGTCGATAGGTCTCCTACCCCAGCAGGAGTGTTGTCTTCAATTTGATCCTTCTGTCCGTTATTGGCCATCTATTCTTCTTTCTTTCCCACAGACGGCGCCAAATTGTGTGAGTGATTTTCCGATCACACTGCTCACCTTAGTAATTCAGCTGTAGAACACAGGCAGAATAGATGGCCTCTAGATAACCTGCAATAGAAAGAAAAGAATCCCGCGGTGGTTCGCCACCCGGGGGTACTCCAACGATCAAGTCAGTACTCTTGTGTGAGTGATTTTCTGATCACACTGCCCACCTTAGTAATTCAGCTGTAGAACACAGGCAGAATAGATGGCCTCTAGATAACCTGCAATAGAAAGAAAAGAATCCCGCGGTGGTTCGCCACCCGGGAGTACTCCGACGATCAAGTCAGTACTCAATATCTCTCAAAGATAAATCAACTATTCAACTCACAAGCTTGAGTATCAAAAAGCATACCTTAGACCTATGGGGGTGCCTCTCTTTTATAGCCAATACAATCCTAGTCCCAATAGGAGCCTGGTCCTAATGGACTTAGGATTACTGCTAATCTGGGACTCCCAGTGGGATTAGGATAAACTCTCTAAGAGTTTCATCGTTACCCAAACTGAAGTCTTCTCTCAATCTAGGACTCTTGTCCATATCCAGGTTGAGTTCCCTCTTCTGTAACAACCCTCGTCACTATTTACCGATAAGCACTGATTACCGATAAACTGAACTGATTATGACTGATAAGTGAACTGAATAAATTACTGAACTGACTGACTGAAATTGAAACTGAATTGATTGAGTTTATCTATTGTATTGCATATTCTATCTGTTTGATCAATCGATTATCTGTTTGAGTTTTTATGTTTAAACTGCATATTGAAGGCCTTATCGGCGACCGAATCGGAAAGCGATTACTGTTTCATGATTATCGTGATTTATGTGATTTTATAGTATAATTATCTGAAAACTGATTAGGTATGATTAAATTAGATTAAAATAAGCTAGTTAAAGAGCTTGACTTAATTACAATCTTGCCATGGTGAGTGGCCACTACCTAATCACTTTTGACTCACTACACTTGCACACAAACATATTTCATCAGCTCATTTCCTCACCACCACCGAATTAGAGAGAGAGAGTGAACTAGGAGAGTGATTCAACTTGATTTTGTGCATTTACTTGAAGATTGGCTTATAAGACTTGAAGAAATTGAAGGATATTTGCATGATTGAGCCCCTACTTCTAATTCTACACCTAAGGTAGATCATTCAACTTCCTAATTGTGTCTTTGAGTTGTTCTTGCATGGTTTTGAGCTAAATTGAGGTCAAGAGCCAATTTATGGCTCAAAGTACTGTATTGAAGCTTAATCTTTGCATGCATGGCATACTCTTGCATTTTTGAGGTTGTCCTTCACGAGAATGTACATGCATGTTCATATTTCTACCATGAGCATGAATTCACCATGTTTTTGGAGTAATAGACTCTTTTGAGCATGTATTGGAAGCTTTGATTTGATTTAACCTCATGCATGTCACTTTGTAGCATGTTCATGCATGTTCATGGAGAATGGGTTTGAAAATTGGTTTGAAAATGAGTTTAATTGAAACACCCTTGGGCCTTGATTTCTCAAATTGACCTTTGTATCATGTTATTATGAGTCTACATGTTTTCCAATTGGCCCAAGAGGATCAAAATTTTGCTTAAACTTGATTTTGAGCTTGGGACTCAAATCTGGAATTTCCAGAATTTGGGCCTACGCTCGAGCGAGGAAGTCCACGCTCGAGCGTACACTCTGTGATTCTGCCCTCCGCTCGAGCGAGAAAAGTTACGCTCGAGCGGGGAATGCGAGCATCCAGTACTTTGCATGTGTTCACAGTCCGCTCGAGCGAGGAAACTCACGCTCGAGCGAGGACTTGTGTCTTACGCTCGAGCGAGGGTCGAGCGTCCATCGAGCGTAAAATTGGAGCATCCAGCATTTTTACTGTAGCACACAGTCCGCTCGAGCGGAGCTCCTTTGTCTGCATGTCCGCTCGAGCGAAGAAAGCCTCGCTCGAGCGAGACCCCTGTTTTCAAAATTTTGTAAAGTGTTCAAAAGTGCATCTTTGCATCCTCTTTCCATCCTAGGCATTCCTAGGGCATATTTAAGGCATCTTAAAGAGGATATAGATGTAGAACCACACCGAGGCAAATTAGGGATTAAGTTATTATCTTTCCCAACTGTGTATAGCTTAGTGTGTGTTCAATCTGTAAACTGTGTAGGGTTGGCTTTCGAGGAGACGCTCTAGTTCACTGTAGCCCAGAACTCTGTGAGTAACAATTGTGTAAAGATATGTTCAAAATGATTATTTTGAATACTGAACTGAACTGTTTACTGAACTGATATTGATTACTGAATGAATGTATGTCCTTTATTTCTGAACTGTACTGTGGCATCCTTAGCACCTACTGTTTACTGTTACTGTTACAGAGATCTCTGTCGGTTCCTCGTGGAACCACTACTGTTTACTGACTGATGGCCATCATTACTGTTCGGTCTTTTAAGACCTACTGTTACTGTTATGCTAATGGATGTACCACATATGACTGTTTACTGTACTGAACAACTGATATACTGATTGAATGAACTGTTTTCATTACTGTAAGGACATTCATTCTAAACCTCTTTACGCATTATGTTATTCACTGGGCTTTAGCTCACTGCTCATATATATATGTAGGTGTACAGGCACCGGATCAAAGCTAGAAGCGTCGGGGTAGATTCCCAGTTTTGTCAAGCCAACCAATGTGCCTCACTGCGAGGTTCCGAGCCTGCCAAGCTTAGGCTATGGGGTGTTTTAGTTTCCCCCTTGTACTGTTTTGTTACTGTATAGACTGAACGTTTGCACTGTACTGTTAATAGGGATTGAGTCCCTTTCTGACTGTTGTGTATGATATGCATACTGTTTCGTACTGTACTGTATAAATGTATGAAAAATCTTTTTGGCATACAGACTGTCACAGCTCATTGGACATTGTTTATTTACTGTATTGGCTTCCGCCATGCCCCTGTACTCTGTTAAACTGTATTACTGTTAAGCAGGCCTTCGGTAATCTCGGATTACTGGCCGGTTACGGTGCTAAACCCATAGGGGCGGGTTTGGGTCGTGACAGAGTGGTATCAGAGCGATACTTAACCACGAGTTATACCGCACACACGTGTCCAAATGAGCTATAGGGTGTCCTAGAAAAGATTAGGGCATCTCATGACATGATAAGTGTGTGGTTGTGATATGACTGAATATGCTAATATGTTAAACTGTTACACGAATGACTGCCTATGTTGATAACTGTTATAATGCTTTGATGAAACTGTTATAACTGTTTATAGAAAAATGGATAATGCAAGCACTGCAAATGAAACTGAATCCTCATCCTCTGAGGCCAGAATGGCCAGACTAGAACGAATGATGGAACTGATAACTGCTAGACTGGACCAACAACAGAATCAACAGCCCCCACCTCCTCCTCCGGTACAGCCGGACCAGAATGTGAATGTACAAAATGTGAATGCAAATGATGGGGATATTATTGCTCTTACCCAGAAGTTCAGCAAGTTGAAACCACCATCCTTTCAGGGAGGCCTTGAACCATTGAAGGCTGAAGCGTGGGTTCTGGAGACTGAGAAACTGTTTGAAGTGTTTCCGTGTTCGGAGGCACATAAGGTACTGTTGGCCACCTTCACTTTGCAAGAAGAGGCAGAAGGTGGTGGATGCTTACTCGTGATGACAATACTGTTATGACTTGGGCTCAGTTTAAAGTAGCCTTCTTCGAAAAGTACTTCCCTCAGTGTGTCAGGGACAGGAAGGTCACTGAATTTGAACAGTTAAAACAGGGCACAATGTCTGTTGCCGAATATGAAACGAAGTTCACCGGCTTGCTAGATATGCACCACACATGGTGGACACCGATTACAAGAAGGCCAGGAGGTTTGAAGGCGGCCTGAATGTTGCATACTGGATCGAATAAATGTACTGAAATTACCGACTTATGTGAATGTCTTGACCGAGCTTGATGGCTGAGCAAACATCGAGCACTGAAAACTGAAACACCGGCGTCTGAATGGCGTGGTAAAAGACAGAATTTCAAATTCAAGAAAGGCAAGCATAATCAAATGAACAAAAAGCAAAATACAGGGTCAACGACTACTTCTAGTCAAGGAAACCGTCCCTTTCCGCCCTGTTCCGAATGCGGTAAGAACCATAAAGGAGTTTGTTATAAAATCTCTGGTGCTTGTTACAGGTGTGGCAAGTGGGCCACATGGTGAAAGATTGCCCTTCCACTGCTCCGGGCAATAGTAAAGCTGCAGGCAGCGCCGCAGCATCAACTGTAGCACCAAAGCCTAACCCCAAAGCTACCGGGAAAGAGCCGATGAGGCAGGGCCGAGTGTTTGCCCTAGTACCGGGAGACGTGCAAAATACTGAAACCGTTGTGTCAGGTATCCTCTCTATTTGTGCTCAAAATGCATATGTACTGATTGATTCGGGGTCTACACATTCTTATGTGTCGCATGCTTTTTCACGGAAATTGAATAGACCCTTAGAACCTATGAACTATCTAGCTTGTATCATCACCCGTAGGAGGATCCATGACATGTGCTTATATGTATCCTGCTTGTGAGATTATTGTTGGGGACATGCATCTGTTTATTGATTTACTGCCATTGAACATTGATCATTTTGATGTAATATTGGGGATGGACTGGTTACAAAAATATCATGCCACCATTGACTGTGTGACAAAACAAGTTGTTTTCCGTCCACCTGGTTTACCTGAATTTGTGTTTAATGGGGTTGGAGTAGTACCTCCTCCGTATTTGATTTCTTCTGTGAAAGCCGTTAAATTGATTAGAAAGGGGTGTAAAGGATATCTGTGTTCTGTAACTGTATCTACTGATGATAATGTTAAAACTGATGTGAACTGTATTCCTATAGTCAGAGAATTCCCAGATGTTTTTCCAGATGATCTGCCAGGGGATTTGATTGACAGGGAGATTGAATTCACCGTTGATGTGATTCCGGGAACACAGCCTGTATCGAAAGCTCCTTACAGAATGGCTCCAACTGAATTGAAAGAATTGAAAGTGCAATTGCAAGAACTGCTAGACAAGAAATTTATCAGGCCTAGTACTTCACCGTGGGGTGCACCGGTTTTGTTTGTGAAAAAGAAAGACGGCTCATTGAGACTGTGCATTGACTACCGTGAACTGAACAAGGTAACTGTGAAAAACAAATATCCATTACCGCGTATTGATGACTTATTTGATCAGTTACAGGGTGCTCAAGTGTTTTCCAAGATTGATCTCAGATCGGGGTACCATCAACTGAAAGTTAAACCGGGAGACATTGATAAAACTGCTTTTAGAACGAGGTATGGACATTACGAATTTTTAGTTATGCCTTTTGGAGTTACCAATGCACCTGCAATTTATGGACCTCATGAATAGAATCTTTAAAACCGTACGTTGATGACTTTATTGTGGTATTTATTGATGACATATTGATTTACTCCAAAAGTATAGAACAACATGAACATCATCTGAGACTTGCCCTACAGACCCTAAGAGAACAGAAACTGTACGCTAAACTGTCTAAATGTGAGTTTTGGCTTGATCATGTTATGTTTTTGGGGCATGTTGTTAGCAAAGATGGAATTTCCGTTGATCCGCAGAAAATTGAAGCTGTAGTGAACTAGCCTAGACCAACAAATGTGACAGAAATCCGAAGCTTTCCGAAGCTTTTTGGGATTGGCTGGATATTACAGAAGATTTGTCAAAGATTTCTCCAAAATTGCCTTACCATTGACTCAACTGACACGGAAGGGAACATCATTTGACTGGATTGACCAGAGGGAATCAGCATTTCAGGAGTTGAAAACTCGACTTGTGACTGCACCTGTTCTTACCTTACCCTCAAGTACGGATGGTTATACTATATTTAGTGATGCTTCTCATAAGGGTTTGGGATGTGTTTTAATGCAGAATGGGAGAGTAATTGCCTATGCTTCCCGACAACTGAGACCTCATGAAAAGAACTACCCGACCCATGATCTGGAATTGGCTGCAGTAGTGTTTACACTAAAAATCTGGCGTCACTACCTGTATGGGGCGACATGTGAAGTTTATACCGACCACAAGAGTCTGAAGTACTTCTTTACCCAGAAAGAACTGAACATGAGACAACGGAGATGGCTAGAACTGATTAAAGATTACGACCTACAGATTCTGTACCATCCGGGAAAAGCCAACACCGTTGCCGATGCACTAAGCTGGAAATCGATTGCAAATTTAGCGTGTTTGCTCACTGGACAGAAAGAGTTGCTTTGTGAACTTGAAAAATCTGAAATTGAAGTTGTTTTGAGAGAACAAGGTGGTACAATAGCTGCTATTTCTGCTCAACCGGCATTGATCGAAGAAATTAAAGAGAAACAGCAAACGGATGACTTCTTGAGGAAGATCATTGAAGAAAGAGAATCTAAACCGAGACCGGGGTTCAAATTTGACAATAATGTACTGAAATTTCAAGGAAGACTGTGTGTACCAAATGATTCTGAATTGAAAAGAAGAGTTCTGCAAGAGGGCCACAGTTCAAAATTTTCTATCCACCCAGGGAACACGAAAACGTACCAAGATCTGAAACAGAATTTCTGGTGGCCGAGAATGAAGAAAGAAATTGCCGACTATGTGTCAAAATGTCTTCATTGCCAACAAGTCAAAGCTGAACATCAGCGACCCGCAGGCTTACTGCAACCCTTACCCATACCGGAGTGGAAATTGGAGCATATCACGATGGATTTTATTGTTGGATTGCCTCGCTCCAGAAAAGGTATGGATTCAATTTGGGTTATTGTTGATAGACTGACCAAATCTGCTCACTTCCTACCTGTCAAGACAATTTATAATGCGGACAAATTGGCTATACTTTATATTGATGAAATTGTTAGATTGCATGGAGTGCCTGTGTCTATTGTTTCTGACAGGGATTCGAAGTTTACATCGAGGTTTTGGCAAAGCCTACAGACTACATTGGGTACTGAACTGAGATTGAGTAGTGCCTATCATCCTCAGACAGATGGCCAGTCAGAAAGGACCATCCAGACTCTGGAGGATTTACTAAGAATGTGTGTCCTTGATTTTCAGGAAAACTGGGAAAGCCATTTGCCATTGGCCGAATTCGCCTACAATAACAGCTATCATTCAAGTATTGGTATGGCGCCTTTCGAGGCATTGTATGGCAGGAAATGTAGATCTCCGATCTGCTGGGCAGAAGTTGGAGATGGGCCTTTGCTTGGGCCCGAGATTGTGTATGAAACGACTGAAAAAGTGAAACTGATTCAACAAAGATTGAAAACTGCACAGAGCCGACAGAAAAGTTATGCAGATGTTAGAAGACGAGACCGAGAGTATGAAGTGGGTGATCACGTGTTTGTGAAAGTGACACCAATGAAAGGCCAGACTCGTTTTGGGGTCAAAGGCAAGTTAGCGCCGAGATATGTCGGGCCGTATGAAGTTATTGAGAAAATCAATCCGGTGGGTATCAAGTTGCGCTTCCTCCCGAAATGAGCATATGCACAACGTCTTCCACATCTCTATGTTGAGAGATTATCTCCGGGATTCTTTCCACGTAATTGAGCCTACTCGGATAGTGTTGAGTGATGACTACACTTACGAGGAACGGCCTATACAGATTGTTAACAGACGGATCAAGAAGTTGAGGAACAAAGAGATTCCGTTAGTGAAAGTTGACTAGCAAAACCATGGTGGCGTGTATGCCACTTGGGAAAGGGAAGATGACATGGCCAAGAGATATCCTGATTTGTTCCCATTGAATCCTGTTTTCTTCCAGAATGTAACTCGAGTTTAGAGGACTAAACTCTTTTAAAGGAGGGGAGACTATACCCTCGTCACTGTTTACCGATAACACTGATTACCGATAAACTGAACTGATTATGACTGATAAGTGAACTGAATAAATTACTAAACTGACTGACTGAAATTGAAACTGAATTGATTGAGTTTATCTATTGTATTGCATATTCTATCTGTTTGATCAATCGATTATCTGTTTGAGTTTTTATGTTTAAACTGCATATTGAAGGCCTTATCGGCGGCCGAATCGGAAAGCGATTACTGTTTCATGATCATCGTGATTTATGTGATTTTATAGTATAATTATCTGAAAACTGATTAGGTATGATTAAATTAGATTAAAATAAGCTAGTTAAAGAGCTTGACTTAATTACAATCTTGCCATGGTGAGTGGCCACTACCTAATCACTTTTGAGCTCACTACACTTGCACACAAACATATTTCATCAGCTCATTTCCTCACCACCACCGAATTAGAGAGAGAGAGTGAACTAGGAGAGTGATTCAACTTGATTTTGTGCATTTACTTGAAGATTGGCTTATAAGACTTGAAGAAATTGAAGGATATTTGCATGATTGAGCCCCCTCACTTCTAATTCTACACCTAAGGTAGATCATTCAACTTCCTAATTGTGTCTTTGAGTTGTTCTTGCATGGTTTTGAGCTAAATTGAGGTCAAGAGCCAATTTATGGCTCAAAGTGCTGTATTGAAGCTTAATCTTTGCATGCATGGCATACTCTTGCATTTTTGAGGTTGTCCTTCACGAGAATGTACATGCATGTTCATATTTCTACCATGAGCCATGAATTCACCATGTTTTTGGAGTAATAGACTCTTTTGAGCATGTATTGGAAGCTTTGATTTGATTTAACCTCATGCATGTCACTTTGTAGCATGTTCATGCATGTTCATGGAGAATGGGTTTGAAAATTGGTTTGAAAATGAGTTTAATTGAAACACCCTTGGGCCTTGATTTCTCAAATCGACTTTTGTATCATGTTATCCTATGAGTCTACTCATGTTTTCCGGAAAATTGGCCCAAGAGGATCGAAATTTTAGCATTCGAACTTGATTTTGAGCTTGGGACTCAAATCTAGAATCTCCAGAATTTGGGCCTACGCTCGAGCGTACCCTCCGCTCGAGCGAGAAAAGTTACGCTCGAGCGGGGAATGCGAGCATCTAGTACTTTGCATGTGTTCACAGTCCGCTCGAGCGAGGAAACTCACGCTCGAGCGAGGACTTGTGTCTTACGCTCGAGCGAGGGTCGAGCGTCCATCGAGCGTAAAATTGGAGCATCCAGCATTTTTACTGTAGCACACAGTACGCTCGAGCGACGGAATCGACGCTCGAGTGGAGCTCCTTTGTCTGCATGTCCGCTCGAGTGAAGAAAGCCTCGCTCGAGCGAGACCCCTGTTTTCTGAAAATTTTGTAAAGTGTTCAAAAGTGCATCTTTGCATCCTCTTTCTATCCTAGGCATTCCTAGGGCATATTTAAGGCATCTTAAAGAGGATATAGATGTAGAACCACACCGAGGCAAATTAGGGATTAAGTTATTATCTTTCCCAACTGTATAGCTTAGTGTGTGTTCAATCTGTAAAACTATGTAGGGTTGGCTTCTGAGGAGACGCTCTAATTCACTGTAGCCCAGAACTCTGTGAGTAACAATTGTGTAAAGATATGTTCAAAATGATTATCTTTTGAATACTGAACTGAACTGTTTACTGAACTGATATTGATTACTGAATGAATGTATGTCCTTTATTTCTGAACTGTACTGTGGCATCCTAGCACTACTGTTTACTGTTACTGTTACGAGATCTCTGTCGGTTTCCTCGTGGAACCACTACTGTTTACTGACTGATAGCCATCTTACTGTTTGGTCTTTTAAGACCTACTGTTACTGTTATGCTAATGGATGTACCACATATGACTGTTTACTTACTGTACTAACAACTGATATACTGACTGAATTGAACTGTTTTCATTACGGTAAGGACATTCATTCTAAACCTCTTAACGCATTATGTTATTCACTGGGCTTTAGCTCACTGCTCATATATATATGTAGGTGGTCAGGCACCGGATCAAAGCTAGAAGCATCGGGGTAGATTCCCAGTTTTGTCAAGCCAACCAATGTGCCTCACTGCGAGGTTCCGAGCCTGCCGACTTAGGCTATGGGGTGTTTTAGTATTCCCCCTCATTGTACTGTTTTGTTTACTGTATAGACTGAACGTTTTGCACTGTACTGTATATCAGGGATTGAGTCCCTGTTTCTGACTGGTTGTGTATGATATGCATACTGTTTCGTACTGTACTGTATAAATGTATGAAAAATCTTTTTGGCATACAGACTGTCACAGCTCATTGGACATTATTTATTTACTGTATTGGCTTCCGCCATGCCCCTGTACTCTGTTAAACTGTATTACTGTTAAGCAGGCTTTCGGTAATCTCGGATTACTGGCCGGTTACGGTGCTAAACCCATAGGGACGGGTTTGGGTCGTGACATCTTCATTCTAAACTTTTGTCCCTTATCCACTTATCTCGGATTCCGATATCTTCGGAGATAACCTCGGCCTTGCCGAGATCACCTCGGTGTTACGACCAGGACACGTGACACCTCGGCTGACACGTCGACGTCACCTTGCCACGTGTTGGTACTCAGAAAATATATCCTCACAAGTATAGAATAAGATTGTTCTTGTCATATATAAGAGGGTTGTATTTACTTTTGCAAAGTAGAATTGATTGGATATATTTTTCCTTTGGTAAATTATAATTACAATAATCTTTTCTAAAGTTTAACGAAATTACAGTGATGTCTTAGAAAATTTTGAAGTGACAAGAAACTCCTTCGTTAGCTTTTCAAGTGAACCAAACATTGTTAACGTAATTTCTCTCTTTACTATTTTATCCTCTAGTTCACTAATCTAAAATCAAACAAAAAGTACACAACAGGAATAAATTATTTTCACCTTATTAATTAAGAGAGCCCTTATTCCTATTTCATTTTACTCTAAATAAACTTATTTTTTATTTTTATTTTTATTATACATAGATTAATATCCTTAAAATTTCAATTTTTCTAGATGATGTATTTTGTGTAAAAAGATATTAATATAATTATGTATAATAAAAATAAAAAACTGAATATATTTAGAATAAAGTAAAATGAGAATGGTGGCTCTCTTAACTAGTTAAATTATAAACACTTTTTTTTTTTTAATTAAATTATAAAATACTTTTGTTGTGGAAATATGTATAACAATAATGTTACGTTTATGACATTTCTTATTACTTTTTATTTACCACGCAATGTGCCACCACTGTATTAAAAATATATATGTATGTAGGACATATTAAACTAAAGTGTTAATATATGAGATGATAGCCATCATAACTCCATTGTATATATAATTTTTATATATGTGTTTATAATTCCTATATTTGTATATATATATATATTAATGAAAAGAATAAGAGTAAATTATACTAACACTTCTTGAGGTTGGTCCAATTACATCTCATCCCTTAATGTTATAGAAATTACATTTTCATTCATGTGGTTAATAGTCTCATTTCATAAACTCTCCTACTTATATAAAAGGCAATAATTTCTAGTAGAAAAAAAAGAAGAAATTACATTGAAAAAAAAAAAGAAATCAAAAGAAAGAAAGAAAAAAAAATAAAGAAATAAAGCAAAGTAAGAAATGAGAGAATGTATGAATTTAATGTCTTTTTGATACCAACGTTAATTTTGTCTGAATAATTATAATGATAGGAATCAGTGCAATTTTTTAAATATCAAAGAGTAATATGTATTAAATTCAAACTTGAGAAATGTAAATATTATTTATCCAAAAGAGTAATGCTAGAGACCCCAAATATTCTACCAAAAGTTTTACCAAATGTCTCACATGGGTGTGGGACCCACACAATGTGGGCCATGTGGGTCCACACCCATGTGAGACATTTGGTAAAACTTTTGGTAGAATTTTTGGGGCCTCTAGCATTTTTGTTTAATAAATATAATCAGACAGAGTTGGACAAAATGATACAGGGAAAGCAAAACCATCTCCGCGTCCATTGGTTAACATGGGAGCCAGATTTTGTTAAGGTCAACAAATTATTTTGAGTAATGCTAGAGATATAAAATTTTTTACCAAATGAATGATCAAATCTCTCACATGGGTGTGGGGTCCACTTTTTTGTGGGCTCCACATCTATGTGAGAGGTTTGATCATTCATTTGGTAGAAAATTTGGGGCCTCTAGCATTTTCCTTTATTAAATATAGGGCAAATTATATATACCTTTCGAGATTTAGCTAAATTACAGATATTCTCTTGAGATTTCAGAAATTACATCTTGCTTCCTGAGGTTTATATTTTCATAACAAATTGTTTCCTGAGGTTTATATTTTCATAACAAATTGCCCCCTAATTTGTTATGCAAATATAACATTCAGGGAGAATTTGTAATTTCTCAAACCTCAGGGGGTATCTGTAATTTAGCTAAATCTTGAGGGGTATATGTAATTTGCCCATAAATATATATATATATATATATATTATTATTTATTTTATTATATAAAATTAAAATACTAAAATACTATACTTAATATTAATTTTTACTCATTTATTTTTTATTTTAGATTTTATAATTTTCATTAAATATAAATCATTTTCCGTAATATATTATATTATCTATAATTTTTATTAATATTCTCATTCTTCAACTTACAAAATTAATTTGTCTCCCACTACCCCCGATTTGTCTCATCCCAATATGATATGGTTTAGGAGCAGATTACTACAAACCCAACCCAAACCTGACCTAAATGGGGAATATAAAAACGAAAAGAGAAATTCTTGTTATTTTAGAAATTACAAAGGAGGTTCATGTAATTTTGTTAAATCTCTCAGGAGAGGTGAATAAATTTTTTGTAGTAAAAGATTGGGCGAAGTTTAATTGCAATTAGATTATGAGAATGAACAATAGCAACTGAATTATAAAGTACCCATTGGTGGAAATTTCAAATTTGATATACTCTTCTACAGCTAACAAGCAATAGGTAGTTTGAGACTCCATTTGCTAGCCTCACCTATAATTTCATTACTCTCACAAGCAAGATCCCATTCCACATAAATCTTGTGCTTCTTGTTAGTTGAACTTGGTTTGATCATATTGGCTAGAAAGTGGTTTAGTTATACTAATCTATTTTTATTGGTGAAAATTTGTATACTCAATTTAGATAACATATAATCATTTTAGAAACAGAAATAGATATCTATTACCTATTAACAATATCATTATCTACTAATTTCAAAAGATAAGATTACATTCTTGTTGATAACAGAAAGGGCTAAATTTGTGGTAAACTAAACACCATAATATAATCAACATAGTTTCAAGGTGAATCAACTCTTTTGTAATATTTTGTACGCTAAGGTATAGGAATGTTGGTTTGATTTTTATTAATATTATTTTTGCCTAAGATAATATATTCGGTTAGTATAATATATAATTTTTTCTACTTGCAAGTTGCAATCCATTTGGATTGAGCCATTTGGAGAAGAAGAAAAAAAGAAATTGATTTCTCTTAGTCCCAATTATTTGTTTGGATTACTAAAGAGGAGATGAAGGAAAAGAAATGAAGAGAATTTCATTTCTGTTACAACTACTTTTTGAATCTCTCCAAAACTAGAGGGATGGAGAGAGAAAAGAAATGGGATGGTTATTAATTTTATTTAATATCAAATTGTCCATATAAAGGAATAAGGGTTAATTGGTGAAAGGTCTATACTTATGGAGTTATATATACGTTATTTGGTCCAAGATTTAATCTTTTTTTTATGATAATGGCACATGTTGAAAAGTCGCCAGTGGCACTACAGCTGATGGGGAGCAACTCCAACCACACTCTCTACTTTTCACTAGCTAAAGTACAAAAAAAGTACACTCTTTATTTTACCTAATTACTTTAGCTATTGTGTTCTCCAATCACGCTCTTTATTTTAGCTAATCATTTAAACTAACTAAATTAATTTTTAAAATAAAAAAATACTAATTGTTAATATTTTACTAATGTAAATTTGCAATAATAATAAATTTGCTCATACAAACATAAAAAACCGGCAGAATGAGGAAAAAAAATACAAAATACAAAATAAGTTATTCCGTAATTCATCAAACAAAATTAAAAGAACATATAAAATTACTACATACACACACACAACACATATATATATAAAATATATAAAATTCAAAATTCAAGACATAAATATACAAAAATCTAAAATATATACATACATAATTATTTGGAGAGCCTCTAGGGCTCTTCAATTGTAGCCACCAAAAAAATAGGATGGTAAAGTAGCTAGTCCAATAGCTAGCCCATTGGAACTCAAAATTAGACTTACATTAGCTAAAATACCTAACAAGCTTTGTTTAACTATCCCCTTGGAGATGCTCAATGTAGACAAATAAGTAATATTAAATAGATAGGAGAATAAATAGGTGACCCGTATACAAATAAGTAATATTTAGACAAATAAATTACATTTGGACATATAGAGGGTGTTTGAGAAGTTGGCTATTTTATTAGACTATTTTAGTTTTTGACTATTTTAGTAGGCTAAAATAATTATGTTTGGAAAGAATGTTGAAATTTTTTGTAGTTAGATGTGATGTTCGTTGTAAAAAAAAATGAAATAATTATGAGTTTGATATGATTTTAGCATATTTTGTCTTTTATTACTATTTTAACCCAAAAAATCTAAAAAATCTATTGCCGAACGTCCTTATAGATAGGTAAGTAAGCTTTTGGATAGATAGGTGTCATTTTGAACAAATAATAATATCTTTTTAGTCCAAAAAAATTTAAGTTTGACTTTATTTAGTCCAATAAATAAAAGCAGAAAATGTTATTTTGATAATATAAATTGTAAGAGCTCTGTTTTTTTTTTTTTTTTCAATTTATTCTTCTCTTATATGTAGTTTATCCAAGCATACCTGAAGAGAAATGACTATTTTTCTTTCTTTCCAACTTTAATCAAATAAGAGAGAAAAAATCTTTATTTTTTTCTCTCTCCCAATTTAATAAATCATTTTTTTTCTTCCCTATTCTAGATATCCAAACTTAAACTGTTTAAGAATCAAAGTAGGAAGGAATAGCTTGTGTGAATGATGACATTAGTTATAGGGGTTCGGCTTTGGTCCAGTCTGAGGTCGGACTCAGACTGGACCGTGTTGTTGGGCTTGTAGAGGCCCATTACGGGTCCCTTTTTAATAATTCGAACCATTCAATGTGTAGAACTCGTTGAGTACTATATATTTATAAAAAATCATGTTGATAAAATATCGATAGCCATGTAATCAAATCAGTTTTGTATAAAAAAAAATGGACGGTGAACAAATTAATGATTGACAAAAAATTATTTTGATCACGTAGCTATCGGTATCTGATCAATGTGATTTTTTACAAACATATAGTACTTAACGAGTTCTACACATTGAACGATTCGGATTATCAAAACAGGACCCGTGATGGGCCCTTAAGGGCCTAACAGTACAATCCAGTCCGATCTTGGACTGGACCAAAGCCAAACCCTTAGTTATATTCTCATCACTTTAATCGACTTGGGCTGGAAGGTCTCTTCTACCATTGGAACTTTTAGTGCATTGGGTCTTCGGCTTTTCAAGTTGGCTTCGAGGAAGTTGAGGATATCAAATACCCAATGATAAGATACGGATACGATTATACGATAAAATTTTAAACAATAAAATATGAATATAGTTAAGATAAGTTCATAAAAAAAATTATATTAGTAATTAATTGCACATGAGCTCAAAAATATTGAGAAATCATATTGTAATTTTATAATATAAAATATTAATCTTTAAAAATTATGTATTAATTTAAATTGATAGCTAGTTTATTTCTTTTTATTTTTAATAGATCGTACAAATATTTAATTTCAATATCAAGTTTAATATGTTTACATTATAATAATAGAACAATAAATTTTATTTAATTTTACTTTCAATATAATTATAAGGACGTTCATGATACAATAAGAATAAGTCAATTTAATATATTATATTACTTTAATTCACTTTGTTCTTTTTATCAAAAAACTAAGCAAAATATTGAAAAAAGATTTTTGCATTTATTCTCACAATTATATTATATTATAATGTTATGCAAAAAATATTACAATGATAATTTTATAAAAGTAATACGCGACTTGAAATATCTTATAGAGATACATTTTCCTTTAAAAATATCAGTGCTTCATAAGTTTGCATTTGTAGGAGGTTTTTTTATTTATTGCTTTTTTTTTTTCTCTCATTTTTTTTAAAAAAAAATTAATTATTTTTTTAATGAATTGGGTCAATATTTTTGTATCCCCTCCTCTTTATAGTAAAGTTATCAATGCAGGTGTGACATGTCAGAACACTGGTCTTGTTAGGTTGATCAAATGGGGTGATGCTGCAGACCACCAATCTAGTCATCTCTAATCGTGCAATAATAATTAGGCATCATGATGTAGCAATAATGTAGAATAAAATAATAAGTTTTATGTATGATGTAGTTTTTTTTTTATTTATTTTACACAATCACAAAATGATATTTCTAACTAAAATTAAATACTAATTATTTAGAAAATTACCTTACGATTTTGCTTTTTCATATCCACCTTACTTTGTCTACTGCGAATACTTTTTAAGCCTTTCAACGAGTAGAAAGTGTAATTTTTCACTCTCGGTGAATATTACTTCTACTCGTATCACTACTCTCAGACATCCAAAAAATTAAAAGAGAGTAAACAAACTGTATATGCAAATGAAAAACTTTTATTGAATTCTTGAAAAACTACAGAGATTACAAGAAAGAACAGAGAGAACACTCTTATTCACTTATAAAACTCTACTTCTACAAGACACAACCACACTCTTTTATAGGCAAAGATTGAACTTCAACTTCGAAATTAAAATGCATAAAATTAAAAGATAAGATTCTTATTACAAGATAAGAACCTTTTACATTCTGATTTATCGAAACAAACAACTTAGTAGTGATATCTCCACCACTTTGGTTTTATTCAACATGTGACTTTTTTATCTTGATTTAGGATGTGATCCACTTTATTGTGTCTCCTTGTATGTGTCTATCATGTGAGTTTTTTGTTTAGCTTCTTCTGTCTTGACTTTTTCTGTCATGTGAGCCTTGCTTGACTTTGATTTCCATATGGCTTGTCTAAAGGATTCTTGTCTTTTTGGGCTTAATTTGTTATGTGAACTTTTGCCTATTTTTCAGAAATGCAGAGGTCTACGTCTTACATTAATTCATAGTGAATTTGGACTCTCCTCTTGATTTTGTAAGGTTCCCAAAAGCTGCAAAAATGTCTAGTGTTTCAATTATCTCTTCTTGAAGCATCTTGAGTATTTCTTTTGCCTTGTCTTCTCCTAGTTTAGATGGTTCAATTAAAGCCTTTCCGCTTCTTACCACCACAACTCTCCTTCCATCACAAAAGATTGCTAGTTCTAAATGTTGGAGAAGAATTTCCAATGTATTGTGGAAAAAAACATGAGCCTATTAATTTTATCTATGGTAGGATCATATCCCTTCCATGATCTTTGGTTTTTACCATGGGTAGAAAGGATTTTTGACAAGTTACTAGGTACAAATACCAGATCTGATATGGTTGATAAAATTAAGTTTCAATTCTTTCAGCCAAAGTAGACATGATGTAACAACCCGGACCCATGATTAACGTTGATCCATGCTTAATTATGCCTAAATAATTAAAGTGAAATGTTGCATCATATGTTGCCTTATATGTGTTTGTATCTGTTTACCGTAGAAAGATCTGTTCATGTTTCCATTTCAGTTGCGAATTGAAGGCCTTATCAGCATTCGATTCAGAAATTGACTTGATTTATGTGTTAATTAGAATTTTTAGAATTTTATGGTAGGTTTAATTGAAATTCGATTCAGAACGATTAAATTAAAGTAATTAGTGCTCAATTAAGACTAATTGATAAATTCTTTAATCCAAGCCTAACTAAGGCACTAGTGGACTCTTATATGCATCCATACACTCTCATTTCATTCTTTTTGAGCTACAAACGTGGGGAAAGAGAGAGGCCAAAAGTGAGAGTGAGTTCAACAAAGGAGAATGGGTGAATTGCTAGGAATTGTTGGAAACTTGAAGAGAGTTTAGAAATTTAAGCCTCTACACTTGTGAATCCAAAATATAAGGTAAGAATTCAAACCTTTAGTCTTGCTTTTGAGTTGGTAAGTTCATGAATACAAGAGAATTAAGTTGAAATTGAACTAGAATGAAGGAGTATAAATTATACCATGCATGCATGCATGCATATTTCATGACATTTTGAAGTTGACTTCAATGAACTTTCTCTCATGCATGTTGTAATTCTAGCATGGCTTGAAGAATTCATACCATTTCTCACCATTGGACCTCATTTGATCATGTTTTGGAAGCCATGAACCCAAGTGAATACATGCATATCATGTTCACATCATGTTCTTACATTTCAAGTTTAATTTTTGCACAATTGACCTACTCTTGGGCCTTAATTTTGTGAAAGGATCTTTAATTCTTAATGTTTTCAAAGTCCAAACTTGTTTTCTCAAGTTTTGGGGGCCAAAAGTTGTCTTTTGATGAGTTAGATTCGAGTTTTGAGCTAGGGAGTGCAATATAGAAATCCCAGATTTTGTACTTCTGCTCGAGCGAAGGAATCCACGCTCGAGCGACCTCTCTGAGTGCATGTACTTCCACTCGAGCGACCAGAAGTCCGCTCGAGCGTGAAATGCAAGCTCTCAGAAGTTCTTATGTTTTGCAGTCCGCTCGAGCGACAAAAGTTGCGCTCGAGCGAGGGCACGTCTCTCACGCTCGAGCGAGCATCGAGCGGAAAAAGTAAGCAACTAGCACTTTTACAAAAAGTTTACAGACCGCTCGAGCGATGGATCTTGCGCTTGAGCAACCACTCACATTTTGCATGTTCGCTCGAGCGTAGGAAGTTGCACTCAAGCGAGGACTCTGTTTTCAGCAAGTTTTGTCAAGTGTTTTCAAGTGTATTTTTGCATCCTCATTCCATCCTAGGCATACCTAGGCCAAGATTAAGGCACAACAATGAAGATAAAAGTAGAGACACACCAAGATAAGAAAAGAACATAGTAAATGTTTCCGGGTGTGTAATTCAATATGAATTCGTTTTGTACCTGTGTAGGTGTCACGACCCAAACCCGCCCCTATGGGTTTAGCATCGTAACCGGCCAGTAATCCGTGATTACCGAAGGCCTGCTTAACAGTAAAGACAGTAATACAGAGTAAAGGGGCTGGCGGAAGCCAAACAGTAAATAAAAGATGTCCAATGAGCTGTGAAAACCTGAATGCGAAAAGACTTTATGCACGAGCCACGTTGATAAACAAAACATATGTACAGATGTCATAAACACAAACGTCCATGTTAGGGACCAAATCCCTAACTATAACTGTACAGTCAAGTCTTAAACACTTATTACAAAATAGAGGCACAAAGGCTGAATCTGAAACACCTCAAAACAGCCGTGGCTTGAACGGACTCGGAACCTCGAGGTGAGGCACGGTGGTTGGCTTGACAAAACAAGAGCTTAACTTGACGCTCCTAGCATCGGTCCGATGCCTGGACACCTACATATATATATAACAGTGAGCTAAAACCCAGTGAATAACATATGCGTAAAGGGATTAAGAATGAATGTCTTTTCTTTAATTAAAACAGTCATTTGTATCAGTAAATCAATTATTCAATCAGTGGCTCATATTTCATGCCATATCAGTCATTTAGAGTTCATAACGGTCATACGTGGTACATCCAATAGCAAAACAGTACAGTATGTCTTAATAGACCGAACAGTCAGTTGATGGCCATCATAACAGTAAACAGTAGTAATTCCAAACATGGGAACTGACAGAGATCTCTGTAACAGTAGCAGTAACAGTACAGTAACAGTAAGTTGCTATGGATGCCACAAATACAGTTTACAAATAGGACAAACATTCATTCAGTAAGTAATATCATTTCAGAAAGCGGTACAGTTAATCGTTCAGAAATAATTATAATAGAACGTATCTTTACAACATTGTTACTCACAGAGTTCTGGGCTATAAGCAAGCTAATGAGCGTCCTTGGATGCCAACCCTACACAGCTACGGAACGAACACATACTACATTACATTCTTAGGATTAAAGACTTAGCCCCTTTAGCTTGACTTGGTATGGTTCTATAACATTATCCTCATTAAGATGTCTTAAACTTGGCCTAGGAATGTCTAGGATGGAATGAGGATGCAAAAATGCACTTTAAAACACTTTTCAAAATTTGTTGAAAACAGGGGTCTCGCTCGAGCGTGGCTTTCTACGCTCGAGCGAGCTTTCCAAAATAGAGGGGTTGCTCGAGCGTTGACTTCCTCGCTCGAGCGGTCTGTAAAAATGCAAAAGTACTGGATGTTGTGAAAATCCGCTCGATGCTCGCTCGAGGGTGAGACATAGCTCTTCGCTCGAGCGTAGGTCTCGTCGCTCGAGCGTGCGTCTGTGTGCACCATAAGCCTAAGAGCTTGCAATCTACGCTCGAGCCAGCATTCCGTCGCTCGAGCGGAGTTCTGAACAAAAGATGGTCGCTCGAGCGTGGAAGCCAAAATTTGGAATTTCCAGATTTGCCTCCAAGGCTCAAACAAAGCATTCAACACATCGAAACTCAATCTTTTGGGCCTATTTTCTGGAAAACACTTGAGAACTCATACTACAACATGTTTTGAAGATCAATTTGTAAAATCAAGCCTAAAGGTGAGACAATTGAATACAATTTCAAAGAAACTTTCATGAATTATGTAAGAACATAACATGCATGAGTCTCTAAGAACTCTAATGCTCCAAAACATAACCAAATGCAAGATTAAGCTCAAAATCAAGGTGAATTCATGGACTACAACCAAAATATGAACTTGCATGTAAGAATTTCATGAAAGACAACTTCAAAATGCTATGATATGAACATGCATGCCCACATTGCTACTTAATACAACTCTTTAGGCTATAACCTGACTCTCAATCACTAATTTACCATGAACTATGCACAAAACAACTTAAATTCATAATCAAGAGGATGAATCTCCTACCTTAGGTCTTGAATTTCAAGTATGAAGTCTAATTTGGCAAAACTCTTCGATTCCTCAAATTTTCCAAGCCAATCCTTATTGAAATCAAGTTTTTCTCCTACTTTCCCTCTCTCTCTCTCTCGGTTTTGGACTAGAAGATGAACAAAATGATGCACCAAAACTGATATGGATTAAGTCTCAAGGTGTTGTATGAAAGTAGCCCACTAATGGCAATTTGGTAGTAAAAGCCAACTAATGTAATACAACTTTATTTAATCTAGTTTAATCATTCCAAATCGAACTTTAATTAAACCTACCATAAAATCACATAAATCCTAATTAGCATAAAATACTAATCAATTTCTAATTTGGTCACCGATAAAACCTTCAATTCGCAGTTCGAAATTAAAACATGAATAGATCATTTAATGACAAACAGATAGAAATGCAACTAATGCGACACACTCATACAAACAGATCAGGATTTCATTCTAGTCAGTTACTTAGCATGCTCAATCACAGTTTAGCACTAATCAGAGGTGAGGGTTGTCACAGTAGGTCACGCGCCACAAGATATATGAGTTGCCTACTCTATTCATCTATTTGGAGCCACCTATTATTTGTGAGTAATAACTCTATAAAGTTATGTTAAACTTAATTATTTTCTGATGATACGACATGATTAGTTTCCGAAATGCTATGTTTTGTGTGAATGAATGATCGTCCAAGTTTCTGAAATATTTTCGTGGCATCCTTAGTATCATATGATATGCATCCCTTTATTGGTCATTAGGTCCCTTTATGGGTCATCGGAATGCCTTTACAACCGTCCCTTTATGGGTTATCGGAAACGTCTCTGTGCACACGAGTCATCGGAATGCCTTATGGTTGTCCCTTTATGGGTCATCAGAATGCCTTCACAGCTATCCCTTATGGGTCATCGGATTTGTTAATGCTAATGGATGTGCCACATACTATGATGTGAAATGTATAAACTCTGAAAATGAATATGATCAAGTATATGAATCTGTTTCTGATTTGAAATTCGTATATGTATGAAACTCTGATTTCTAACTCTATGATAGACATCATTCATTAAAATCTTTACTCTGTTATTATTCACTGGGCTCCCCGCTCACTATTTATGTTATGTATGTAGGTGACCAGGCGCGCGACCAGACTTAAGATGATGCCTGAAGAGTTTTGTGTTTGTCAGCCACCCTTTGTGCCTCTTGAGAAGGTTCTAGATCATGTCAAATCTCGTGGCTATGTTTTTGAGTTTAAGACTTTGGTTCTTTTGTTTTAATTATGGGTAAATTTCTGCTTATGTGTACAAGTACTTGGAGTGACGTGTGTTAACTGTATCTTTTGACATCACACGCATATTTATTGAAGTTTAAGAATATATGTCTCATGTATGTCTTCACAGCTCAATGGACTATATATATTTATATTTATTGCTTCCATAGCTCCTAATTATATGTTTTTCTGTTAAGAGGCCTTCGGTAATCCAAGGGTTACTGGCCGGTTACGACGCTAAACCTATAGGGGCGGATTTGGGTCGTGACACATGATTTGTGTCGTGATAAGCATGGGGCTTACTCCCATAATTGTAATAACATATTTAACTATTGTTGGAAATTAGTTTAAGAGCTGAAAATCTTCTCTATCAATTTTCACAAAATCAACAATTCCAAATTCAATAGAGTGCATATTAATTTTATTCACAGATAACTTAAGGCTTGGCTAACCATAATCTCAGTGTAAAGATTTTGCTAAAGATGGCATACAAAGTATTTTTTCGTGTTCTCCTTGTTTTTGACAATTTGTTTAATTTTTTTAGTCAGCTTTTCTAAAAAATAAAAAATAAAAAAAACGTTTCTATTTCTTGTAAAACATAAATTCTTTTTTCTATTTCTTCCATCATTGCGGGTAATGTTAAGCTTCTTTTCTAGAACCCCAACATAATCAATAAGAGCAGTGATAATTCTACACACATCTTTTCATTTATAGTTGCGCATAGCAAACCAAAATTCTCTGAAAATTTTGCTACTTTTTGGTGCTATTCCAAGATTATAAAACAAATTTTCAATTATAGCAAGGAGTTCTGCTATATCTATATCTTCTGCTATATCTATATCTTCAAATTCAGCAAGTTCGGAGGTTACCTTACCTTTTCACTCCTTTGATGAATCTCCTTTACGAATCTCTTTGAATTTTTTGGTTTAAAATTTTGATTTCTTTTTTTTACTGTTGCGGTTTCAGATGTACGTGCTTTGTTAGTTGAAGTATTTTTTGAATCCTTCCACCAACAATTTTTGGTTTTATGGCCTAGTTTGTTGCAGTTCTAGCAAAATAGTGCACCATAATACTCATAAAACTTAATTCCCTAGTTAGAGAATCTGCAATGAAATTTTTCTCAAAAAAAAAATATTCAACATCAAAACTAAAATAATGAAACCATTGCTGCCATCTGTGTAGTCTACTTGGACTTACATCTCTTAAATCTTTTTTCAAAAAAGTTTTAAAACAATTATTATCTGTTCAGATAATGAAATGTTCAGAAACTAAAAAATATAAAAAGATTTTATACTATTTTATAGCAAGAAATTCTTTTTCATTTATGTGGTATCTTGTTTCAACATTTCTGAAACTAACACTCCAATATCTACATATCTATTCTTCAGATTTATTAAGAGGTATTGATTTTAATACTACTCCCCAATTTCTCAGAGGCATCTGCTTCTAAAATTAATTTATCTCCTCGATTAGGTAAACTTAACTTAGGAAGATTTTTTACTATGTTCTTTATATTAGATAAGTTTTTAGTATCTTCTTGATTCTAAAGGAATAGAAGAAATAATCCAAAAAATAAATGAAAATATGAGTAAAAAATCTATGAAATTTTTGAAAAAATTGTTGAAGTTAGCCCTACATAATCATATGTTGAATTATTCTTTAATTTTCTGGGCTATCATTCTTACACTATTGATGCATTAGTTGATACTGGTGTTTCATATAGTTTGACAAAACCTAAAGTATTACCTCCAGACAAATGGGTTTTAGTTGAAAATTTAATTGTATTAAAATTGACAAATGGTCAATCGGTAACTATGAAATATAAAAGTTATCATGTTCCTGTTATTCTTAATCAAAAAGAATTTTAATGGACAGAATAATTCAATTTTCATTTTTAGATGAAGATTTTTTATTTAGCAATGCATTTTTAAAATAAGATGAAAATAGACATTTTCTTCAAGATCAATCATATATTTCTCTCAAAATGCATGAAATCCCATTGCTAAAATATGTATCTCAAAAATGTAAATTTGGTTTTAACCCTGTTGAAATTACATAACCAAATTTTTTAACATAAATTGAACCTCTCTACACATCTCAACGTGGTGAGTTTAAAATAATCGACGACAATCAAGAAAAGACTTGGTAACAATTATTTGAAGATGGAATTAGTAATAAAATAACACTATAACTGATAGTGAATATGAAAGTGATAGTGAAGAAGAATATGAACAATGGATCACTTATATCACAAATCAATATCAAAGCAAACAAAGAAAACAAGGAAAAGAGATTTCGAGTTTAGATAATATTAAGAAAATACTAGAAAATAATTTTAGTGACAACTCACTAAAATTGTGGGAAAAAGACCAGCCTTGGGCAAAAATAGTACTTGAGGATCCAAACTATGTAATCAATGTAAAAGCCATTAGACATATTCTTGAAATGATTAAGGAATTCAAAAAACAAATTCCTGACTTAATAAAACAATGGTTAATATGATCACGTAAAAGTCTCACTCTAGTCTTGCATTTATGGTAATGAATCATGCAGACAAATTAAAAGGAAAAGCTCGTATGGTAATAGATTATAGAGCTTTAAACCCAAAAAAAAAAAAAAAAAAAAACATAAAAGATTGTTATAAATTGCCTAACAAAGACACTTTAATTAACAAAATTCAATAAGCCAATTTCTTTTCTAAATTTAATTTAAAAAGTGGTATTGACAAATTTGAATTGAAGAAAATTCTATTCATCTAACTGCTTTTAGTGCTCCACAAGGACATTTATGAGTGGTTGATTTTACTGTTCGGCTTAAAACAAGCTCTACCTTTATTCCAAAGGAAAAAATGATAATATTTTTCGAAAACATGGAGAATATTATATGGTATACGTATATATTTTAGTTTTCTCTAAAAACTAAAGAGGACATCTAAATCATCTCAAAATAATAGCTTAAGAATTCATAGATCATAGATTAATGTTATCTAAAAAAAAAAAAAACTGAATGGAAAAGAATTCCATAAATTTTTTTAAAAATCAATAAATATACAAAATAGAAAAAAATGTACTGAATTCTCATATTTTTTGTATTTAGTATACACTGAATTTTTTAAAGATTTTTTTACAAATATTATATTTTTTAAGTGTATCTAAAAATTTTTTAAAAAAAATTGCTTAGAATATTATAAAAAAATTAGAAAAAAACACAAAAATAAAAAAATTCAATTTTTAAAAAAAGTGAATCTTGAAAATCCAAACCAAACAAGTTTTTTTTTTCATCATTTATAAAATCGTATATTTGACTTTTTCAATTATAAAAATAATATTTATATAATTTTAAAAATTAAAAGAATCAAATATATGAATTTATATATAAAAATTAAATTGATATACTGAGAGGGTTGATCCTATATAATTTTACAAGTGACATACAAAAAAAAAAAAAAAAAAACATTTCAAAAGTGTAAAAATTTACATTGTTGGAGTTCACACAGGTAAGGATGACTTTTTTCATCACATCACAAAAAAGAAGAGAGAGAGAGTAGATGATCTTTAGATTATTATATGTACATTTATGAAGTGTAAAAGCATGTAAGGATGACATTTTCTATCATATCTATAAAAATAAAGGAAAAAGACTAAGACTCAGTGGAGGTGACCCACCACACTCACTGTTTTTTAATTGGTCTTAATTTTTTTTTTTTTTTCTTTTTTAAAAATTCTTGGTCTCACAGGCCCCACGTAGAGATGGGGTGCTGGGTCCTAGCACAGCCGAAAAATAAAATAAAAAGAGAGAGATTAGATGATCTTTAGATTATGTTATTTGACACTTTTTTTTATTTGTTAAAAAAATTACTAAATAGAAAAATAAAATTTAAAGTTAATATGCTTTCATATTTTTTGTATTTATTAAAAAATTAAATGACTAATTTAAGTATATTTAAAAAAATTCATCTAATCGTTTGAAAATATGTTATTTTAGTAATTTTTTGATTTTTTAGCTAAAATATGAGGTAAAAAAAATTAGTATATTTGAAATGACTTTTTAATTTTTTTACGAAAATATATGCAAAAAGTAAAGAGAAATTTTTTTTAAAAAACTTTTTAGTATATATTGTTGACTTTTTAATTTTTTTTAGTGACTTTGTGCTATTTTGGAAAGATGATTAAAAGTCATCTTCCAACTTTTAACTCATTTTGGGTTACATCTTAACTTTTACGCTAAAATATTAAGTCAAAAAGTGCACTTTTTTAGGACATCCCAAACTAACCCTAAATTGTCAAACGACACTTGTATATCTAAAAAATAAAAATAAAAATAAAAATTGACTAAAATATTAAAATAAAAATATATATATATTTACAACACACCAAAAAATAAAAAAGAAACTCAAAATTTATATTTGAAAACTCATAATCAAACAGAGAAACCTAATGGATTATACATTTTTTCTTTTCTTTATCGATTATAGAAAAATGGTTACCTCAATTTCAGTGGCATTTAGGTATTTGTGTTTGAATCTTGGGAGTTGTTTGACTCATCTACAAGTGTTTCTCCACAAATTCTCTCAATGCACACCTATATATACAAGTGTTTCTCCACAAAATGCAAGATTTTAATTAACGTATATAATAATGTGTGAAAAACCTATCTTAATCTTGAATTTGTGAACAAAAATTATGAACAATTAAAAGAACAAAGATACATATAAAACACATCTTTGAGTTTCAAAATGGAGTTCTTTATTTTTATTTTTTTGGGTGAATTTGCAGTATAATCGGATGGCATTTGGGTAGAATTAAGTTTTGGTTTCAGCCCTACTGTACCAAGGAAAAAAAACAAAACAACCTTGCAGACAATGCTTCAACTCATTTGTAGACATGCCGATCAAAACAGAAGTTTCCCTGACAATCCAACTTCTCAACAGTCTACCATTTTAGAGGTTATAAACCGATTGTGTGAACTTCTTGACATAAAAGAGATCAAGAATTCGATCCTTGAGAAGTTCAAAACCAATTAGAGAAGAAAAGAGATTTAAATATTATACTACAAATTAGTTAGGTGACAAACTCAATGCCCTCAAACCAAGTAAATATCCTAGATCAAAGATCATTGACATTGATATGCACATACTATATTATTTCATTACCAATACAACAAGATACACAATTGTGTAAAGCTTGCTTAACTACATCAGCTGTGCTACATGCAAAGAAGATTTCAATTCAAACACACATCTGTGACTTCATTTATGTTCATGTTTGTTACTTCCACATTTGTGTTCATTCGTTTATCTACATAAATAGTCAAACAGAGACAAAGAAAGCATATTAGACCTCAAATAGATAACATTTAGCATCAGAGCAAATCGAAAGGGTTCTTAGATCTGTTTAGATCTCAAATAGAAAACATTGATAAGGATTAACATCAGGGTAAAAAAGTCTCTACACTGGCAATCTACCAATCATGGTCTACAACCACCATGAGTTTGACTCCAAGTTTCTCCACATGCATAGCAGAATTGAAATCTACACCTGCAATCACAACCATGCAACAACAGATGAAAAGCACACTCGAACACCTACTCCAAAACTTGAACAATCAAACTGTCTATTGCATTACTTCCCCAAACAAAAGTAAATATCAAGTGTGATTGTGATATTAAAAATGGGTCATGCTAGGTTTCATGAAAACTTTCATGAAAACCATCATGAAAATTCATCTGCACCGTTGGATTATGAGATCATATCTGATCTAACGGTGCAGACAGTTTTCATGATAGTTTTCCTTAAAACTTTTCATGAAACCTAGCATTTCTCATTAAAAATTTAATATTGCGATAACAAAGATTTTATGGTTAAATTAATGAGAGACAAAGACGGTCACCCATTGCACAGTACACATAATTATAGATGGAAATTGGCTAAACTACACATCATGTGAAAACAACACCCTACAATAGTATATCACCAACTTGATTAAACAACATGTTTGGTATAGTTTTTTTGTTTCTTATGCTTTAATAATAACAAAATCAAAAAACCCAACATTTTCATTTCATTCAAATATGCTAGGGACCCAACAGAATTTGGTGTAGAATAGCATTACTCCATTTCATTTCCATTCTTCTACAAAAATGAGTTCTTGAAAATTTTAATAAAACTATTTAGTGAAATTAAAAAGTGGGTTATTTTCAGAAATCAATTGACCAAACAATTTTTATTGTATGTGTTTTTCTAAAAATAAAAAACAGAAAAAACAAATCAACCTTTATGTGCAAACAACCCTCTGTTTTTTCAACATAAAATTGCAGTGAGGACATCTCATCAGCTGCTACTTTAGCAAGCTCTCTCACCATCAAATTTCTCTCCCTCTTTCATCCTCATTCAATCTCTGAAACTCTTCACACTCATCCCACTATGCCAAGGCACATAACACTGAGCACAAAACAATCTATGACACATAGGACACTCAACTCCCTAATCACCTCTTCTCCATTTCATCACCACATGAACGAACAGTCCTTGAAAGGGCAATAAATTTCTCCGAGCAGGAATCATCGATTCACACAAAATCTCATCCCATCTCTCGATCAATCGCTCGACATCCTCGGCCTACAATCATCGAGCTGAAGAACACCACTGCAATGCCAAGTAGGCACGAAACGACTGTGTGATGTGTCTTGAATCTTCATCGTAACATGCTTGCTTATGCAATCGGAACAGAAGGAGTGAGAACAGGATCGATTCGGAACATTTCATCGGCTT
This sequence comes from Camellia japonica, assembly GCA_030407325.1. NCBI lineage: Eukaryota > Viridiplantae > Streptophyta > Magnoliopsida > Ericales > Theaceae > Camellia > Camellia japonica. Next base: position 81,090,750 of record JAPPVO010000010.1, on the reverse strand, counting down.
CTTTCTTCTCAACGCAAATCTCGCAGAGAAACAGTGGACACGATTCAACCGACTTCTTCCGCTTTCGCTTTTTCTTCGATCATCATCAATGGCGGAACAGATGATTTGGAAGCGATTACGGAAGACATGAGAGCTTCTTGGAATTGCAATTCTTCGGCGTACTTGGAATCGGAAATTGGGAACATCTGATCTTCGTTTTCGTTGGAGGGTGCTGAGAAGTAGAAATCATCTACGACTTGAATGACGAATTATCGTCGTCGTCGCATCAAAGGGATCATCAACGACTTGAATTGCGGAATTATCGTCGTCATGATCAAAGGGATCATCAACGACTTGCATTAAGGAATTATCGTCGTCATCATCAAAGGGATCATTCGCTTTTTCTTCGATCATCATCAATGGCGGAACAGATGATTTGGAAGCGATTACGGAAGACATGAGAGCTTCTTGGAATTGCAATTCTTCGGCGTACTTGGAATCGGAAATTGGGAACATCTGATCTTCGTTTTCGTTGGAGGGTGCTGAGAAGTAGAAATCATCTACGACTTGAATTGACGAATTATCGTCGTCGTCATCAAAGGGATCATCAACGACTTGAATTGCGGAATTATCGTCGTCATGATCAAAGGGATCATCAACGACTTGCATTAAGGAATTATCGTCGTCATCATCAAAGGGATCATCAACGAGTTGAATTGCGGAATTATCGTCGTCATGATCAAAGGGATCATCAACGACTTGAATTGAGGAATAATCGTCGTCATTATCAAATGGATCATCAACGACTTGAATTGAGGTATTATCGTCGTCATCATCAAAGGGATCATCAACGAGTTGAATTGCGGAATTATCGTCGTCATGATCAAAGGGATCATCAACGACTTGAATTGAGGAATAATCGTCGTCATCATCAAAGAGATTGACTAGGGTTTTACGATCGGAGATTGATTGAAGTTGGGCCATTTTGCACACCCAGTGTTTGTGAACTTTCCTCTGTGGAATTTTGAGGCACTCTGCGTGTGTGTGTGTGTGTATTGATGGCATAAATAAAAGAAGATAGCACAGTCTCTGTTTGTTTGCAGGGTTTTAATAGGAGAGATTTCCGCAGTGGGGATATCTAATACGAGTGAGGATTTTAGTTATTCCTATTTTTTATAGGTGCTGGTTTTTTTTTTTTTTTCTTGCTAAATTAGTCCAAAACAAATTTAATTAAAAATTAATAAGATGAAATGTTACATTCAAATTATAATTATTTTACTTTTTCTCTCTAAATATTTAAAAAGTCAACCCAAAACGAATTTTTAGGGGTTGTTTGGGTTGTCCTAAATAAGTGCACTTTTTGTCATTTTGGACTAAAAAATGGAGATTGAAAATATGGATGTTTAGGTTAACTTTTTGACTTTTTATGGAAAAATATGTAATAAAAAATTATAAAAATTGATTTGTAGGGAAAAATTCGACTTGGGAGTTGTGCAGCCGTAATTGTTGACTTTTGGTGAATAGTATTAATTTTTTAACTTTTTAAGTAACTTTTGACTTTTTGACTTTTTGGCTATATGCCAAACTTGGCCTTAGTCTCAAGCTAAAAAGAACCAAAAAGTCAAAAAAACTAACTAAAGAAGCCTATTACCAAACAACAACATAGTTGTTTGGTTTGGATTTTTCAAAAATAATTTTCTTAATTTTTAATTTATATTTTTGTTTTTAGTATTTTTTAAATATTTTAATTAATTTTTTGGCTTTTTAGATTTACTTGATCTTAATATTTAAAAGGTATTAAAAATTTGTACAAAAATCTTTTAAAAATAAATGTATATATATATAAGAAAAAAATAATTAAAAAAAAAAAACAGAGATAACCAGACAAATTTCATTCAAACCTTTTATCCTTGTTTAGGGCATTTTATAAATTTGCTTATAATTTTTTGAAGAAAATTATAGGGAAAAAAATCTATAGTTTATTCTGATGACAAATCAAATTCTCTTTTTTAATTTTTCTATTCAAATCTTAATTTTTAAAATAATATCAATTTTAACTGTTCGTATGAGCAATTTAGATAATTTAATTCACTTTCTTTTCCTTCATCATAACTGTTGATAGCTTTTTATCATCGTCTATCACTTCCCCTCCTATTCCCCCAATCCACCACTGCTGCTCCATCCGTTTTTTCCGTCAATCGTTACTCCTCTTTTTTTCAACTCACTACCACCTCTCTCATTCTTTCCTTAGATCATAGCCACCGTTGCCATCCAATACTATCAATAAAAAGTGATTAAATTGTCTCTATTCCATTAGATAAATAAAGGATGGGTTAGAAATTAATATCATTTTAGAAGTTGAAGATTTAAATTAGAATAATTAAAACATTAGGGTAGTATTTTGGTTTGATTTTTAAAAAAAGTTTGTTTGGTTAACTAATTTTTAAAATACAGCTCAAAACTCAATTTCCTCTCTCCTCTCTAGTACTCTAATCAATCAATCATTTTTTGCTCTCTTCTCTCCTCTCTCCTCTCTCCTCCCTTATTCTCTCACATTCTACATATTAATTAATAAATTTTCTCCCACACCTATTTATTCAACTAAAAAAAAAAAATTAGAAAAAAAATTACAAATCATCTAAAAACTATTTTCAAAACTCATAACTACATAAATTTTTAACTTTCAAAACTCTTTTCAATCATCTTTTAAAATATAACTCAAAACTTCAAATTCATTTCAAAAATTAAACCAAACAGAGCCTGGAGTTTGATTTGTTATTGGGATCAAACCCTTGATTTATTTATTTTTTTATAACTTTTCTCCTTTTATTTTTAAATAATTATGCCAAATTATTTAAAGCAAGTTATGAGATAAAAAATAGCTCAAATAATTTTTTTTTAAAAAAATTAATTATTAAAAAGTAGGAGAAGGTACATCACCATTGCCTTCAATTAATTATCAACTTCTGACTCATAAGAATTTTACCAAACAAGCTCTCTAATCCGAACTAACAAAAAACCGAACCAAACGTCGACTGGGAACAGGGACAGATGGAGTCATGTTCCCAAACAAGTGGAAAGACTTGGATTGGAAGGTTTGTTCTCTCATTGGAAGTTACAGAATAATTGAGGTTTTCGACCTTTTTGACTTCACTTTGGTACGGGTCTTCTTCTTCTTTTATTTTTATTTATTTATTTTATTTATTTTTTTGTTTTGTTGCTGTTTTTTTTTAAAAATACTAGTTGTACTGCACTCTGCTAATGGATTAATTGTTCAAAATTTTTGTATCGTATATTAAGTGGTTTGAAATTTTTTATTTGTGTATGAGTTTAATTTCTCATATATTTATTTTAAATTTATTTTTCTTATCTTTAGAATGTCTTTATATTTATTATATATTGTGCTTAATTTTTATTGTAATTGCAATTGATTGGTGTGATAATTTTTGTAGTACACTTTGGAAAATTGCATTTCTCTTCTTGGAAGTTCAAAACTTCTTGACTTTTTTTTTTTTTTTTCAATAAAATCTATTAACTTGACCAAACTTTTCTAGTTTTCACAACATTTTGCCTTGGAAAAAAATTATTCAGTATAGAATAAGATTGTTCTTATCATATATAGGCTGGTTTGGAAAGTGGGTTGGCTTTTTGGCTTTTTGATTTTTTTGACTATTTTAGCCTGGGCTTAAGAGCTTGGTTTGGGAAGGGCTTTTTCACTTTTTGGCTTTTCTGAGTTTTTTTGTGAGAGAAGAATATAATGATTATGGGTTGGATGTGATGTTTTGTTTGTTATGGCTAAAATAGCCTATTTTATTTTTTGTGGCTAAAATAACCAAAAAAACCTGCAAACCCACTTGTCAAACACAGGCATAAGAGGATTGTATTTACTTTTGCAAAGTAGAATTGATTGGATATATTTTCCTTTTGGTAAATTACAATTACAATAATCTTTTCTAAAGTCTAACTAAGGGGTTGTTGGGGATGATCTAAATAAGTGTATTTTTTATCTTTTTATGAAAAGATGTGCAGAAAAGTAGAGAGGTGATGTGATGAAAAAAAGATAAAAAGATGAATTATATAGGAAATGCCAAACCACCCCTAAATGACAGCGACGTCTTAGAAATTTTTGAAATGACAAGAAACTCCTTTGTTAGCTTTCCAAGTGAACGAAAACACTGTTAACGTAATTTCTCTCTTTATTATTTCCACTAGTTCACTAATCTTAAATCAAACAAAAAGTACCTTATTAATTAAGAGAGCTGTTATTCCTATTTCATTTTACTCTAAATATACTCATTTTTTTATTTATTATTATACATAGTAAAAATTAATATCCTTAAATTTCAGTTTTTCTAGAGAGTATATTTTGTGTAAAAATATATAATATAACTATATATATAAAAAATAAAGAATAAGTATATTTGGAGTAAAGTAAAATGAGAATAGTGGCTCTCTTAACTAGTTAAATTATAAACAATTTTTTTAATTAAATTATAAAATACTTTTGTTGTGGAAAAATGTATAACAATAATGTTACATTTATGACATTTCTTATTACTTTTTATTTACCACGCAATGGGTCACACTGTATTAAAAATATATATGTATGTAGGACATATTAAACTAAAGTGTTAATATATTAGATGATAGCCATCATAACTCCATTGTATATATGATTTTTATATATGTGTTTATATATTTGTATATATATATATATTAATGAAAAGAGTAAGAGTAAATTATACTGACACTCCTTGAGGTGTGGTCCAATTATATGTCATCCCTTAATGTTATAGAAATTACATTTTTATTCCTATGGTTAATAATCTCATTTCATAAACTCTTCTACTTATATAAAAGGCAATAATTTCTAGTAGAAAAAAAAGAAGAAATTACATTGAAAAAAAAAGTAAATCAAAAGAAAGAAAGAAAGGGAAAAAAAAGAAAAAGATAAAGCTAAGTAAGAAAGGAGAGAATGTATGAATTCAATGTCTTTTTGATACTAACGTTAATTTTTTCTGAATAATTACAATGATGGGGATCAGTGTAATTTTTCAAATATCAAAGAGCGATATGTATTAAATTCAAACTTAAAAAATGTAAGTATAATTTATCCAAAAAATAATGGATATGGTTTCAAACAATCATGTCTTTTAATAGTAGATATTGAGAACATTTATATCTACAAGTAAAAAAATCTGGCTCCCATGTTAACCAATGGAGGCGGAGATGGATTTTGCTTTTCTCGTATCATTTTGTCCAACTCTGTCTGATTATATTTATTAAATATAGGGCAAATTACATATACCCCTCGAGGTTTACCTAAATTACATATACTCCCTTGAAATTTCGGAAATTACAACCCACTCCCTAAGGTTTATATTTTCATAACAAATTGCTCCTTAAAGTTTATATTTTCATAACAAATTACCCCTAATTTGTTTGCAAATATAACCTGCAGGGGAAATTTGTAATTTCTCAAACCTCAGGGGTATCTGTAATTTAGCTAATCCTCAAGGGAAGTATATGTAATTTGCCCATAAATATATTTATATATATTATAATATTATTTTATTTTATTATAATAAAATTAAAATACTAAAATACTATACTTAACATTAATTTTTACTCATTTATTTTTTATTTTAGATTTTATAATTTTCATTAAGTATAAATCATTATCCACAATATACTATATTATCTATAATTTTTATTAATATTCTCATTCTTCAACTTACAAAATTAATTTGTCTCCCACCACCCTTGATTTGTCCCATCCCAATATGATATGGGTTGAGAGCAGATTACTACAAACCCAACCCAAACCCGACCTAAATGGGGAATATAAAAACGAAAAGAGAAATTCCTGTTATTTTAGAAATTACAAGGGAGGTTCATGTAATTTTGTTAAATCTCTCAGGAGAGGTCAATAAATTGTTTTTAGTAAAAGATTGGGCCAAGTTTAACTGCAATTCGATTATGAGAATGAACAATAGCAACTGAATTATAAAGTACCCATTGTTGGAAATTTCAAATTTGATATACTCTTCTACAGCTAACAAGCAATAGGTAGTTTGAGACTCCATTTGCTAGCCTCACCTATAATTTCATTACTCTCACAAGCAAGATCACATTCCACATAAATCTTGTGCTTCTTGTTAGTTGAACTTGGTTTGATCATATTGGCTAGAAAGTGGTTTAGTCATACTAATCTATTTTTATTGGAGAAAATTTGTAATAATATTTTATACTCAATTTAGATAACATATAATCATTTTAGAAACAGAAATAGATATCTATTACCTATTAACAATATCATTATCTACTAATTTCAAAAGATAAGATTACATTCTTGTTGATAACAGAAAGGGCTAAATTTGTGGTAAACTAAACACCATAATATAATCAACATAGTTTCAAGGTAAATCAACTCTTTTGTAATATTTTGTACGCTAAGGTATAGGAATGTTGGTTTGATTTTTATTAATATTATTTTTGCCTAAGATAATATATTCGGTTAGTATAATATATAATTTTTTTTACTTGCAATCCATTTGGATTGAGCCATTTGGAGAAGAAGAAAAAAAGAAATTGATTTCTCTTAGTTCCAATTATTTGTTTGGATCACTAAAGAGGAGATGAACGAAAAAAATTTGAAGAGAATTTGATTTCTGTTACAACCACTTTTTGAATCTCTCCAAAACTAGACGGATGGAGAGAGAAAAGAAATGGGATGGTTATTAATTTTAAGGGTACGTATTTACGTGTAGGTAGACTTATTGTCTAATATGTCCTATAAAAAAAATTTGTCATAAAAAAATGAATAAGGGTTAATTGGTGAAAGATCTATACTTATAGAGTTATGTATATATGTTATTTGGTCCAAGATTTAAAATTTTTTTTTTATGATAATGACACGCGTTGAAAAGTCGCCAGTGGCTGACGACAATAGCTAATGGCAGTAAAGTAGACAGATAAGTGATATTAAATAGATAGGAGAATAAATAGGCAGTGAGGTAAACAGATAAGTGATATTAAATAGATAAAAGAATAAATAGGTGACCCGTATACAGATAAGTAACATTTAGACAAATAAATTACATTTGGACATATAAGGGGTGTTTGAGAAGTTGGCTATTTTATTATACTATTTTAGTTTTTGGCTATTTTAGTAGGCTAAAATAATTGTGTTTGGAAGAATGTTGAATTTTTTTATAGTTTGATATGATGTTCGTTGTAGAAAAAATGAAATGATTATGAGTTTGATGTAATTTTAGCCTATTTTGTCTTTTAATACTATTTTAACCCAAAAAACCAAAAAAAATCTATTGCCAAACATCCTTATAGATAGGTAAGTAAGCTTTTGGATAGATAGGTGTCATTTTTATCAAATAATATCTTTTTGGTCCAAAAAAATTTAAGTTTGACGTTATTAGACCAATAAGTAGGTGTTTGGCATGCACTAAAAAAATATACTTTTTTTTGCATATATACACTTATTTAAGTCACATCAATCAACATCTCTTCTCTACTTTTCTACCCACTTTCTCTACTTTTCTACATATTTTTTTTTATAAAAAGTCAAAAAGTGTACTTATTTAGAACATCCCAAATCATCCCTAAATATACATGAATACTAATATCTATTGAATTTTTATATTTTTGATATTTAGTGAATTTTTTAAAGATTTTTTTCTATAAATATTATATTTTTCAAGTGTATTTATATTAAGGCCTCGTTAGGGGATTTGTCTTTTTAGCCAAAAAGTCACTAAAAAAATAAAAAGCCAACAACTTATATTAAAAAGTTAAAGATTTCATTTTCTCTCTACTTTTTGCACATCTTTTAGTAAAAAATCTAAAAGTCATCATAAACATACTAATTTTTTTACATCATATTTTAGTCAAAAAATTAAAAAGTTATAAAAAAAAGTATATTCCTAAACAAGGCCTAAATAAAAGCAGAAAATATTATTTTGATAATATAAATTGTAAGAGGTTTTTTTTTAAAAAATTGATTCTTCTCTTATATCTAGTTTATCCAAACATGATTGAACATAAATCACTATTTTTTCTGTCTCTCCAACTTAGTTGAATAAGAGAGAGAAAAATCTTAATTTTTTTTCTCTCTCCCAATTTAATAAATCATTTCTCTTCTTCCCTATTCTAGATATCCAAACATAATATGACGTCCCAAATTTTTGGAATATCAAAGGAAATTAATAAATAAAATGACTTAATAAATCAAAAAATTGACATCTTAATTGGATATTCCAACTCTTGTACATAACCAAAGATTCAAACAACAATAAATAAAAACTTAAAATTATCCAAATACAACATCAAATGAAATTATAAAGTCCTTAATAGCTATTATATAAAATAATAAAATTTATTCGGCTCTAATCAGGGTTTCAAGTTAGCCAAAGCTCTACGTTAGCGTCAATTCCATTTCAGTATCAATTATTTCCTCGCCAAAACCTAGCATAAAACGTCAGGGCAACAAAAGTATATGTCATGAGTTTTACAACACAGTAAGAAAACCCTCTCAACCCTCTCATTTTTTTTAAATGTTGAAATTTTCATATTATATTTATATGATAAAATGACTAAACTTGTAAATAGAATTTTATTTATAGTTGTATGTAAATTTATGATTTGTATATCAAATATTTGAAGATATTGGTAGTCTTAAAATCATGATACTATTGTGGAATTTGGACTTGCATGTGTAGTTTATGCCATTAAAAAGATTATTGAAGATTTTATTTGGCTCTTAAATCTGTCAGAAAGTTTGTATGAATTTTTAGAGAATTTTATACTCACATTTTGAAGATGATTTATTCTACAAAGTTGTTGGAAATGATGTCTAGTTCATCCAGGAATTTTTGCAACAATTATTGAGCTTTGTACAAATTTATACAAATTTTTAATTAAATCTGAAACTGTAAGACAGATTTTACTTTGCGTTTGAAAATTTATTAAAAATTCTATATTAAGCCAAATCTGGTAATTTCTAACTAAAAGATGAAATTTGATAAGTCTAGTTTCATAATAAATTTTTAGATTATGGAGTTAATCTATGAATTTAAGTATGGAATTAATTTAAGAAAATGTGATAAATCTGTGTCATAAAATTTCTGGGAAATGTACAGAATTATTTATAACTTATTTTTGGGAAAGTCTTTCTGAAAAATGACCTAAACATATTTATTGAATATTCTGTATATTTTCACGAATTTCAGAATTGTATAAATAATTTATTTATAATTTTTATTACCTAAGGTATATCTTGAAAATTTCTGGACAGGTTTAAGATCATTACTTCAATTAATTATTTGGATAAAAAATTAATTATTGTGTTGGTCTAATTCATTAAATATTGTAAATTACTAATCCATGTATGGGTGTATTTTGGTTTATTTAATATTGTGGTAGTTAAATCTTGTAAATTAAAAATCCATGCATGTGTGATTATGGTTTATTTTCTTTGTATCTAAATTATTATTTTATACCATGGTTTAAATAAATTGTTTATTTAAATTTTGTACAATTATTTATTACTGTGTGACATATGTAATATTTTATGTTAGGAATTTTAATGAGTTGGTATAACATTATTTGTGATTAAAAATTGAAATTATTTATGATTAATATCAAAACTAACTGAAATGATTAACGGCATATACAAAGTTAACAATTGACGGTTAATACCAGTTGTTCAGGGTGAGTATTGATTTTAAAGAGTGTACGAAATTAAGGGTTGACTGTTAATACCGGTTGTTCAGGGTGAGCCCTGATTTTGAGAATTCTCACGTAAATTGTGTCGCGAAACCCTAAGATGGCACGGGACTTATTTGAACTCTTTTCAGTATTCGGTTTTGGAATAAGGGTGGATGTGCAGGTGGTACACAGGGAGGTTACGTACTCCTGACAGACTGTTTCCTTGAGGCAGACCACGGATGCCACTACTTGGGTATATAACTCTGGACGTGGGTATCCCTGATAGTTACGGTTGGTAACACTTGAATATTTGACCAAGGGGGGTTTCAAATTAACTGTTGTCATACTTAGTGGTTAGTAAATTAAATCTTTTTGCTGAGATTTCGAGTGTCACATAATTTATTAGAATTATTGAAATTATTTTAATGGTTGTAATTTATGTTTACAATTATATTGTTATCTCATGTTTATAATTTAGTGAGTGGTATTGGTGGTTTATTATAATAATTTAGTGGTGAGATTTTTAGATGGAAATCTAAAAATAAAATTATTTGTTGTATTTATCACATCTCTTTTATATCTGTCTCATTGTTATTTATTCTCATTTAATAATGAATTTATCAATTTTTTTAAAATTTCCCCATCACATGGAGAAAAATAAATAATTATAAAAAAAAATAAAAAATAAAAACAAACAAACAAACCGTGGGCAACAACCCACAGTTTCCCTGACCTGTCCCCATACACTTTTGTCTACCCTTTTTAATTCTTTTCATTAATTTTATTTATTCTCTTTTACTTTATGAATGACCAGCCGTTCATGCCACCAGACCATACCCATTTGCTTTCCCAAACTTCCTTGATTTATTGGGAACATAATTGCCTTTTATTTTATTTACCTCCTCTTGTTCTTATAAATTGAGCTTATCATTTCTCAGTTCCTCAACTTCACCTTTGCTTTGGCTTCATCTCTCTCTTCATATTATTTTTTTCTCTTGATTTGTTTGTGATCAAAATATTAAGTTTACATGTGGAATTTAGAGTGAGAGTTAATTGTTTTAATATGAGAGTTGTATATTTTATCAAAGTGAGATCAGAGTTATTTTTGGAGACCCATGGAGTAATTTCAAATTTATGGTGACAGAATAATTGATTTGAGGTAAATTCGGTTGTATACAATATGCTCTATTTAAATCTCTTTGCGAAGAGTTCTATTTTTAATTATTCTCAATTTGTAATCTACTTGATTATTGTGGTTATTAATAGATTTTGTAAAATTATTTGTTGTCGAATCGTTGATATTCTGATCATTTGGTAAAATTCTCTACAAATATTTCTTTGTTAAAATGGTGATTTGTCTGACTGAATGACATGGAAATACTCCGTATATGGATCGAGTGGACCTTGCCAATATGCTCCGTACCAATAGGCCGGATAAGCGGTTGTGCTTGGATGAGGGGGGTGAGGCCAGTCACTGGTTATGTACTGAGTAGGACCGGGTATTTGGTCATGGATAAATTATCATATGTCGAGTTGACTTGTTTGTGCAATTTTGGTAAATTGTTTGGTATCTCGAATTGCATCGTTTGTGTAATTATTGGATCCCTGTGAGTTTATTCTTTGTCCGAGCTTTGTTATTTCTATCGTATTGTATACTTTCCGATTTAATGTATTTTTCAGGTGTGGAGCAGATTTTAGCGGAGATTGAAATCTAGATTAGAAATATTTATTAATATAGAGATTTGGGACTCACCACTGTAATTATTAAATTTGGAGATAGTTGTAATATTGTTTATTTTGGCGGATATTGTACAAATTGGAGACAATTTTATAGTTATTATTTTTTGGAACAAAACTTGTATTTTTTTTAAGGCTATTTTAGTGTATTTAACGACCCAGTGGGGCATTACACATAATGTTGGTGATAAAAATAAATTAAACTCATTTAAGTATCAAAGTAGGAAGGAATAGCTTATGTGAATGATGACATTAGTTATATTCTCATCACTTTAATCGATTTGGGCTGGAAGGTCTCTTCTCCCATTGGAACTTTTACGTTATGTTTGTTTGGATGGACATGAATTTTGGATTGGACTAATAGTCTAATAAAATTATTAATTCGATATTTGATTAAACAATTGAAGTACAGACTAACAATCCATCAGGATATGGTATTTCACATATAATGGACTATTCAATCCCACATAGAGGGGCATGATGTAAATTGGAGGATTAAGCCAAAGTCTGGACTATTAGTCCCTCCTTATAATTCTAACTCAATCCAAACATAGGATAGGATACACAATCCAAAGGAATTCATAGTCCTAGGACTATTAGTCATGGAAATGCTAATCCAACCTACTCCAGTCCGCCCAAACAAACATGGCCTTAGTATATTGGGGTCTTCGGCTTTTTAAGTTGGCTTCGAGGAAGTATGGTTGTGGATATCAAATACCCTAATGATATGATACGGATAAGATTATACGATAAAATTTTAAAAAATAAAATATGAATATAGTTAAGATAAGTTTATATAAAAAAAAAATTAGTAATTAGTTGTACATGAGCTCAAAAATATTGAGAAACCATATTGTAATTTTATAATATAAAATATTAATCTTTAAGAATTATGTATTAATTTAAATTGGTAGCTAGTTTATTTCTTTTTATTTTTAATAGATCGTACAAATATTTCATTTCAATATCAAATCTAATATGTTTATATTATAATAATAGAACAATGATATTTAATTTAATTTTACTTTTTAATTCTTACTTTCTATGTAGTTATAAGGGACGTGCATGATACAATAAGAATAAGTCAATTTGATAAATTATATTACTTTAATTCACTTTGTTCTTTTTATCAAAAAATTATGCAAAGTATTAGAAAAATATTCTGATGTTTATTCTCACAATTATATTATAATGTTATGTAAGAAATATTACAATATTAATTTTATAAAAGTAATATATGACTTAAAATATCTGATACAAATACATTTCCCTTTTAAAAATATCAATGCTTCATAAGTTTGCATTTGTAGGAGGTTTTTTATTTATTTTATTGCTTTTCTTTTTTTTAATTTTTTTTTTAATGAATTGGGTCAATATTTTTGTATCCCCTCCTCTTCATAGGAAAGTTATCAATGCAGGTGTGTGCCATGTCAAAACATTGGTCTTGTTAGGTTGATCAAATGGGGTGATGCAACAGACCACCAATCTAGTCATCTCTAACTATGCAATAATGAGTAGGCATAATGATGTGGCAATAATGTATAATAAAATAATAATTTTAATATATGATGGAGATTTTTTTATTTTATTTTACACAATCACAAATATAATATTTGTAACTAAAGAAATTAAATATTGATTATTTAAAAAATTACCTTAAGATTTTGCCTTTTCATATCCACCTTGCTTCGTCTGCTGCGAATACTTTTCAAGCCTTTCAACGAGTAGAAAGCGTAATTTCTCACTCTCGATGAATATTACTTCTACTTGTATCACTACTCTCAGACCTCCAGAAAATTAAAAGAGAGTAGACAAACTGTATATGGAAATGGAAAACTTTTATTGAATACTTGAAAAATTACAAAGATTACAAGAAAGACAGAGAGAACATTCTTATTCACTTATAAAACTCTGCTTCTTAACTCACTCCTACAAGACGCAGCCACACCTTTTTATAGGCAAAGAGTGGACTCCAACTTTGGAATTGAAATGCATAAAATTAAAAGATAAGATTCAAGGCCGGCCCTAAGATTTAGGGGGCCCTAGGCGAACTTCGGAAATGTGACCCCTTTTATATTGAAAAAAAAAAGTTCATGGATAAAAAAATAAATTACAATAATTTTTTTAATTGTTTGTAGTCACAAAAAAATTTATTTGCACATATAATCATTAAAATTATAAAAAAAAATTTACTTTCATATATTAAGATAGGAAGCAATCATTACAAATATTTACAAAAATTAAAAATCTGATCTTGTTACTTTATAGTTTTAGCATAAAAATCTGGGACTGTGCTGCTTTTTTTTTTTTGGCCCCATGTTCAATTGGGCCTATAGTGTTTGGGCCTTTTTTTTTTTTATATCTAAAACACAAAATTATATTTGGGGCCTGTAACGCCCCAAATTTCTAACCCAAATGATAATGCAACAATCATGGCTCTCTTAAAGGAAAACCAAATATAATAATAATAGTTCCTCATACGATATTACATTGATTCAACAATAAGTAAATAACCAAATAGCATCCCCAAGGGTTTACACTCTTCCAAGACTTAAGTCCGGTTACACAAAATGGTTATTCAAACCCACACATGCATAGCCCTTGGCTTACAAATAGGATCACAGCAAAGGAGAACTTTAGTGCTCTCAACACACACATTTCTACGCCCTCAATTAGGCGGATTCACCACATTTTTTCCTGCACAAAAATCCGGTAGGGTGAGCATGAAGCCCAGTAGGAAATCCTTAACAAAGTATATACATTTTATACAAGTCTCAAGAGATGAATGCACATGCCATGCCATGCCTTTTTGAAAATAAAACACATCTTCATCTTTTGAAAAGCATCATGCTCAATGATGTTATGCAACTTCAACTGTTCAAAATTTATCTATTTAATTCAAGGGGCGGTAAATACAACTCCGGTAATCCTTAGGTCGGTGTCTGCAAGTAGACTATATGAGTACTACCAATTGTTATTTTTACCGGTATTAACCAGAAGACTCGACACCTATTCGCGCGACTTTCTGGTCTTTCACCAAGGACACTCAGGCCAACTTAAACAATTTCATCTACACCACCTATCAAGACTTACCACCATATTTACCCCAAAATCATTTCATGAAAACCCATTTCCCAACATTATTTTCTCAATGCAAATTTCCAAAACTTAACATAGTCCAATGAATTGAAATGCCAATGTATGATTAAAAATGCAATGCAACATTACTTCCATATTCAATTGTTCCACATAATATACCATTGTGATCAAAATTCACAATCCTCTTTTCAACACAATTCCACAAGATGAATATATATATATATACTTTTATATCCAATTCATTCAAGAGAATAACGTAATTCCTACATTTCGAGAAATGTCAACAATTTAGTCAATTCAAGACTAAATCAACATTTTGACAACAATTTCCAAAATAAACAACATTTCTCATTTTGTTCACAAAATTCGTCATTTATATATAAATAAACAATTTTCAGAACATCCATTTATTTTGATACACAAAATAAATATGACAACATCTTCCAAGAATTTTCATCATCTTTCAAAAAGACCCAATTTCTAGGTTTTCTCACCAAAACCATTCATCTCCAAAATATTTAGAAGAATCTCCCCAAAATCATCTTTCTTCAATCAATATGGTTCAAAACCCTCAATTTCTATTTTAAAAGGAAAAGAAAATAAACCCTCTTTCAAAATCACTCATCTTCTTGTAATCAACAATCAATTTCTCAAAGCTAAGCAAAGGATGATTTCGAAAATCATCTATATTGTAATAACCCTCGCCACTGTTTACTGAATGACTACTGATTATTGTTAAACCGAGGCAGATTATGATTGATAGCTGAAGTAATCGAATTACTGAATTAACTGACTGAAATCTGAAACTGATTGATTGAGTGCATCTATTTGAATTGCATGTCTATCTGTTGCCCGTTTTATTATCTGTTTATGTCTTTATGATCGAACTGCTAATTGAAGGCCTTATCGGCGGCCGAACCAGTAATCAATTAGTGTTTTATGATCATCATAATTTATGTGATTTTATGGTGTATTTATCTGAAATGTGATTTGGTATGATTAAATTAGATTAAATATTGACAAAATGCCCAAATTGAGCTTAATTACCAAAATACCACTTAATGGCCCACTATCTCACACACATTTGAGCCTTCACTTGATCACATAACACATTTGCTCAGCCATTTCTTGCTCTTTGCCGACTCTAGAGAGAGAGGTAGTGAGGGAGTTGTGTTTTCTTCTTGATTTGCTTTTGATTTGCTTGGAGACTTAGAGATTTTGTTAGAGAATTGCCATATTGAGCTTCTAGGCTTGAACTACAAGACTTAAGGTAGAGTTCTTGCTCTCTTGCTTTTGATTTAAGTCACTCCTTGCATGTTTGAGAGGAATATTGTAGATTAGAGCCAAGATATGGCTTGTAATGTTGTATTGTAGCTAGAATCATGCATGCATGTTTGTATTGATGAATTTTGAGTTGATTTCATGGCAAATTGTCATATGCATGTTCATAATTAAGCTTAAGTCCATGTTTTCAACTTGTTTTGAAAAGAATGAGCTCATTAGAGCATGTTTTGAAGCATGAAAGTTGTTTAAAACTCATGCATGTCATGGTTGTAGCATGTTCATGAAATTTGGTTTGAATTTGGATTTAATTAAACACCCTTGGGCTTTGATTTACCAAATTGATCTTTGAAATATGTAATATCATGTGTTTACAAGTGTTTTCCAGGTTTTTAGCCCAAGAGGATCGAAAATTTTGCATTTAAACTTGATTTTGAGCTTGAGGTTCAAATCTGGAATTTCCAGATTTTGGACCCAAGCTCGAGCGTACACTCTGTGATCGTGCCTTCCGCTCGAGCGAGAAAAGTCACGCTCGAGCGTGAAATGCGTGCATCCAGTACTTTGCATGAGTTCACAGTCCGCTCGAGCGAGGAAACTCACGCTCGAGCGAGGACTTGTGTCTTACGCTCGAGCGAGGGTCGAGCGTCCATCGAGCGTAAATTTGGAGCATCCAGCATTTTTACTGTAGCACACAGTCCGCTCGAGCGACGGAATTCACGCTCGAGCGGAGCTCCTTTGTCTGCATGTCCGCTCGAGCGTAGAAAGCCACGCTCGAGCGAGACCCCTGTTTTCTGAAAATTTTGTTAAGTGTTTGAAAGTACATCTTTGCATCCTCTTTCCATCCTAGGCATTCCTAGGGCATAATTAAGGCATCTTAAAGAGGATATAGATGTAGAACCACACTGAGGCAAATTAGGGATTAAGTTATTATCTTTCCCAACTGTGTAGCTTAGTGTGTGTTCAATCTGTAAACTGTGTAGGGTTGGCTTTCCGAGGAGACGCTCTAGTTCACTGTAGCCCAGGACTCTGTGAGTAACAATTGTGTAAAGATATGTTCAAATGATTATCTTTTGAATACTAAACTGAACTATTTACTGAACTGGTATTATTTACTGAATGAATGTATGTCCTTTTTTCTGAACTGTACTGTGGCATCCTTAGCACCTACTGTTTACTGTTACTGTTATAGAGATCTCTGTCGGTTCCCTCGTTGGAACCACTACTGTTTACTGATTGATGGCCATCATTACTGTTCGGTCTTTAAGACCTACTGTTTACTGTTATGCTAATGGATGTACACATATGACTGTTTACTGTACTGAACAACTGGATACTGATTGAAAAGAACCGTTTTCATTACTGTAAGGACATTCATTCTAAATCCTTTACGCTTTATGTTATTCACTGGGCTTTAGCTCACTGCTCATATATATGTAGGTGTACAGGTATCGGACCAATGCTAGAAGCGTCGGGGTAAACTCCAGTTTTGTCAAGCCAACCATTGTGCCTCACTGCGAGGTCCCAAGCCTGTTCAAGCTAAGGCTTAGGGGTGTTTTTATTTCCCCGTCTGTCTCTGTACTGTTTGTAATTCGTATAGACTGTTACTGTACTGCATAATAGGGTTTTTAGTCCCTGCTCTAACTGGTTGTATATATTGTACATACTGTTTGTCTCTGACTGCATATATGTATGAAAAATCTTTTAGGCATACAGACTGTCACAGCTCATTGGACATCGTTCTATTACTGTATTGGCTTTCGCCATGCCCCTGTACTCTGTTTTACTGTATTACTGTTAAGCAGGCCTTCGGTAATCTCGGATTACTGGTCGGTTACGGTGCTAAACCCATAGGGGCGGGTTTGGGTCGTGACATATATCTTGCAAAAACATATTATATATATATATATATATATAACTCAAAGGAAATCTCTACCTCAAGTTTGAAGAAGAAACAAAAAAAAAAACCCCAAAATTAATGACGATGAAATTCAATCTCCACCGTACACAACGTAGCCCTCGCCTAGATAACCAACTTTGTTGAAAAACTTGGATCTAAATCCCAATGGATTTGGAGAAATCAAAGATCTTGTGAGGTTTTTGGTAGAAAATGTAGAGAGAAGGAAGATGAAATGTTTCTAGAGAGAGATATATATACAAAAAACGACATTCAATCAGCCCAAAGAGAGAAGAAAAGAGCAAAATTCGGATCTACCTAACTTCTCGCATCTCACTCCTGCACCTGCCTTTTTAGCAGTGTGCAAGTTGTGCTCTTCCCTAAAATCCGCACGTGCGGCTTGCTTTCCCGCTCGAGCGAACAAGCAACTTCGAATGCATTTTACATTTTTGTTTTGGGGGCGCTACCCCTCAACCCCGCCAGGGCGCTGCCCTAGGACCCGCCAAGGGGCACTGTCCCTGGACCCCCGCGAGCTAATCGGGCAGCTCGACCCCCGCTAGGGCGCTGCCCTTGGACCCACCAAAGGGCACTGCCCCTTGGACCCCCGCGAGCTGACCGGGTAGCGCGACCCCCGACCGGCCCAGTCGAAGTGGCAAAACATGAAAGAAGGATCGAAATCGGGATCACTACAGGGCCCCTATTTTCAACTCAAATTTGGAGGCGCAAGGCACAGGCCTCTCTTGCCTGCCCTTAGGGCTGGGCCTGATAAGATTCTTATTACAAGATATGAACCTTTTACATTCTGATTTATTGAAACTAACAACTTCGTAGTGGTATCTCTACCACTTTGGTTTTATTCAACATGTGATTTAAGAACTTGAATTTTTAGACAATTAATTAATTTGTTAATAATAATATTAAGTCAATTAATAGTGATTATTAAATTATTAAATTATAATGTTAATAGTATTATATTTAATACCAATATTAAACTCCTTTAAATAAATTTATTTATCTTTTTGTGATTAAATTTCTGTATCTAAATACAGTTGTGGAAACTAAATGAATTAAAGAGATAATAACTAAGTTAGTTAGAGGACAATAGGGAGCAGAACATCTAGTGAATAGGTTATCTATATATATATATTGATTTTAGTTTGCATACAAAAAAAAAAAAATTTAGATTTTTTGGACAGAGGATTCAGCCACCTTTCCTTCCCAATGAGGCATGCTAAGGCATGCATACAAACACACTCAAGGCCTACACATTGTAGGTAATATTTCCCAAGTCAAGAAGAATAAAATAAATAAATAAATAAATCTGCCTCCAAACTCCTATAAGTATAACACTACGGCTAAACAAGGGAAAAGAAAAGAGGAGAAAAGAAAGAAAAGAGGGAGAGATGAGAGGGTGCTTGGTAGTCACTATTTTGAAACAAATCTTGAAGATAGTTTGTAAAAGCTTTTGAGGTAAGAATACTGTCACGACCCAAACCCGCCCCTATGGGTTTAGCACCGTAACCGGCCAGTAATCCGAGATTACCGAAGGCCTGCTCAACAGTAATACAGTATAACAGAGTACAGGGGCATGGCGGAAGCCAATACAGTAAATAACAATGTCCAATGAGCTGTGACAGTCTGTATGCCAAAAAGATTTTTCATATAAATATACAGAACAGTACGAACAGTATGCATATAATATACAACCAGTCAGAACAGGGACTTAATCCCTGATAAACAGTACAGTGCAAAACGTTCAGTCTATACAGTAAATAAACAGTACGGTAAGGGGGAATACTAAAACACCCCATAGCCTAAGCTTGGCAGGCTCGGAACCTCGCGGTGAGGCACATTGGTTGGCTTGACAAAACTGGGAATCTACCCCGACGCTTCTAGCTTTGATCCGGTGCCTGACCACCTACATATATATATGAGCAGTGAGCTAAAGCCCAGTGAATAACATAATGCGTAAAGAGGTTTAGAATGAATGTCCTTACAGTAATGAAAACAGTTCAATTCAATCAGTTATCAGTTGTTCAGTACAGTAAACAGTCATATGTGGTACATCCATTAGCATAACAGTAACAGTAGGTCTTAAAAACCGAACAGTAATGATGGCCATCAATCAGTAAACAGTAGTGGTTCCACGAGGGAACCGACAGAGATCTCTGTAACAGTAACAGTAAACAGTAGGTGCTAAGGATGCCACAACAGTTCAGAAATAAAGGACATACATTCATTCAGTAATCAATATCAGTTCAGTAAACAGTTCAGTTCAGTATTCAAAATAATCATTTGAACATATCTTTACACAATTGTTACTCACAGAGTTCTGGGCTACAGTGAACTAGAGCGTCTCCTCGGAAAGCCAACCCTATACAGTTAACAGATTGAACACACACTAAGCTATACAGTTGGGAAAGATAATAATTTAATCCCTAAATTTGCCTCGGTGTGTTCTACATCTATATCCTCTTTAAGATGCCTTAAATAGGCCTAGGAATGCCTAGGATGGAAAGAGGATGCAAAGATGCACTAGAAAACACTTTACAAAATTTGCTGAAAACAGGGGTCTCGCTCGAGCGAGGCTTTCTTCGCTCGAGCGGACATGCAGACAAAGGAGCTCCGTCGAGCGTGGATTCCGTCGCTCGAGCGGACTGCGTGCTACAGTAAAAATGCTGGATGCTCAGATTTTACGCCCGATGCTCGCTCGATGCTCGCTCGAGCGTGAGACACAGCTCTTCGCTCGAGCGTAGGTCCCTTCGCTCGAGCGTACGCCTGCGCGCACCAAGATGCTGAGAGCTTGAAATTTACGCTCGAGCCACCATTCCTCGCTCGAGCGGAGCTCAGAAGAAACGATGGTCGCTCGAGCGTAGAATCCTTCGCTCGAGCGTAGAAGCCAAATTCTGGAATTTCCAGATTTGCCTCCCAAGCTCAAACCAAGCATTCCTAAGCTCAAAATTCGACCTCTTGGGCCCAAATTCTGGAAAACACATCCAAACTCAATATACAACAAGTTTCAAAGCTCAATTTGTGAATTTAAAGCCCAAGGGTGAATCAATTAAATCCAAATTTCAAACCCATTTTCATGAACATGAAGAACATGCAAACATGCATGAATTCAAACCATTTCAAAACTTCAAAACATGCTCTAATGAGCTCATTCTTTTCAAAACAAGTTGAAAACATGGACTTAAGCTTAATTATGAACATGCATGTGACAATTTGCCATGAAATCAACTCAAAATTCATCAATACACACATGCATGCATGAAATGAGTTCTAATTCAACATTATTAGACTAACATGCTTAGCTCTCAAAGCTCAAGATCATGCAAGAACAAGTTCAATTCACAAATAAGAGATAATCACACTACCTTAAGTCTTGTATTCAAGGTTTAGGAGCTCAATTGGCAAACTACACTTCAATTTCCTTCAAGTTCCAAACAATGCACACAAGGTGAAGCCAAAATCCCCTCATTCTCTCCCTCTCTCTCTATAGTCGGTTGTTGGCAACAAATGGGCTGATGAAATGTTTGCCTAAGTGTATGTAGGCTCAAAATGTGAGGTAGTGGCCACTAAGGGTGGCAAAATGGTAAATAAGGCAACTTATGCAATTTAGCTTATTTAATCTAATTTAACATACCAAATCACTTTTTCAATAAATATACCATAAAATCACATAAATTATGATGATCATGAAACACTAAACGATTTCCGGTTCGGCCGCCGATAAGGCCTTCAATTACAGTTTAACATAAAAACGAACAGATAATTAAACACTCCAGATAAATGCAATTAAACAGATACAGTTAATCGATTCAGTTTCAGATTTCAATCAGTCAGTTCAGTAATTCATCAGTTCAATTATCAGTCAAGATCAGTCTCAATTTAAGTAATCGGTAATTAATCAGTAATTCGTAACAGGTGAGGGTTTACAGTCTCCCCTCCTTAAAAGAGTTTAGTCCTCTAAACTCGAGTTACCTTCATTCTGGAAGAAAACAGGATTCAGTGGAACAATCAGGATATCTCTTAGCCATGTCATCTTCCCTTTCCCCAAGTGGCATACACGCCACCATGGTTTTGCCAGTCACTTTCACTAACGGGATCTCTTTGTTCCTCAGTTTCTTGATCCGTCTGTTTACAATCTGTATAGGCCGTTCCTCGTAAGTGTAGTCATCACTCAACACTATCCGAGTAGGCTCAATCACATGGAAAGGATCCCGGAGATAATCTCTCAACATAGAGATGTGGAAGACGTTGTGCATATGCTCCATTTCAGGAGGAAGCGCAACTTGATACGCCACCGGATTGATTTTCTCAATAACCTCATACGGCCCGACATATCTCGGCGCTAACTTGCCTTTGACTCCAAAACGAGTCTGGCCTTTCATTGGTGTCACTTTCACAAACACGTGATCACCCACTTCATATTCTCGGTCTCGTCTTCTAACATCTGCATAACTTTTCTGTCGGCTCTGTGCAGTTTTCAGTCTCTGTTGAATCAGTTTCACTTTTTCAGTCGTTTCATACACAATCTCGGGCCCAAGCAAAGGCCCATCTCCAACTTCTGCCCAGCAGATCGGAGATCTACATTTTCTGCCATACAATGCCTCGAAAGGCGCCATACCAATACTTGAATGGTAACTGTTGTTGTAGGCGAATTCAGCCAATGGCAAATGACTTTCCCAGTTTCCCTGAAAATCAAGGACACACATTCTCAATAAATCCTCCAGAGTCTGGATGGTCCTTTCTGACTGTCCATCTGTCTGAGGATGATAGGCACTACTCATTCTCAATTCAGTACCCAATGCAGTCTGTAGGCTTTGCCAAAACCTCGATGTAAACTTCGAATCCCTGTCAGAAACAATGGACACAGGCACTCCATGCAGTCTAACAATTTCATCAATATAAATTACAGCCAACTTGTCCGCATTATAAATTGTCTTGACAGGTAAGAAGTGAGCAGATTTGGTCAGTCTATCAACAATAACCCAAATTGAATCCATACCTTTTCTGGAGCGAGGCAATCCAACGATAAAATCCATCGTGATATGCTCCCATTTCCACTCCGGTATGGGTAAGGGTTGCAGTAAGCCTGCGGGTCGCTGATGTTCCGCTTTGACTTGTTGGCAATGAAGACATTTTGACACAAAGTCGGCAATTTCTTTCTTCATTCCCGGCCACCAAAATTCTGTTTCAGATCTTGGTACATTTTCGTATTCCCTGGGTGGATAGAAAATTTTGAATTGTGGCCCTCTTGCAGAACTCTTCTTTTCAGTTCAGTGTCATTCGGTACACACAGTCTTTCTTGAAATTTCAGTACATTTTTCAAATTTGAACCCCGGTCTCGGTTTAGATTCTCTTTCTTCGATGATCTTCTCAAGAAGTCATCCGTTTGCTGTTTCTCTTAATTTCTTCGATCAATGCCGGTTGAGCAGAAATAGCAGCTATTGTTCCACCTTGTTCTCTCAAAACAACTTCAATTTCAGATTTTTCAAGGTCACAAAGCAACTCTTTCTGTCCAGTGAGCAAACAAGCTAAATTTGCAATCTTCCGGCTCAGTGCATCGGCAACGGTGTTGGCTTTTCCCGGATGGTACAGAATCTGTAGGTCATAATCTTTAATCAGTTCTAGCCATCTCCGTGTCTCATGTTCAGTTCTTTCTGGGTGAAGAAGTACTTCAGACTCTTGTGGTCGGTATACTTCACATGTCGCCCCATACAGGTAGTGACGCCAGATTTTCAGTGCAAACACTGCACTGCAGCAGTTCCAGATCATGGGTTGGGTAGTTCTTTTCATGTGGTCTCAGTTGTCGGGAAGCATAGCAATAACTCTCCCATTCTGCATTAAAACACATCCCAAACCCTTATGAGAAGCATCACTAAATACAGTATAACCATCCGTACCTGAAGGTAAGGTAAGAACAGGTGCAGTCACAAGTCGAGTTTTCAACTCTTGAAATGCTGATTCCCTCTGGTCAGTCCAGTCAAATGATGTCCCCTTCTGTGTCAGTTGAGTCAATGGTAAGGCAATTTTGGAGAAATCTTTGACAAATCTTCTGTAATATCCAGCCAATCCCAAAAAGCTTCGGACTTCTGTCACATTGTTAGTCTAGGCCAGTTCACTACAGCTTCAATTTTCTGCGGATCAACAGAAATTCCATCTTTGCTAACAACATGCCCCAAAAACATAACATGATCAAGCCAAAACTCACATTTAGACAGTTTAGCATACAGTTTCTGTTCTCTTAGGGTCTGCAGGGCAAGTCTCAGATGATATTCATGTTGTTCTATACTTTTGGAGTAAATCAATATGTCATCAATAAATACCACAATAAAGTCATCAAGGTACGGTTTAAAGATTCTATTCATGAGGTCCATAAATGCTGCAGGTGCATTGGTAACTCCAAAGGCATAACTAAAAATTCGTAATGTCCATACCTCGTTCTAAAAGCAGTTTTATCAATGTCTCCCGGTTTAACTTTCAGTTGATGGTACCCCGATCTGAGATCAATCTTGGAAAACACTTGAGCACCCTGTAACTAATCAAATAAGTCATCAATACGCGGTAATGGATATTTGTTTTTCACAGTTAACTTGTTCAGTTCACGGTAGTCAATGCACAGTCTCAATGAGCCGTCTTTCTTTTTCACAAACAAAACCGGTGCACCCCACGGTGAAGTACTAGGCCTGATAAACTTCTGTCTAGCAGTTCTTGCAATTGCACTTTCAGTTCTTTCAATTCAGTTGGAGCCATTCTGTAAGGAGCTTTAGATATTGGTTGTGTACCCGGAACCACATCAACGGTGAATTCGATCTCCCTATCAATCAAATCCCCTGGCAGATCATCTGGAAATACATCTGGGAATTCTCTGACTATAGGAATACAGTTCACATCAGCTTTAACATTATCAGCAGTAGATACAGTCAGTACAGAACACAGATATCCTTTACACCCCTTTCTAATCAATTTAACGGCTTTTACAGAAGAAATCAAATACGGAGGAGGTACTACTCCAACCCCATTAAATACAAATTCGGGTAACCCAGGGGACGGAAAACAACTTGTTTTGTCACACAGTCAATGGTAGCATGATATTTTGTAACCAGTCCATCCCCAATATTACATCAAAATGATCAATGTTCAGTGGCAGTAAAATAAACAATGCATATCCCCAACAATGATTTCGTGTGCAGGGTACATATAAGCACATGTCATGGATCCTCCTATGAGCTAGCAGATAGTTCATAGGTTCTAAGGGTCTATTCAATTTCCGTGAAAAAGCATGCGATACATATGAGTGTGTAGACCCCGAATCAATCAGTACATATGCACTTTGAGCACAAATAGAGAGGATACCTGACACAACGGTTTCAGTATTTTGCACGTCTCCCGGTACTAGGGCAAACACTCGGCCCTGCCTCATCGGCTCTTTCCCGGTAGCTTTGGGGTTAGGCTTTGGTGCTACAATTGATGCTGCGGCGCTGCCTGCAGCTTTACTATTGCCCGAAGCAGTGGAAGGGCAATCTTTCACCATGTGGCCCACTTTGCCACACCTGTAACAAGCACCAGAGATTTTATAACATTCGGAACAGGGCGGAAAGGGACGGTTCCCTTGACTAGAAGTAGTCGTTGACCCTGTATTTTGCTTTTTGTTCAATTGATTATGCTTGCCTTTCTTGAATTTGGAATTCTGTCGTTTACCACGCCATTCAGACGCCGGTGTTTCAGATTGTCTCACAGCTTCGATGTTTGACTCGGCCATCAATGCTCGGTCAAGAACACCCACATAGGTCGATAGCTTTAAGACATTTATTCTGTCCAGTATTGCAACATTCAGGCCGCCTTCAAACCTTCTGGCCTTCTTGTAATCAGTATCCACCATATGTGGCGCATATCTAGCAAGTCCGGTAAACTTTGTTTCGTATTCGGCAACGGACATCGTGCCCTGCCTCAGTTGTTCAAATTCAGTCACCTTCCTATCCCTGACACATTGTGGGAAGTACTTTTCAAAGAAGGCTACTTTGAATTGAGCCCAAGTCATAACGGTGTTGTCCTCACGGGTAAGCATCCACCACCTTCTTGCTTCCTCTTGCAAAGTAAAGGTAGCCAGCAGCACTTTATGTGCCTCAGAACATGGAAAAACCTCAAACAATTTTTCGGTCTCAAGAACGCAAGCTTCAGCCTTTAACGGTTCCAGGCCTCCTTGAAAGGATGGTAGTTTCAGTTTGCTGAACTTCTGGGTGAGAGCAATTATATCCCCATCATTCACATTCACATTCGGTTCCGGCTGTACCGGAGGAGAATGTGGGGGCTGTTGATTCTGTTGTTGCTCTAGTCTTGCAGTTATCAGTTCCATCATTCTTTCCATTCTTGCCATTCTTGCCTCAGTGGATGAGGACTCAGAGTCATTTGCATTATCCACTATAAAAGTTATAACAATATAAACATAAACAGTTGCATCCTTAAACAGTTTAAACGTTAGCACATATTCAGTTATGTCATAACCACACACTTATCATGCTCATGTAATGTCCTAATTGCTTTTCTAGGACACCCTATAGCTCATTTGGACATGTGTGTGCGGTATAACTCGTGGTTAAGTATCGCTCTAATACCACTCTGTCACGACCCACACACGCCCCTATGGGTTTAGCACCGTAACCGGCCAGTAATCCGAGATTACCGAAGGCCTGCTTATCAGTAATACAGTATAACAGAGTACAGGGGCATGCCGGAAGCCATTACAGTAAATAAACAATGTCCAATGAGCTGTGACAGTCTATATGCCAAAAAGATTTTTCATATAAATATACATAACGGTACAAAACAGTATACATATAATATACAACCAGTCAGAATAGGGACTTAATCCCTGATGAACAGTACAGTGCAAAACGTTCAGTCTATATAGTAAATAAAACAGTACGGTAAGGGGGAATACTAAAACACCCCATAGCCTAAGCTTGGCAGGCTCAGAACCTTGCGGTGAGGTACATTGGTTGGCTTGACAAAACTGGGAATCTACTCCGACGCTTCTAGCTTTGATCCGGTGCCTGACCACCTACATATATATATGAGCAGTGAACTAAAGCCCAGTGAATAACATAATGCGTAAAGAGGTTTAGAATGAATGTCCTTACAGTAATGAAAACAGTTCAATTCGATCAGTTTATCAGTTGTTCAGTACAGTAAACAGTCATATGTGGTACATCCATTAGCATAACAGTAACAGTAGGTCTTAAAAGACCGAACAGTAATGATGACCATCAATCAGTAAACAGTAGTGGCTCCACGAGGGAACCGACAGAGATCTCTGTAACAGTAACAGTAAACAGTAGGTGCTAAGGATGCTGCAGTACAGTTCAGAAATAAAGGACATACATTCATTAGTAATCAATATCAGTTCAGTAAGCAGTTCATTCAGTGTTCAGAAAATAATCATTTGAACATATCTTTACACAATTGTTACTCATAGAGTTCTGGGCTACAATGAACTAGAGTGTCTTCGGAAAGCCAACCCTATACAGTTAACAGATTGAACACACACTAAGCTATACAGTTGGGAAAGATAATAATTTAATTCCTAAATTTGCCTCGGTGTGTTCTACATCTATATCCTCTTAAAGATGCCTTAAATATGCCCTAGGAATGCCTAGGATGGAAAGAGGATGCGAAGATGCACTTTTGAACACTTTACAAAATTTGCAGAAAACAGGGGTCTCGCTCGAGCGAGGCTTTCTTCGCTCGAGCGGACATGCAGACAAAGGAGCTCCGCTTGAGCGTGGATTCCGTCACTCGAGCGGACTGCGTGCTACAGTAAAAATGCTGGATGCTCAGATTTTACGCCCGATGCTCGCTCGATGCTCGCTCGAGCGTGAGACACAGCTCTTCGCTCGAGCGTACGCCTACGCGCACCAAGATGCTGAGAGCTTGAAATTTACGCTCGAGCCACCATTCCCTCGCTCGAGCGGAGCTCAGAAGAAACGATGGTCGCTCGAGCGTAGAATCCTTCGTTCGAGCGTAGAAGCTAAATTCTGGAATTTCCAGATTTGCCTCCTAAGCTCAAACCAAGCATTCCTAAGCTCAAAATTCGACCTCTTGGGCCCAAATTCTGGAAAACACATCCAAACTCCATATACAAAAAGTTTCAAAGCTCAATTTGTGAATTTAAAGCCCAAAGGTGAATCAATTAAATCCAAATTTTAAACCCATTTTCATAAACATGAGGAACATGCAAACATGCATGAATTCAAACCATTTCAAAACTTCAAAACATGCTCTAGTGAGCTCAATCTTTTCAAAACAAGTTGAAAACATGGACTTAAGCTTAATTATGAACATGCATGTGACAATTTGCCATGAAATCAACTCAAAATTCATCAATACACACATGCATGCATGAAATGAGTTCTAATTCAACATTATTAGACTAAGACATGACTTAGCTCTCTAAAAGCTCAAGAATCATGCATGAACAAGTTCAATTCACAAATAAGAGAGTAATCACACTACCTTAAGTCTTGTATTCAAGGTTTAGGAGCTCAATTGGCAACTACACTTCAATTTCCTTCAAGTTCCCAAACAATGCACAAGGTTGAAGCCAAAATCTCCCTCAATTCTCTCCCTCTCTCTCTATAGTCGGTTGTAGGCAACAAATGGCTGATGAAATGTTTGCCTAAGTGTATGTAAGGCTCAAAATGTTGAGGTAGTGGGCCACTAAGGGTGGCAAAATGGTAAATAAGGCAACTTATGCAATTTAGCTTATTTTAATCTAATTTAAACATACCAAATCACTTTTCAATAATATACCATAAAATCACAAAATTATGATGATCATGAAACACTAAACGATTTCCGGTTCGGCCGCCGATAAGGCCTTCAAATTGCAGTTTAGACATAGAAACACGAACATATAATTAAACATTCCGACAGATAAACATGCAATTAAACAGATGCAGTTAATCGATTCAGTTTCAGATTTCAATCAGTCAGTTCAGTAATTCGATCAGTTCAATTATCAGTCAAGATCAGTCTCAATTTAACAGAAATCGGTAATTAATCAGTGACTTATCGATAATCAGTGTGAGGGTCATTACAAATACTTTACGTCTATCCTCCCTTAGATATTCTTAACTGAATTTATATATTAAATATGTGCAAGAGTATGCATTGTTCATACATACATAGCAAGAATAGCTCAATGCATATTTACAATTTGATAGAATGAGAATTTCATGATTATATGATTTCTATTCCTTCTTGCAAGCATAGATTAGATGGTTTAGCTACTAATTTTATCTTCTTATGTGTCCAAATATTCTCCATTGTTTGAAATAATCTTGCATGAGGGTAAAATGAGATAAAGTTGGTTTACTTTTACTTGAAACTTATATTTTCTTTACTGTTTCAAATTTTATCGATTAAAAAAATGCTCTAATAAATTGAAAATAAATTGTGTTTAAAATTTGTTTGTACTGGGAGTACATATAGGTGTTCTATACACGTTTAAAATTTTTATAAAATCGTTGAACACCATTTCCTTACCAAAGTAAATATTTGTCCTAAGTGTTGCTTACAACACAGTAGAAACAGTGACTTCAAATAGGTCTCATTTTCTCTGCAAATGGTATTTTTCTTCACAACCACTTGAGATAGTTAGATATAAGAGTTATCTTTCATTTTCCACTGATTTCACAAAAAATGGACAAGTCTAATAGGAGAAATTGCAGTTTTACTAAAATGCGACAAAATTTGTCCAATTTTCTTAGCAAAATTATTTGACCATCTTCCATTGGTTTTCAGTCATCAAGCTCTTTGTAAATATGTTCTAAACTCAAATATCTAGCAAGCCATTCTAACCATATCTCTTTTTGACATCGTTTGAGGCTCATTTTTATTTTTCAAACACAGATCACCGGTGTTGGAAGTTGTTGTATCTCACTATTCCAGAAACCCAAAATTTTGTTTCTCCATTTTGAAATCATTTTTAACCCTGGTATTCTTCTTGAAATATTTTCCTAACTCAATGAACTAGCACTATTTAAAATATTGTAAAATTGAACTTCGTTTGGTATGAGTTTCATTATTTTTAGTCCAACCATTCAGTTCTGAAAAGAAGAAGTGTGGGAAATTCTAAGCAATTCTGTGATGACTCCAAAGACATTCTATAATATTTATTTTGGTTGCCATACGTGGTTGTGTTGTGCTATAAAAATCTTATGTCACTGTGGTTTTCAAACTAAAACTCGCACATACATCAAAATATAAATTCGACAAAGTAAAGAAACACGAAATTGAACCGATGCATTAAAGTTTAAAAGTGATAGGATGAGCCGGGTTTAAAGTCTTGCGCAAGTGAGTTGCAAACCCTAACATGGCACGGGAAGGTATTTCGACTCTTATCAGTATAGGCGATATAAGGTTGGTGGTGCGGGTGTCACAACATAGACCGTTCCCTTGGGACAGACGATGATGTCACGACTCGGGTATGTAACCTTGGTGCGTGGGTATCATTGGTAGTTACAGCAAGTAACATTTGAATATTTGACCAAGGAGGAGTCAAAATTGCCTGTGGCCATTGTTTAGCGGTTGAGTGGAAATAGTACTCCGCGGGGAGTTACTTAGACTTACCTAATAAACTAAACCTACGTGAATTTAAAAGAAAAGTTGACATTTTCCTTAAGATGAATTACTGCTTCCACTTGCCATTGTTCTTATTATCTATTGTTATTATTTCAACTGATAGCATTCTTGTTATGCTTATTAAACGTTGCTTGTTACTCTGTTACTACACAGTATTCATATTATGAGTATTATTATCGGGGTAGGTCTTTTTGAGTTGTAGTATCTTATTGAGCTCGTTGCTCATTAGCATTCTCGTTACCTTGGCATTTTATGCCAGGTATAGAAGAAGCCGAAGGAAACACCAAGGTTTTGGAAGGCGACGTTCAGCCTTAATTAGCTTGAAGTGTGCCCAAGTTCCTGTAAGAGTTTCTGAATAATCTGTATATTCAACTTGTATATTTACAAAGAGTTCATCGGTTTATATAGCCTAAACCTATGACTGAAAAAGGAAATACAAAGAAAAGAAAAGTGCCTAATTCCTAATATATACAAGCATGCCATATATACAATATATATTCTCACACCCCCGCTCAAACTTAAGGTGTTTTAGTAGAAAACACTGAGAGTTTGCTAAGAAGAAACTGAAACCGAGCGGTAGTGTGAGTCTTAGTGAAGAAGTTCACAAGTTGCAAAGCCGAGGAGACAAAAGGAAGCGAGATAGAACTAGACTGCAGATGTTAGCGGACAAAGTGACAATCAATCTCAATGTGTTTCGTCCGTTCATGGAAGATAGTATTGTGGACAATCTGAATAGCACTGCAGTTGTCATAATAGAAGGAGGTCGGAGAAGACTGAGGTACACCCAAATCAGAGAGAAGACATTGAAGCCAAACAACCTCAACAGTAACATGAGCCATAGCACGGTACTCAGCTTCGGTAGTAGAGCGAGCAACAACAGTTTGTTTCTTGCTCTTCCAAGAGATCAAGGAATCGCCAAGAAACAGACATAAACTAGAGGTGGACTTGCGATTATTAACATCACCAGCCCAATCAGAATCAACATAGGCCACCAAGTCTAAAGAGGAAGTAGAGGACAACAGCAAGCCCTGAAAGATGGTACCCCGGAGATGGTGAAGAATGCAAACCAAAACAGCCCAATGGGTAGAGCGAGGAGCAGAAACAAACTGACTAACCACATGAACAGCATAAGTAAGATCAGGACGAGTGACAGTCAAATAAACTAAACAACCCACTAGCTAGCAATAGACCGTGGGATCATCCAAAGGGACACCATCAGTAGAGTTGAGCTTCACATTAAGCTCAATAGATGTATCAAAAACCTTAGTATCAGTAAGACCGACACAGTGAATAACCTCATTAGCATACTTGTCCTCAGACTGAAAATAACCCTTTGGAGAAAAGACAACCTCAATACCAAGAAAATACCGTAATGGACCCAGATCCTTCATTTCAAAGTGCGAAAGAGATGTTGCTTGACCTCAGAGATAGCAGAAGAGTCAGAACAAAACCAGCTGAGATATATCTTAGAAACAAAGCAGAGTCGAAAGCAGAAGGATGAAACCCAAGCTCGGTAACGGCAGTTTAAAAATGATCATACCAAGCATGAGGAAACTACTTCAAACCATACAGAGCACGTCGAAGATGACAAACCTGTCCAGAAAAGTAGAGAAGACCAAGGGAAGGACGCATGTAGATCTCCTCAGTGAGATGATTGTTAAGAAAAGCATTCTTAACGTCCATCTGAAAGAGAGACCAATGTCGAACATCAGCAACAGAAATCAACGTACGAACAGTAATCGTCTTGGCAACAGGGGCAAATGTCTCCTCATAATCAATACCATACTCTTGTGAGAAACCCTTGGCAACCAAGCAAGCTTTGTAGCGCTCGAGAGAACCATCAGAATAAGTCTTAACTTTATAGACCCATTGTAACTAACCAAATTCTTACCAACAGGCAAAGGAACCAACTCCCAAGTGTTAGTCTTCTGTAAGGCAAACAATCCATCCTCCATAGCTTGAACCCAATTAGGATTCTGACAGGCCTTCGTGTAAGACTGTGGTTTTGAAAAAGAATGAATAACAGACAAAAAAGTACGATAGGAAGCAGAAAAACATATCTTAGACCAACCCAACCTATTTGGAGGACAACGCTCACGAGTAGGATATCGGTGCGCAGCAGGATCAGAGTCGTCAGAGGTAGAAGGAGCAGTAACAGGAGTAGAGACAACTGGTGGTGGGGGAGCTGGGCGACGAGAATAGACCAACAACGGCGGGAAAGAAAAAACTGAAGGAGGAGAATGAGCCATGGGTGACGTAGACGGAGAAGTAGGAAAGGCCTTAGGAGGAACAGTGGAGATGTACTCATTAGATGGGACCTCAGAAGGAAATGGGTCAATGTGAACCAAATCTTCTTTGGAAACGAAAGTAGTGAGAGGGGGAAGCTGAAAGTAAGACAGATGTTCGAGAAAGGCAACATGACTAGCCTTTCTGAGTAAGACTATAACCTAAAAAGACACACAAGACAGACCGGGCATGGAGTTTAGTCTTATCTTTACGAAAAATGAGGACAAAACAAGTAGACCTGAAGACACGTATGAGGGAATAATTGGGAGGTTGGGAATACAGAGCCTTATAAGGAGATTGACCAGAGAGTAAGGGAGTTGGCATGCGATTAAGGAGGAAAGCAGTAAGAACTACCTCACCCCAGAATAATGCCGGAACAGAGGCAAAAAGAAGGAGAGATCGAGCTGTCACAAGGAGGTGACGGTGTTTACGCTCAGCACGACCATTTTGGGCAGGGGTATCAGTACAGAAGGTTTGGTGAATGGTGCCCAACATAGCTAAATACTCACAAAATTCAGTTTTAAAGTATTCCCCACCCAAGTCAGATAGGAGGATTTTAATTGTGGCCCCAAACTATGTAGTGATCATAGACTGAAAGGTACGATATATCTGATAGAAGTCAGATTTATAAGCCATAAGATAAACCTAGGTATAGCGGATACAATCATTAACAAAGGACACATAGTACGCAGAACCCCTTTTAGTGAGAATAGGAAAAAGGCCCCAGACATCAGTATGTACAAGTGAAAAAGGGGAAGCAGAAATAGAAATACTGTTATTGAAAGATAAAGCTGTCATTTTAGCAAGTTTACATCCTCAACACTCATTAATTTGACTAGGAGAAACTTTACCTAATAATCCTGACTGAGCTAAAGGCCACAAGCGGTCAACAAACAAATGACCTAAGCGAGAATGCCATAAATAAAACTAACTCGACTAAGAATCTAACTGAAAAGATGAAAGTGCAACAGGGGAGGTAGACAGAGGAAGATGCAGACTTTCCACCACATAGAGATCTCCAACTCTACGGCCGGTCCCAATCTGCTTCTTGGACACCCGATCCTGCACACAACAGATAGAAGAAGAAAAGATAACATCAAAACCAGAAGCATCAAGCTGACTGATAGAAAGTAAGCTAATAGATAGTTGAGGAACATAAAGAACAGAGGGAATAGTAACAACAGACATGGCATAAGATAAAACAGACCCAATAGATAGGACAAACATACCAAACCCATTAGCAGTATTAATAGTAATAGGAAATAGAGGAGGGATACAGTTTTGGAGTAAGGAAGGTGATGAGTCATATGATGAGAGACACCAGAATCAAAAAGCCAGACAGATGAAGGAATACCTGAATAAGACCCAAGCAAACCTGAATGAAGAGAGGTACGAGCAGAGGCAAATGAGGATGGCTGGGAGGTAGATAGGAGATGCTGAAGCTGAGTCATCTGGGCACAAAAGGAAGCCAAGTCAGGATCAGAAGCTAAAGCAGATGCAATATAAGTAGTAGGAGAGCGAAACTGTAACTGAGGCGGCTGAGAAGACGGAGTAGACTAACGTCCCTTCTTAGGACAGTTGTACTTCCAATGGCCCTTTTGATGGCAAAAAGCATACTCATCAGAGGCTAGTGGCCCTTTCTTGGGTTTCGCAGTGTCTGAAGCTGATGATGTGGTGAGGGTGACAACAGAGGAGGTTGAGTAGGAGCCAAGAAGACAGATGGGGACAGAGTCTGATTGGCCGTCTTAAGACGAGTTTCCTTGGAGAGGAGCTCACGAATAATAGCATCCACAGAAGGGAGAGAATACCGATGAAGGATGTCACCATGGATAGCCTCATATTTAGGCGAGAGAGCCGTTAAGAACTGCATTAAACGACCTTGCTCCCGAAACTCAACATAAGCGTCTAGTACCGTGAGCCTAGATGGTTCCATGAGAGCCAACTAATCCTAGAGACCTAACATCTCAATGTAGAAGTCCTGAATAGATTAATCCCGCTGACGAGCACTCTGAATAGCTATTTCTAACTCATACCGTTTGACAAAGTTGGACTGTTGATACACACTTAATAAATAGTCCCACACCTCATTAGCAGTACTGTATTTGGAAAATATCATTCCAATACAGTCAGTCACAGAATTATGAAATCAGGTTAGAACTTGGGCATTATCACAATCCCAAGTGTCACAGAAAGTCAAATATCATTCTTTTGTCGGGTCCAATGGACGAGGAATAGAACCAGAAACATAGCCCCATTTTTTTTTTACCAAGAAAAAAATTCTTCATAACACTAGCCCAATAAGCATAATTGGCACCAGTGAGTTTACATCTGATGGCTTGGATTTTGGTGGCCGTTATTGTATTAGAACAAAGAGAAACAGTTCGAACTATAATAATAACTAACAAGGGAGCCAAATTGGAAATAAGAGTTTTTTTTTTTTTTTTTAAAATAACCAGTACTGATAATCAAAAAACACAGAGGCAGAGAGAGAGTGAACCAGAGGTCAAAACCAAACCACAGAGACATAGAAAGAAATGTGTGATAAAGTGCCGAGATGAACCAACTCAAAACCACAGAGACAGAGAGAGAATTGTGTAATGTAGTGCAAAGATAAACCGAGAGAGTCGTGATACACAGCAAATGGGGTGCGACGGGGTGCGACCAGGAGTTGCGATCGACGAACCAGATGAAGAACCAGATGGTCGAAAAGTCTTCGAACCAGACGAAACCTTTGAGTTAGACGAAGAACCAGATGGAGCAAACCCACTACAACAACTAGGGTTTCGATTCTGCAAGCTAGGGTTTCAAACTGGGCTCTGATACCACGTAAGAGTTTCTGAATAATTTGTATATTCAACTTGTATATTTACAAAGAGTTCATCGGTTTATATAGCCTAAACCTATGATTGAAAAAGGAAATACAAAGAAAAGAAAATTGCCTAATTCCTAATATTCACAAGCATGCCATATATACAATATATATTCTCACAGTCCCGTGAGCCTTTTTCCCTAAGTTATCTAGTTTTTCTCTAGTTTTCTTTATTTTATTTTATTTTTATATTTGTGTTTTTGTTTCATGAATGTACTAAGACTAAGCTTTAAGTTTGATTGGAGTTGTAATTTAAGAACTTTTAATTTCTGTTTTGTTAGTTAATGAATGATGGCAAACTTGGTGGCAACAATGATTAGAAGTTCTTAATTAAGAAAATTGATTTTAAGTTTTAAACCTTATTATGATGTCCTCAAATATTAGGGTGTCACATGTGACTCTTTTGTCTTCATTCACCATGTGATCCACTTTATTGTGTCTCCTCGTATGTGTCTATCATGTGAGTTTTTTGTTTAGCTTCCTCTGTCTTGACTTCTTCTGTTATGTGAGTCTTGCTTGACTTTGACTTCCTTATGACTTGTCTGAAGGATTCTTGCCTTTTTTGGCTTAATTTGTCATGTGAACTTCTGCCTATTTTTTAGAAATGCAGAGGTCTACATCTTGCATTGATTCATAGTGAATTTGGACTATTCTCTT
The DNA here is from genome assembly GCA_030407325.1 of Camellia japonica. Classification (NCBI taxonomy): domain Eukaryota; kingdom Viridiplantae; phylum Streptophyta; class Magnoliopsida; order Ericales; family Theaceae; genus Camellia; species Camellia japonica. The sequence continues at coordinate 81,054,577 of JAPPVO010000010.1, read as the reverse complement.
GATTTTGTAAAGTTCCCAAAAGCTGCAGAGATGTCTAGTGCTTCAATTATTTCTTCTTGAAGCATCTTGAGTATTTCTTTTGCCTTGTCTTCTTGTAACAACCCCGATCCATGATTAGCGCTAATTCATGCTTAAGTATGCCTAACAAGTAATTAAGAAGAAATCCTGAGTTAATTACATGTGCATTGCATTATTTTGTATTTATATTTGTTTAACGTAGAAAAATATGTTCATGTTTTATTCGGTTTGCGAATAGAAGGCCTTATCAACATCCGATTCAGAAATTGACTTGATTTATGTGCTATTTGGAATTTTTAGAACATTATGCTAGGTTTAATCAAAATTCAATTTAGAACGATTAAATTAGATTAAATTAATGCCTACTTAATTAATCTTAATTAAGTATCATTAAGTGAGCCTATATAAGGCTTCTTATGTGCCTTCACCCTTTTTCTTCTTCATTTCAATACATTTGAGCTCAAACACACACAAGCAAAAAGGTGGGAGAGAGAAAGAGATAAAAGAAAATTGGGATCAAAAGTTGGGATAGGTGAGAATTACTAGGAATTATTGGAGATTTGCAAAGAATTTGAGAATTGAAAGCTTCCTCGCTTGTGCAATCTAGACTCTATTTAAGAGTTTTAGTCATTGGCCTTGTAATGTAGTTGAATAATGTATGAAAAGAAGTGAATTAGATGAATTCATGTAAGAATTGAGCTAGAATTGAAGAAAGACAACTCATTCCATACATTCATGTATATTTATAGCATTTTGAAGTTGTTTTCAAAGATTTCTCCATGTATTGTAATTCTAACATAAGTTGAAGAATTCATAACATTTCTCATTAATGGATCACATTTGATCATGTTTTAGAAGCCATAAACTTAAGTGAACATATGCATGTCATGTTCATACCATGTTTTTACATTTCAAGTTGAATTGTTGCATGTTTGACATACTTTTAGGCCTTGATTTCATGAAATGATCTTCAAACCATGATATTTTACAAGTTCTTAGATGTTCTCTAGAATTTTAGCCCAAGAAAATGAGTTTTGAGGTGTAGAATTCGAGCTTGGAGTTGGGGAGTGCAATCTAGAAATTCCAGATTTCGCTCGAGCGTCGGATTATATGCTCGAGCGACGACCCTGTAATCTTGCACTTTCGCTCGAGCGACCAGAAGTCCGCTCGAGCGTGAAATGCATGCTCCTAGAAGCTCATGTGTTTTTGCAGATCGCTCGAGTGGGGATCAAGCATTCGTCTAGCGTGAAATCAAGCAACCAGTACTTTTTCAAAGTATGCAGACCGCTCAAGCAAAGGAAGTTACACTCGAGCGGACCCTCACATTTTGTATGTTCGCTAGAGCAAGGAAAGCCATGCTCAAGCTTGGACCTTGTTTTCAGCAAGTTTTGAAAAAAATGTTTTCAAATACATTTTAGCATCCTCATTCCATCCTAGGCATTCCTAGGCCAAGATTAAAACACTATAATGAAGATAAGGGCTAGAAACACACTAAGGACAAATGAAATAAGCTACGTATAATCCGAGCATGTGTTTCAATGTATGTATCTGTCATGTTATGTAGGTCACGCACCTCAAGTTAAGTGAATTGCCTACTCTACTCACCTATTTGAAGCCACCGGTTATCTGTGAGTAATGACCTAGTAAAGCTATGTTCAAGTTAAATTATTTTCTATATATGGAATAAGATTTGTCCTATGAATGCTATGTTTATGCACTATGAATGATTGTTCATCTCTTATATATATATATGACATTAATGCTATGATTCAAGTATGCTATCTGTACTCGGACCGGAGGTTCCTTAATGGAACTGGCACGTTATCGGTACCCGGCTGGAGGTTCCTTTATGGAACTGGGAAGTTATCCGTACCCAGTCCGGAGGTTCCTTTATGGAACTGGCAAGTTATCTGTATCCGGCCGGAGGTTCCTCTATGGAACTAACAAGTATGATCTATGATGTTCTGTATATGATCTGTTAGCGTTGACGGATGAACTATGAATGATCAAGCATGATTCTTGAATTATATAAATATACATTGAATGAGATCACAAATACGAATTGGTTCTATGCACGGATTTAATTACGGGACATCATTCATTTAACCTTTTACTCTGTTTTTATTCACTGGGCTCCCGCTCACTATTTATTTTATATATGTAGGTGATCAGACACGTGACCAGGCTCAGAGTTGAGGACCTGGCGACTCGTTTCTGGTCAACCAGCCTTTGTGCCTCCCGAGGAAGTTCCCAGTCAAGTCATGTTTGGAGGCTTTTTTTTTTTTTTTTTTTTTTTTTTGTGGATGTATAAGACTTAATTTCTTTTGACTTACAAAAAGGTCTTCTATTGTATGTACATGAAATGGCATATAAATACTGTATTTTAGTTTTAAGGTTTAAAATTATCTGTCCTATGTACATTTTCACAGCTTAATGGACAATGTATATTTTATATATTTGCTTCTGCAGCCTCTAATTATATGATATTCTGTTAAGAGGCCTTTGGTAATCTAAGAATTACTGGCCAGTTACGACGCTAAACCTATAGGGACAGGTTTGAGTCGTGACACTTCTCCTAGTTTAGATGGTTAAATGAAAGCCTTTTCGCTTCTTACTACCACAACTCTTTTCCCATCACAAAAGATTGCTAGTTCTGAATGTTGAAGAAGAGTTTCCAATGTATTATGGAAAAACATGAGCCTATCAATTTTGTCTATGGTAGGATCATATCCCTTCCATGATCTTTGGTTTTACCATAGTAGAAAGGATTTTGACAAGTGACTAGGTACAAATACCAGATTTGATATGGTTGATAAAATTAATTTCAGTTCTTTCAGCCAAAGTAGACATGATTTGTGTCGTGATAAGCATGGGCCTTGCTCCCATAATTGTAATAGCATATTTAATTATTGTTGGAAATTAGTTTAAGAGCTAAAAATCTTCTCTATTAATTTTCACAAAATCAACAATTCCAAGTTCAATCTAGTACATATTAATTTTATTCACAGATAACTTAAGGCTTGGCTAACCATAATCTCAGTGTAAAGATTCTGCTAAAGATGGCATACGAAGTTTTTTTTTTTTGTATTCTTTTTGTTTTTTGACAATTTGTTTAATTTTTTCAGTCAACTCTTAAAAAATAAAAATAAAAACGTTTCTATTTCTTTTAAAACAAAAATTCTTTTTTCTCTTTCTTCTATCATTTTTTCATCATTGCGCATAATGTTAAGCTTCTTTTCTAGAACCCCAGCATAATCAGTAAGAGTAGTGATAATTCTATACACATCTTTTCATTTATTGTTGCGCAGAGCAAACCAAAATTCTCTAAAAAGTTTGCTACTTTTTGTGCTATTCTAGGATTAAAAACAGTTTTTCAATTATAGCAAGATTTCTGCTATATCTATATCTTCGAATTCAATAAGTTTAGAGGTTACCTCACCCTTTCGCTCCTTTGATGATTCTCCTTTTATGAATCTCTTTAAATTTTTTGGTTGAAAATTCAGATTTCTTCTTTTTACTGTTGCGGTTTCAGATGTACGCTCTTTGTTAGTTGAAGTATTTTTTGAATCCTTCCACCAACAGTTTTCAGTTTTATGGCCTGGTTTGTTGCAATTCCAACAGAATACTGCACCATAATACTCATAGAACTTAATTCCTTGGTTAGAGAATTTGCAATGGAATTTTACTCAAAAAAAATATATTCAACATCAAAACTAAAATAATGAAACCATTGCTGCCATCTGTGTAGTCTACTTTGACTTACATCTCTTAAATCTTTTTTCAAAAAAGTTTTAAAACAATTATTATCTGTTCGGATGATAAAATGTTCAGAGACAGAGAAAATTTAAAAAGATTTTATACCATTTTTATAGCAAGAAATTCTTTTTCATTTATGTGGTATCTTGTTTCAACATCTTTGAAACTAACACTCCAATATCTACATATCTGTTCTTCAGATTTATTAGGAGGTATTGATTTTAATACTGCTTCCCAATTTCTCTGAGGCATCTGCTTCTAAAATTAATTTATCTCCTTGATTAGGTAGACTTAACTAAGGAAGATTTTTTACTATATTCTTTATATTAGATAAGTTTTTAGTATCTTCTTGATTCTAAAGGAATAGAATATGAGTAAAAAATCTCATGAAATTTTTGAAAAAAAATGTTGAAGTTAGCCCTACATATTCATATGTTGAATTATTGTTTAATTTTTTTGGCTATCATTCTTACACTATTGATGTATTAGTTGACACTAGTGCTTCATATAGTTTGACAAAACCTGAAGTATTACCTCAGGACAAATGGGTTTTAGCTAAAAATCTAATTGTATTAAAATTGGCAAATGGTCAATCGGTAACTATGGAATATAAAAGTTATCATGTTCCTGTTATTCTTAATAAAAAAGAATTTATAATGGACATAATAATTCAATTTTCATTTTTAGATGAAGATTTTTTAGTTGGCAATGCATTTTTAAAACAAGAAGAAAATAGACATTTTCTTCAAGATCAATCATTTATTGCTCTTAAAATGCTTGAAATCCCATTGCTAAAATATGCATCTCAAAAATGTAAATTTGGTTTTAACCTGTTGAAATTACAGAACCAAATTTTTTAATGTAAATTGAACCTCTCTACACAGCCCAGCGGGGTGAGTTTAAATAATTGACGACAATCAAGAAAAAACTTGGTAACAATTATTTGAAGACGAATTAGTAATGAAAATAACAATATAATTGATAATGAATATGAAAATGATAGTGAAGAAAAATATGAATAATAGATCACTGATATCACAAATCACTATCAAGGCAAACAAAGAAAACAAGGAAAAAAATTTCGAGTTTAGATAATATTAAGAAAATGCTAGAAAATAATTTTAGTGACAACCCACTAAAATTATGGGAAAAAGACAAGCCTTAGGAAAAAATAGTGCTTGAGGATCCAAACTATGTAGTCAATGTAAAAGCCATTAGCAAAGTCTTGAAATGATAAGAAATTTGAAAAACAAATTCCTGACTTAATAAAACAATGGTTAATGTGTTCAAGTAAAAGTTCTTATTCTAGTCCTGTATTTATGGTAATGAATCATGCAGAAAAATTAAGAGGGAAAGCTTGTATGATAATAGATTATAGAGCTTTAAAAAATAAATAAATAAATAAAATAAAAAATAATCATAAAAGGTTGTTATAAATTGCTTAACAAAGACATTTTAATTAACAAAATTCAATTAGGCAATTTCTTTTCTAAATTTAATTAAAAAAGTGGTTATCGACAAATTCAAATTAAAGAAAATTCTATTCATCTAACTGCTTTTAGTGCTCTGCAAGGACATTATGAGTGGTTGATTTTACCATTTAGCTTAAAACAAGCTCCACCTCTATTCCAAAGAAAAATGGATAATATTTTTCGAAAATATGGAGAATATTGTATCGTATACGTAGATGATATTTTAGTTTTCTCTAAAAACTAAAGAGGAACATCTAAATAATCTCAAAATAATAGCTCAAGAATTCATAGATCATGGATTAATGCTATCCAAAAAAGAAAAAGAAAAAATTGAATGGAAAAGAATTCCATAAATTTTTTGGAATTAGTAATTAATGACAACAAAAAAGTTGTGCTTCAAAATCATATCTCTAAAAAAGTCACAGAGTTTCTTGAAGAGATAGGAGATGTCAAACAACTTCAACGATTTTTGGGAATAATTAACTATAGCAGAAAGTTTATTCCAAACTTATCTAAATTAGCAAGATTGAGAGTCTCCCAATGTCTTACAAGTGAAAATTAAAATTTTCAAAATTGTACTAAACTTAAAAGTTTAACTTATAAAATTATACTAAAATTTTAGGGTCACTTTATAATTTATGAAAGTTGAAGTTAGTGGAAAAATGAGTAGGATTGTTTGGTGAGTGGAGAGGTGAGTTGAATGATTAGGTGGAATGTGACCAAAGTAGTGGTCTTCTTATCAAATGGTGGCCAGAATTACTTGGTTTGATGAATTTTAAATTATTAGTTCACTTTGGACATCTAACATTTTTCTCTTTGGAATTTTTCACTTAAGTGGGTGTTTGAGATTGGTAATTTTCACACACCAATTGAGAACTTCTATATTATGAAAACAATGTAATTTCACTTACTTAGCACAATGAAAATTTTCATTTCGCAAGTGAATTGCTGCGAAATTTCCCCATTTATTTTTTTTTTTTAACAGAAAAAATTTACCATGCTAAGTTAGTTAAATTTCACAATGCTAAGTTGGTCAAAAGATCAGTATTTCCAATATGAGTATTAGGCTTCTACAGAGAATGTGTAGCCAAACAATTTCATCTTACAAAACTCTATGTACACCGCATTGACTCCAAACCTTATCCAGAAACATGGAGATGAAATATGCACAATTTGGCAAAATTAATTAGATAAGACAAAAGTAAATGTTAGTAAATAATAGTTATCTCTTTCAAACAGAGAGAGTGATGTTTGTAGTTAGATAATTATGTAAATGAGGTAAGTAGTGAGGTAAATAGATAAGCTTATATGTCGTAGACGACTAGATGTAATTTTGAAATCCATTACACTCTTGTATAAATAGGCAACGTTGCCAATAGAAAGGCACTAAGCAGCATGGACACGGACACGACACGGATATGCTGACATGCTAATTTTCAAATAATGCAGGACATGACACGTGAGGGACACGCATGAAATATAAAATAAGACACGCTTTGAAGAGTGTCGGACAGGTGTTGGGGAAGTGTCCAAAGAGACGCGACACGGATATGTCACCTTATTAGAAGTGTCCGTAGTTCTTAGGAAATGCACATGTAAGTTCTCAACATCGAAGTCTTCTAACCACTTTGCCTAACTTCTCTTAACTTTGCCCTTCTTTCCTCCATACATGTAATTGCTCAGATAATTCCAATGTCTTCAATATCTTTTTTTGTCGTAAATTAATTTTCAACATTCATCGCCTATCAGATTTTCTCTGATGAACTCCATCACCTTACACCATTAATTTGTACCTTAACCTCTGCATTTGCATCCAGAAAACTATGAGCTTCACCCACCTTTGTATGGTAGATTCTTTAAGGATAAGAACCCACATTTTCTATTTTTCCACGACTTCCAAATGACCAAAGAAGCAACAGCTTTGCACAAATTAGCAGATTTCGCTTCCTTAACCGAACTTGAAATGAGTCCCCCACTCACCTCATCAGCATTCAACCTGAGTGGAGATATGAGCAACACAATTTTGACAGCGTGCCAAAATATGTACTGCAGATTCCTCTTCCTCTTTACAGACACAACAAATGGCATCGTGAACAACTTTCTTCTTATAGAGCACTTCATCTGTGGGAGCAATGTCTAGGCACATTTTCCAAATGAAATATGTTTCCCCTTCCCCTTTCTTTTTGATAAGAACATTCCTCTTGAGCATCAAAGCAACTTCATAACTTGACTTGACTGAATACATACCATCGCTAGTGTAATGTCAAGTAAGTGTATCCCTACCACTGAAGCAAGGGAGTGACATGGATAACACCAATTTGGCATCCTCAGTAGACAAAGTTTGTAGAACCAAGTCTTCATTCAACGATGCCAAAGACTCATCAATCAGCTGTTGAACCTTTTCAATCTCATCCAAGCTAAGTAACAATGACTGGTTTGAAGGTGATTGGCTTAGGGATCTATGAATCATTAGCCACTCTAATTGCAATTCCATTCCCAATCCTCCACTTGACACCCAGCCTCCAGAATCTCCTTTTTTTTAATAGGCTTTTCCACATCAAATAGGGATTAGCCCGATCTTAGCCTAAACAAAAAGCTATGAGAAAAGTACTTGGCTTCGAGAAGAGTAGTCAAGAGATTGCATCTCCCGCACAAAAGCATCCACCCTTGTTTGGACAGCAAGAGAAATCCCGAAAACCAAGACCTCCCCAAGTCTTCTTTTTCTGAAAACTCATCCCAAGCCAACAAATGAGTCTTGGGAAGTTTCTCACACACCATAGCATAAATAGGGAGCCTCAAAGCATTATGTAACTTTCAATTAAGCTACCTTAAGAAAAGCAGGTAATCAAATTCTTAACAGAAAGACAATTGCATTTTATCAAATTTTTGGCAAAACCAGGTAGGTATATTATAGAAATAATATGGATGTAATCATGTTCAAAAGTTCTTTTAATTTATGTTTTACAAACACTTCAGCAAATTTGGCAATTACATCTCTTCATCATCACAAGAGGCTTCATAGCAACTGTACTCGCACTACTTCATCATCATCAAGGGACATGATGAGATTGTGCCCTGCCCTTGCTTTTAGTTCACATATATATAATGGAAGCAGGCACTTCTGGATCTGGAAATTAGCTTGGAATACCAGCAGCTAGTCTTGCTCGCAAGTCCTTCCTCAAGATCTTGCCAGACGGTGCCTTTGGAATGGCATCAACAAAGAATACTCGGTTTATTCTTTTGTAGAAAACCACCTGAAGGACAATATATAGTGACATGTTAGGGGTCTGAAACAAGAATTGCAGCACTCATAATTAAACCCAGAATGTGCCATGCTCCTCTTTTTTTAATTAAGATGGCCAATTTTCTAATATATATATAAATAGTATGTAGATAATGTGTCAACTCAACTAAACTAGATTTTGTTCTGATTACTTGGGATCCACTATTATTTAGATAAGTTGTATTTAGAGTGGGTTTGGAGTAGGCTTTTTAAGTAGATTTTTGGCTTTTTTAGAAGCTAAGAAAGTTAAATGTGTTTGGGAAATTTCTAAAAAAGTTTTTTTGAGTGAAAAAATTGATGTAACATTTGACTCTTTCAGCTAATGACAAACAGCTTAGTGATTTTTTTACATTTTTTTTTTTTTATAGCATAAGCTGGCTTTTCTAGTGGTACCCCAAATGCCCACTTTGTATACAAGATTCTCGTTTAGAGCACGGTTCAGGAGATAATAAGTATACATGTTTCTTCCCACTTTTTTATGCGAGGGTTAATTCTCGTTTAAAAAAATTGACTCAATGCATGTATGCAGGCTAATCCTAATTTCTAAAGACTCTTTTTATGACAAAAATCTGTGTCACCACGATGCTAATGGAAAGGAAATAGACAACCCAATGCACAAGATATATACAATGGCAACCTAATTTCTCATTTTTGGAGAAGATGAAAAATTCAAATCTGTATCAGGAGAATTCTAATGGAAGGACAATAGCATTTTAATGGAACAAATGAAGTTAGTCTCAAACCTGTTTGGAGATATATTTCTTGATTTCATCCTCAGTGACTTCAAACCCATTTGTTCTCACAACAAATGCAACTGGAACCTCTCCTGCTGATTCCTCTTTCATCCTGCGTCATTTACAAATAAAAAAAGCTCAATGAATATTTGAAATAGAAAGAAGAAATTTACGAGCAAAAAATTCTTGAACACCCCGATCCATATACAATTGTACGTATAAGTCTCACAAAAATCCGTTAACAAATTTTGTAAAATCTGGTCTATTCATGTATATTCTGTGTCCAGTAATTAAGTATACTTACGGGACAACAGCAGCATCAGAGATGGAGGGATGGTTGAGTAGAAGGGCTTCAAGTTCTGCAGGGGCTACTTGGAACCCTTTGTATTTGATCAGTTCTTTCAACCGATCAACTATGAAGAGCTCATCATCATCATCAATGTAGCCTATATCCCCTGTGTGTAACCATCCCTGTTTGTCTATTGTTCTCTCTGTGGCCTCTGGATCGTTTAAGTAACCTAAAAAACATTATTGTTTATAGTTAGAAACATCTTCACTTCCTTGGATAAATTATTAAAGCTCATAAACATCATCACTTCCTTGGATAGATTATTAAAATATAACTCTGCAAGAAGAAAGCCTAAACAACATGACTAAACCTATATATATTTTAGGCAAACCAACCTATCCAACATGACTAGGATACCACTAAACCAAAAGCAAAAAAAGGTCAAGTTTTGTGAGTGACCCATCATTGTCATCATCATCCTTTGGTACAAATCAATGGGATAGTAGAAAGGAATAATGAAAGAATAATAGAAGAGGATAGCATAGCATACCTTTCATGATTTGGTCACCTCTAATGCAAATTTCACCAGGTTGGTTCCTAGGGAGAGAAAAGAAAGTATCAGGGTCAACTATCTTCATCTCTGCATTCCTCACTACTGTCCCACATGCCCCTGACTTTATCTCAAAGGGCTCTTTTGCAAAAGCCAAGCACATTGCCAATACTGGCCCTGCCTCTGTCATTCCATAGCCCTACATATATGCCGCCATCACCATTCACTAGTTAGGAAGGACTCTTTTGCTTGCAATTTATCAGTCAATAAATAAATCAAGATTAAAATTAGTTATTTAGGACATTTATGGCAATTTTTATTTTTGTAGTTGTTAAAATAAAGTCATATTGACCTTATTAGTTCTTTTGCTTTTTCGGTATAAGAACCAGATGAAAGTTTCTTTTTTCTTTTCTTTTTTTGGGTCTCAAATGATAGCTTTTTTTAAGTTTTTTTTTTTTTTTTAGAAAATATTTTTTGGCAAATTTTTTTTTTGTCTCTAGTGATTTTTTTTTTTTAACTTTTAGATTTGGGTCCTTTCTAGTCTAGAAAGATAATAAGTAAAACAATAATAATAATAATCCAAAATATGCTCACTAACGAAAAAATAAATAAATAAATAACTCAAGCTTTTTTTTTTTTTTTTTCCATCCTTAGTGTAGTCGACTTTTTAAAAAATTGTGTTCTTATTTTTTAATTTTTTTAAAAAAATACTACATATAATTGTATTTCTTATCTCATTTTCTCACTCTAAGATTCAAGTGAGTGGGTCTCATATGTATTTATGAATGTGAGCTCTAAAAGACGTCAGAAATGGAATTATATATAGCATTACTCAAAATTTTAGAATCTTCTAATCTAATAAATCTGAAAGTAAAAAGTTTTTTGAATTTTTTTTCTAAAAAGTTCACTTAAAAGAAGTCAACAAAAAACTACTTAAAAAGCAATTTCCAAACTCCCTTTAAAAATAAAATAAAAAGTATTCAAGTAAGATGATTTATAAACCAATGCCAAAAGAGACTTTGAAATTATGTCTTTTTTAGACATCAGTTATACGCTCCCCCATCTTCTTTGTTCTTCTAGTTTAAATCACTTCTCAGTCATATAATTAAACTCAAAAAAACTCATAGTATGTTAGAGTGATAATTTAGGACATGAGAGAATAAAAACCTAAGAATCTCATATTATCTATGTGATGTTTGTGCAATTTGTTTGCAATTAGAATATTATTTCATAAATTTTCTTATCCCTAAATAGAGTTATGCTAGGCCTAGCTAAATTAGTGATGCTATTAGAGCACGTGGTCTCAACCATTTTTCTTTATACTAATCAGTCATATTCACTATACTTGTTTAAGTTCTGATAAATTTATTTATAAAAATAAGAGAGACTATTAATAAGACTAAGGCCAAGTTTGGGAAGTTTAGAATAAGTGCACTTTTTGACTTTTCTTGTATTATGTGTAGAAAAAGTAGAGAGGAGATGTTGATTGATGTGACCCAAAAAAGATAAAAAGATGAAATAAGTGCACTTATATTGGGATGCCAAACTTGGCCTAAATAGATATAATCAAAATAAGGGAGACTGTCAATAAAACTTAATAAATATAAGTCTCAAAAATAAGATTTATGATAATTTACTCTTATATAAAACTAGTGATATATAAGTTTAAAAAAAATTATAAAGAATCTTTAAATAAAATGATGTGATATAGGGTGTTTCCCTCATTTAAAAAAATATATACATATCATTATGATAATAAATTTATAATTTACAAATATATTATTTACATATTTTCGTATAAATAGAAAAATTATACAAATAAAAAAATTATGCATAATAATAGTAGAGCCTTGGGCTCCATTCTCGTTGAAATAAATACTTACCGTAAAATGCTATGTCCTTAACGTGATTGTATCAGAGAATTCACTAAAATTAGTAATTATTCACTATCATAAATACATACATACATACATGGTCATATATTCAAACTACTCATTTGTGTAAAACTTACCTGCGACCTGTATAAATGAATAATTCAATTACTTGTGTAATGCCCATTTGAAATGAATGGTTGAAATTTAATAAAGTAAATTATATTTTATTGTTTTTATGTATGATTAACTTTTAAAATTTCTTTTTTCACCTTGACTCTTTAATATTTTAAATTTTTTTCATTTTACTTTAAAAGTTAATTTATATATAAAACTAGACAAAAAATAATTACTTGACATAAAAAATATACAACCAAATATTTTTGAATTTTATAAACTCTTTTTAAAAAATTAATTTTCAAAATTATTTCTCAAATACAAACCAAACATAAAAAATATAATTTACCCATACTTTTTCCTAAAATGAAGGCATTAAAAAGTAGGGTCAAGCTTCTCTGCATTTCGATATTAGATTGGAACATGTTGTTGAGCGTGTAAAGGCCCATCACGGGTCTTATTTTAATAAATCGAACCGTGAATGTGTAAAAATTATCGAATATGGTAAATATAATTTTAAAAATAAATTATTGACAAAAATTTGATCCGATCAAATAGTTATCGATATCTGATCAAATTAATTTTTTATATTGATAAAGTAGTTGATGAACTCTATACATTGTACGGTTCCGATTATCAAAATAAAACTTGTGATGGGTCCACAAATCTAATAATACCTTTCAGTCCATTTATATGAATCGGAGACCAGCCTGATCCTAAAAAGAACATTAAAAGGACTAAAAATAAAAGGAAATAAAAAGTTAGAATAAAAGTACATATAATTGCAATTACCTGGCCAAGTTTGGCACGAGGAAACTTAGCTCTGACAGCATCTTCAAGCTCCTTCCCCAACGGTGCCGCACCAGACATCACAGTCCGAATCGTCGACAGATCGTAATCATCCACAATCTCACTCTTCGCAATCGCCAACACAATCGGCGGCACAAATGGCCCAATCGTCACCTTATACCTCTGAATCAGCTCCAAAAACGACCCAATCTCAAACTTCTGCATAATCAAAATCGCAGCCCCAACTCTCAACCCACAAAGCAAAACCGAGTTGAGCGAATATATATGAAACAATGGCAACACACACATCATCACATCTTCGCTGTGAATATACAGGTTCGGATTCTCTCCATCGACTTGCTGTGCCACGCTCGTCACGAGCCCTTTGTGGGTCAACATCACACCTTTTGGTAGACCCGTTGTTCCTGATGAATATGGCAAAGCAACGACTTCGTTTGAATCGATTTCCACTTCTGGCAATTGGGTTTCGTTGGATTGAATCAATTCGGAGAAATGTAAACACCCATCTGGAGGAGAATCGATGCAGATGATCTTCACGTTGTTTTCGGTTGAGTAATCGAGTACTTTACTTGTGTAACTCGATTGGGTAATGATGAGTTTAGAATTTGAAGCTTTCGCTTGTTTGATTGTCTCGGCGGGTGTGAAGAATGGGTTTGCCATGGTTATGATTGCGCCGAGATAGGATGCGCCGAGGAAGGCGAAGACGAATTCAGGACAATTGGGTAGTAAGAGCATGATGGTGTCGCGTTGTTGAATGCCGAGGTTGTGGAAACCTGCGGCGACTTTGCGGGATGTGAGTTCGACATCAGAGTATGTGTAGACTTTACCAGTGGAGCCATCGATGAGGCATGGTTTTGAACTGAATTGCGAAATGTTTTCGAAACAGTATGAATGGAGAGGAAGGTGTTTTGGGATGTAAATGTCTGGTAATTTTGATCTGAAGATAATTTCTTCTTGGGTTGTTTTGGTATCCATTGGGAATGAATTGGATGAAGAGAATGAATAATGGGTTGTTAGGGGATTGAATTGGTGAGTACATTAAATGGAGCATATATATATATATATACATAGATGTGTGTATATGTGAGGGGTATAAGTTGGTGAAGGGGTTGGGGGGGTTGGTGGAAGAGATGGGTTGATGGGAATTTTAAAATTGTTGTAGGGGTAAAAGTGGGTGGAAATGGGTTTTGATGATTGGGGAATCTATGTGGAGTTGAGAGAGAGGGGTGTGGTTGGTGAAGGAAAGAGAGAGGGGAGGTTTTGGGTGGTGGTGGTGGTCCATGTTAGGTGATGATGAGGAGATTAGGATGTCATGTTTGACTTCACAAAATATGGAGATTAATTTACATGGGTGGTATGACATGGGACCCTTTTACCTACCACAACTACCATCACCACCATCAGATGGTACCGGAAAGGGTTGTTGTCGGTGGCTAGACGCCAACTTTCTTACATAAATTTCATATGACCTTTCATGGTAAGTACAGGTATGTGCATAAAATTTGTGTGGACAAAAATATTTTGAAAAATAATCTATAATTTAAATTTAACTTATGTATTGGTCCGTTTAGTAAAGTTATGAGAAAGTGATTATAGATTATAATTTAACAGATTATAATTTATAACTGTGAACTTAACCTGTTAACCTGTTTGGTGCAGCTGTAAAATTCTAGATCAGAAAAGATTTGTGCCTCGAATTTCAAGCCTCGAATGCCCCTAATGCCCAAAACGACGTCGTTTTGGGCATTATTTTTTTTATTTTTTTTTCCTCCTTCTTCTTCCATTTTCAGTCGAACCAGAGAGAGAAGAGGAAAGAGAGAGAGAGAGAGAGAGAAGAGAGGTCGTCGGCCCAGCCTCACGGCCCAGCCGGTCTCGTTGCAGCAGCTCGACGTCCCGATCGTCGCAGCCCGCTGAGCTCGTCGCAACAGCTCCGATCGCTCCAGCCCCGCCTCCGAGTATGCCCCTCCAGTCCCCTCCCTCCTCCTCCTCCTCCTCCTTCTTCTTCTTCGTTCTTCTGCTGGAAAGAAAAAAAAAAAAAAAATGGAGTTCGGGGCATTCGGGGGAGCTCGGATTTCGAGCTCCCAATCGGTTCTGATTCTGGATTTAAGTAGCAGAGTTGTAAAATAGTTTTTTTTTTTATTTAATATGACCTTTTTGCCCTTATATGATATAAAAATGATAATTTTGTCATTTTTTTAATTTTAATTAAAAAATTATTTTATTAATAAAGTTAATATAATTAATATTAAATAGTATCAACTAATATAATTGATATTAATAATTAGTATCAATTGATATTAAAATTAGTCTGAATTAGTACTAA
This sequence comes from Camellia japonica, assembly GCA_030407325.1. Classification (NCBI taxonomy): domain Eukaryota; kingdom Viridiplantae; phylum Streptophyta; class Magnoliopsida; order Ericales; family Theaceae; genus Camellia; species Camellia japonica. The sequence continues at coordinate 81,039,354 of JAPPVO010000010.1, read as the reverse complement.
AATTATATGAAGCTGAATTTAATACTAAAACTATACTAGAATTAGTCTGAATTAATACTAAAATTATTAATTAGTATCAATTGATATTGATAATTAATTTTTATTAGTATCAAATAATATTAATAATCAACTTGTTATTAATTAATATCAATTAATTGCTTAATTAGTGTCAATTTAATACTAAAATTATTAATTAGTATCAATTAATGGCTTAATTAGTCTGAATTAACACTAAAATTATTAATTAGTGTCAATTAATATCAATAATTATTTTTTATTAGGATCAAATAATATTAATAATCAACAATTGTTATTAATTAGTATCAATTAATTGCTTAATCAGTATCAATTAATACTAAAATTATTAATTAGTATCAATTAATAGCTTAATTAGTCTGAATTAACACTAAAATTATTAATTAGCATCAATTAATATTAATAATTAATTTTTATTAGTATCAAATAATATTAATAATCAACAATTGGTATTAATTAGTATCAATTAATAATTAATTCATTACAAAAATATACAATATTAATTTATTAATAATTAATACCAATTAATATTGATTTTTTTAATTAATATTGATTTTTTTCTTTTTCTTCAAAAATATACAATTTTTATTTAATTAATTATATATTGATTTTTTCCTTGTTTTTCAATTTTTTTTTTTTAGGGTTTCATCGCCGTTGGCGAACAACCGTCGGTGGCTAGGGTTTCCATGCAAATTGCAATCGTGATCGCAACGGCGACGACCACAAACAACGCAGATCGACGGAGAAAGAGAGAGGGGGGGATGGCGATAGGTTTCAGATCACAATCGCAATCGCAAAGAGAGAGAGCGAGTGATGGAGCAGATCATGATTAGGTTTCAGATCGTGATCGCGATGGCAGTGGTGACCGGAGGTGACGACGGAGCTCTGGTTCATTGATGTGATGGCGATGGTTCTCCGACCGTGACGTTAGGGTTTCAGATCGTGATGTTAGGGTTTCAGACCGGAAGAACCACAGAGAGAGAGAGAGAGAGAGAGATCGCGAAGAGAGACAGAGACAAAACCAGAACGTCGTCGGAAATCGCCTCTTGTCGCCGGAAATCGCCTCTTGTCGCCAGAAATCGCCTCTCTAGTTCTTGAGAGAGAGTAAAATGAGTGTGTTTTGGTTTATATACATGGCACACTTGTAATAACTTAAAATTGTGATGGGCATTTAAGTCATTTTGCCCCTCAAATGAGAGCTTCCCGCTTAAGCTGTTTTGAGAAGCGCCTCCTCCCCCACTCAACCAAAAAGCTCAATTTTCACTTACAAAAAGCTATAATCTACCCCCATAAGCTACACCAAACACTCCAAAATCACTTGTTTTAAGCTATAAGTGGATTTAAGTTGAAAAAAAGCTGTGCCAAATAGATACATTGTAAGTTTACGTTAAAATTTATCTTAGCAAACAACGAATGAATTTTCTTAATATATTTATGTGCATGTAGCATTCCTTCTTTTATAATTCTTTCATTTCAAGTGAATACGGTAAAATTAGTAACTTAGAATATTTATCAAGGAACTTACTGAGAATGTAAATGAATAATTGAGGTTGAATTAATATATTTATTGTGACGTCCATATGAAGAAAGAATTTGGACTACATATGTTTAAATCAAATTTGGGTGAAATTTTTGAATACTTGTTATTACTGCATGCCAAAACTTTTATAGTATTAAAATTCTATTTGGATAGAATTAAGCCAAAATAAAAGTAAAAATATTTTTAACAGAAGTGGTTTGTCTTCCAACAATACAAAGATAGACTACACTACTAATATTATTGAAACAGATGATTGTTTTTTCATAAAATACTCATAGACAATAATTTGGTCTAGCTATTTGATTTTAATTTAAGCAGAATATAAAATAGCTAGCTACAAGATTCTCCAGGGGTATCTGCAAATGACACAGAAATTAAATATATTGGGGAAATTATTTGTCAGTGATGTTTTCAAAACTTAATTACAAAATTATGAAAAATATTATGACTATAATATTAATGTTATATAGAATACCACTGATTTGAAAATATTTTTTTAACTATACATTGACAAGTAATTTGCCCAAATATATTCTCCACTTGTTGTAGGGTTACATAAAGTTAATTGTGGAGAGGTTTTCTTTTCTGTGGTTGGGGTTTTTTTTTTAATATGTTTTAAAAAAAAATTCTGAAAATTTTAATTTTAAGGTTTTAGATTTTATTTAACGAGATGAACCAAAAACAATTTTAAAAAATTAAAATTAAAAAAAAAAGTTAAGACAAGACCAAAAAAAAAAAAAAAAGAGTCAAATAGTCATATTTTTTTTTTACTTATTTTGACTTTTTTTTTTCAAAAAAAAAAAATACTTTCTAGGCTCGACCACTCAAAGGACCAAAAAAAATAACTAAAAATAAAAAATCTATATATATATAATGAAAATGGACTTTTTAGTGAAAAATTTTCTAGGAGCTCCAAATTTTCATTATAATTTTCTTGATTTTCTTAATTTTAAATAATTATTTTTATTTGATAATCCCACATCAGGAAAAGAAAAGAAAAAAATGAGTTATTTTACTCATATAAATAGAATCTTATACTCCTAATCCATTTAGTGAGTAGCTTTGTGAGAGTTTCAATATCTCATACTAATTTTCTTGATTTTCTTAATTTTAAACAATTAAGAGAATTTCCATTGGCAACCTTTTATTTGATAATCTCACATTAGAAAAAGAAGGAAAAAAATGAATTGTTTAGGTTGGGATAGTTTAGGTTGGAAGCTTTTATCATAGTTTAAGTTGATGGTTCATCAAACTGTACAGTAAAAATATGTTTCTCTAACAGGAAGCCAACTTATATAATTTAAAAGTTTTTTTTTTTTTTTCAAAATTTGAAGGCCTTCACACATCTTCCCCAATTGGGTCCATCTTGTTTGTATGATTATAATTAATTATATTTTTAAAATAATATTTTGCTCCAAATGCAATGATGCAAGTTAATTCCACGATTATGACCACATAGATGACAATGTAACAAGGCATATGTCGGAGAGGAGAAGAGATCAGTTGATTGACTTTGATTTATTTTCAGTTTTTATTAGCAACATTCTGAACAAATTAAAGTTCGATTTACTTTGAGCAAGACTATCATTTATAATCACGTAATTTTATTATATTTAATTTTTAAAAATAAATAATATATATAATTTTATAAATAGATCATATATTTTTATTAAAGATAAATACATTAAAATCACATGAACATGATTTTAGAATGAATTTAATTTTTTTTTTTAATATATATATGAGTTTACAAAATGATCAACTATGATAAATTCACCAACCTAAACTATGCCTCTCTAATTTTGTTGACTATCTTCCATTTACCTTTTATTTTAGGGTAAATTACAAACACACTCCTTGAGATTTACTTAAATTACTAATTGCTCCTTGTGGTTCTAAAATTACATTATGCCCCCTAAGGTTTCTAATATCATAACAAATAGGTCATTTTATTAATAAATCATCAAGTTAATTAATAGTTTTTAATAATGTTAAAATTTTATTTCAATTAATAATTCAAATAATTTATTTATTGTATAGGTGAACAGTTAGAAATTTCACTTTTTCAATTATTATTAAATAAAGAATTAGGGAGATATTTGTAATTTTCAAATCAAATGGAGCAATTCGTATTTTAAGCAAACCTTAGGGATGTATTTGTAATTTACCCTTTATTTTACAATCCCACATTGAAAAAAAAAAGAAAAAAAGAAGTAAATTGTTTCACTTACATAAAATGAATCTTATGCTTCCATTTATATAAACAAAAGGAGATTTTTAGTGAAAATCCCTATGATCAATATTTTATACTCATTTTTTTTATTTTCTTAATTTTAAACAATTAAGAAAATCCCCATTGGCTAGTTTCTATTTAATTTTTATTTTACAATCCTACATAGTTTTGATTTTAAAAATAATTTTGTATGAGATTTTGAAACTCTCATAATATTTAACTTTAAAATAATTACAATCCCATATCGAGAAAAGAAAGAAAAAGTGAATTGTTTCACTTATATAAAATGAATAGAGTTTTGAGAGTTTCAATATCTCATACTAATTTCTTGATTTCTTAATTTTAAATAATTAAGAAAATCTCCATTGGCTAACTTTTTTTGATAATCCGACATCGGAAAAAGAAGGAAAAAGTGAATTGTTTAGGTTGGATACTTTAAGTTGGAAGCTTTTATCATAATTTAGGTTGATGGTTCACCAAACTATGCGGAAAAAATATGGTATGCTTGGTTTGTGTTTGAGAGATGTGTTTTAGAGATAAAAAGTACGAAAACATGTTTGGTTTGGTTTTTTTCAAAAGATGTTTTGGAAAATGATTTTGAGAGAGAGTTTGGAAAAAGTGATTGATTTGATATGTGTGAGAGAGAGATTTGTTTGGAAAACTTATTTGGTTTACAAGTTTTGGGAAATTTTTTTGGGAAAATTTGTTTGGTTTGATTACTTTTGAAAACTTATTTGTAGAGAAAATTTCCCAAAATTTTTTCAGAAAATCAAACCAAACGAACCCTATGTCTCTCTAATAGAAGGCCAACTTATATAATTTAAATACTTTTTTTTTTTTCGAAATTTGAAAGCCGTCACCCATCTCCCCCAATTGGGTCCATCTTGTTTGCATGACTATAATGCATTATATTTTTAAAACAATATTTTACTTCCAATGCAATGATGCAAATTGATTCCACGATTATCACCACATGAATGACAATGTAACAAAGCATATGTCGAAGAGGAAAAAAGATCGGTTGATTGACTTTGATTTATTTTCAGTTTTTATTAGTAACATTTTGAACAAATTAAAGTTTAATATACTTTGATCGAGACTATTATTTATAATCACGTAATTTTATTATATTTAATTTCTTAAAATATAAATATAATTTTATAAATGGATCATATATTTTTATTAAAGATAATATATTGAAATCACATTAACATGATTTTAGAATAAATTTGATTTTTTTTTTAATATGCATATGAGTTTACAAAATGATCGAGTATGATAAGTTCATCAACCTAAATATGCCTCTCTAATTTTCGTTGGCTAACTTCCATTTACCTTTTATTTTACAATCTCACATAAAAAAAAATAAAAAAATAAAAAAAAAGAGGAAAAGAAAAAAAAATGAATTGTTTCACTTACATAAAGTAAATCTTATACGCTCATTTATATAAGTAAAATGAGATTTTTAGTGAAAAGCCCTATGATCAATATCTCATACTCATTTTTTTGATTTTCTTAATTTTAAACAATTAAAAAAATCTAGCTAGCTTTTATTTAACTTTTATTTTACAATTCCACAGAATTTCAATTTTAAAAATAATTTTGTATGAGATTTGAAATTCTCATAATATTTAACTTTAAAATAATTACAATCCCACATTGATAAAAGAAAGAAAAAATGAATTGTTTCACTTATATAAAGAGTTACAATCCCACATCAGGACAAAAAAAAAAAAAAAAAAGTAAATTTTTTCACTTATATAAATAAATCTTATAAAGGGAGTTTTAAGAGAAAAGTCTTCTAAAAGGTTCAAACCCTCATTCTAAAATTATTAAATTTTCTTGATTTTAAACAATTGAGAAAATTCTCATTTGCTAACTTTCATTTACCTTTTATTTTACAATCCCAAATCGAAAAAATAAAAAAAGAAAAAGTGAATTATTTCATTTATATAAAGTGAATCTTATGCTCCAATTTATATAAATTATTGAAATTTCTAAATTTTAAACAATTAAGAAAATCCACATCGGTTAGCTTCTATTTAACTTTTATTTTACAATCCTACATCGGGAAAAAAAGGAAAAAGCGAATTATCTCACTTATATAAAGTGAATATTATACTCTCATTTATATAAGCAAAAAAAAAAAAAAATTAGTGAGAAGCCCTGTATGCAATACCAATTTTTTTTTGTTTTTGTATTTAAGAATACATGTACAATACTCCTAATATATCACCCGTGCAATGTGAAAGTACTTTTGTAAATATAGTTTCAATCTGCAATTCAATGTGCATATCCATTTAACTTTTATTTTACAATCCCACATCGAGAAAAGAAGGAAAAAATGAATTGTTTCACTTATATGAAGTGGATCTTATATTCCCATTTATATAAGCAAAAAAAAAAAAAATTTAGTGAGAAGCCCTATAATAAAGACTAATTTTTTTTTCTTAATTTTAAACAATTAAAAAAAATCTCCATTGGTTAGCTTCAATTTAAATTTTATTGTACAATCCCACATAGACATTTTGATTTTTAAAAATAATTTTGTATGAGATTTTGAAACTTTCATAATATTTTACTTAAAAATAATTACAATCCCACATCGAAAAAGAAATAAGAAGTGAGTTGTTTCACTTATAAAGTGAATCTTATACTCTCATTTAATATTATAATATTGTGTATGTTTCAGTTCAAGATAGTTTAAATTTTAAAATAAAATTTAAAGATTTTAATTAATTAATTTTGTTGTAAATTGGTTGGTCTTTTGACTTAGCTGATTAGGCTAAATCATTTTTGATTTGACTGATTCACTGATTTAACCCCGGTTTTAACTGTTTTATCAAAATATATTTCTTAGATTTGTTTGATTTGAAATAAACTAAGATTGACCTTACTAAAAATTGAACGACTAAAATTGTTTAATTGGAAATGAACTTCCTGTCCAAATAACTATTAACTTTTATTTTACAATCCCACATCAGGAAAAAGAGGAAAAAATGAGTTGTTTCACTATATAAACCTTATGCTCCTATTTAATTTTGTAATATTGTGTATGTTTCAGTTCAAAACAGTTTAAATTTTTAAATTAAAATAAAATTTAAAAGTTTTAATTAATTAATTTTTGTATAAGTTGATTTGTCCTTTGACCTAGCTGATAGAGTGAACCATTTTCGGTTTGACTATTCGCTAGTAAGATTGTTTGATTCGAAATAAATTTCCCGCCCAAACAATTGTTAACTTTTAAATAATTATTAAGAAAATTCTCATTGACTAGCTTTTATTTAACTTTTATTTTATAATTCTAAGAAAAAAATGAATTGTTTTACTTACATAAAGTGAATTTTATACTCTTATTTATGTAAGCAAAATGAAATTTTTATTGAAAAATCTTATGATCAATATCTCATACTAATTTTTTTAATTTTTTTAATTTTAAACAATTAAGAAAATTCTAATTGACTAATTTCTATTTAATCTTTATTTTACATAATATAAAAATATTAAATATAATTATCATATTTTTATTAAATAATATATTATTTTATCCCGTACATACCCGTGATAAACTAATATAACTTATTTAAAAGTATTCAAACAGCCTAAAATCTGCAAATGGCAAACCACTCCACTTGTAATGGTCACGTAGTAAAAGTTAAAGTAATCCATTACTTTAGAGCACCAAATCGCTCCGTTTGGCAAGAGTTTTTCTTGTCTTAAAAAAAAAAATTTAAAAATTAAGGCAACGTTTGGTAACGTTTATGTTTTTTGTTTATGTTGATAAAATTTTATAAACTAATTTTTATTTATTTTAAAAAAACATAAATTATAAACGCGTTTAGTTTGAATAAAATGTTTAAAAAATTTTAAAATATAAACTAAAAATATATTTGTTCAGGCTTAAAATATTTATATTTATATTTATTATTTTATGACAAAGGGATCACACACATTATAATTGAAAAAAAAAATAATTGAAAAAAAATTAATTGGGAAAAAAATATTTGAAAAAAAAATAATTAAAAAAATAATTGAAAAAAAAATTAATTAGGAAAAAAATATTTGAAAAAAAAATTAATTATTATTTGAAAAAAAATTATTTGAAAAAAAATTATTGAAAAAAAAATTATTGAAAAAAAAATAATGATTACCAAATAGGCCCTAAGAAATTCAACTCTATTAGCAAAAAGTTACGTCTTGCCCATTTATGAACTTGGTTTTTTTAATGACTTTTAAGTTTTTTTGATTTTTTTTATGAGATGTAAATATTTTAGTGTGCTTAGAATAATTTTTTTAATTGAATAGATAAGTATAAGAAAAATCATAATTAATTAATACGTATGATGTGATATTTTAATTTTGTTATTTACTTTATTTTTGGCAAAAAGAACAATCGAGCCACTTAACCCACCTAAATCGATCCACCCGATATCCAATCCAATTTTAAATGGGCAATTTGATGTAACAAACAAACAAATGAGCATTTAGCAATTTCAAAAAAGCCGAGTTTTGGTCAGGATGGCAAATATACACTTCAATCCGTCAAACCCCAATCGCATGGAACTAGGAATTTTTTTATAAATATTAATATATGTATATATTATATTAATTATTTGTTCAATAAATAAAGTATTGAACTTGAAAGGGACACTTCACTTGTCACTTTTCAAATAAATTGAACCCTCACTTCTCATTCTACACTCGAAAGAAATTAAGATCTTTTTTGTACAATAAGATTTGTTTAGTAAAAAAAATTAGGATTTTTTTTAAAAAATTGAGATTTGTTCAACCGCCAACTCAATCTACATCCACTTCTAACTTATTCACTCGATTTTAAAAGCATGAGCTATCAAATGTGGATGAAATTTTCTTAATCTAAACCCCATTAAATCGGGTGGCGGATGACATGCAATCCACCCAAACCCGACTCACAAGCACCCTAATGTTAGGTAATTTATCCATCTTTTGTAATTAAATTTCTATTTAAAAATATATTTCTTCAACTTTCCAAAACAATTGCATTATAGTTGGGACTCTAATAAAATCCTAAAGTAGGCAACAGGGATAGTTATTGACAGGGGTGAGCAAGGTCTGGTTACTTTGGGATGAAATTAGGACTAGTTTATGGTCTACGATTTCATAAAAATTAGAACCAAATTAAACCATTAAAATTATGGAACCAATCTGAACCAAATCATTTAAATACGGTTCAGTTCGGTTTGAAACCATAGTTTCATATAATTTATTCAAAAGAAAAATCATATAACATTTTCAAAAAATTTAACCTATCATAAATTTTAAAATAATAGCATACCCATCAACCAAATTACTCTCATAATATTCACCAGTTAAGTAAAAACATAATATTAAGCAAACATTGTTCAGTATTAATCTGTCATGATTTTTCGAAACATAAACTCTCAAAACATAAATATATGCACATTGTGCCACCATTAACTTAAACAAATATAATATCTAGCAAATAAACATATATGATTTAAGTTATACGATCCGATTTGGTTCAAATCTGGAATCAATCCACGGAGAGCGATTTTCTAGTTTTTCAAATCACGGCCGAACCACGAATTAAAAACATCAAACCAATTTTACCAGATTGGTGTTGTAACAATCCAAATTTTTAATTATTCTGTAGAATTTATACTAATATTATTTAAATCACAATTAGGAAAAATATATAATTTATTATATATTATTATGTGTAATTTTATAAAATAATATAATCTAAGGGTCAAAATATATAATAATTAAGTTAATTTAGATAAGTTTTGAATTAATAGAGAACTAATAAGAAGGTGGCACGTGGCGTCTTGGCTTGGGGCTCACGAATATAATCTATATAAATAGGAGAAGTTGACTCCGTGAGAGAGGAAAAAAGAAAAGAAGACCAGGAAAGAAAGAAAGAAAAAGAAAAGGAAGAGAAAGGAAGAAAGAAAGAAGAGAGGAAAAGAAAGAGAGGAAAGAGAGGAAAAATTCGTGGAAGCTAAGAAGATCTTTAATAGTGAAAAAAAATGATAAGGTATTAAAGTTAAGGTGAGTTATATTATACCTTGAGTTATCAAAATGTATTTTACTTATATTTTGACTTACCATATTTATTTTATACAAATTATGTTTTATTAATATATTAATAAAATTATGTTTTATAAATGTTTCACTTACGTGGTTTTACTCCTGAACCTTATTTGCTTAAAACGAAACCAATGGATATGTTTGTTTCTTTTAAAAAATATTTAGCTATGACCTTATATACAATTATGTTTTGTAAGTACCACTACGGGAGTCTCACGCCTTGGGGGACTTAAATAACCATTGGCTAGTGTTTGACCACTTTGTGGTCCAGTGTTTGTCGTGGATCCATTGACTAGTATAGTACTTGGCACTTAGTGATGTACCGTAATTATGGTTGTATAGTGATTTCCGTATTACATGTTAAATGATCTGAACTATACGTCAAATGATTTCCGTATGTTATGTATCAAGCTTTTTTTGGCCCAACTAATTATCCATGGTGAATTTTATGCCTTTTACTCTTAGTATAATATTTCTCACTCTGCCATGAACTTATAGTTTTTTTACCACTTTCAGGTGACATGTCGAGACCAGCGTGTGGGGTAGGCACAAAGCACTTTTATTATATTTGTAAATATCGGCATTTCTTATCAATATATTTTGTAATAAAAATAGAAACTCCAATGATTATTTTAGTACCCTTATTTAAATATTTCTTCCGCTTGCGTTTATTAATTTGTTTAAAGATTTGGCCGGAGGTAACCTCGGTTACTGGCCATCACGATACTTAACCCTTGGGTACGAGGAGCGGGTCGTGACAGGTCTGGATTGGTTCGGTTTTTTGGTTTTTTGATTTCTTTACTCAGCCCTAAGGGTTGATGTTCCAATGTTCCATTATATAGTGCCATCTTGATTCTTTATTTATTTATTCATTTTCAAAACGGGTACTTCTTGTTTATTGAAACATATCTACTTTGGCCAAATAATTATTAATTTCTAAGACACCCAAGCATAAGTCTATTTTTGAATGTTTTGAGCCACTATACCCAAACTCTAATCTCTGTAGGTCGAAAGGACATAATTTGTCCAAAAAAACAACTATATGTTGAAATGAACCTATCTATCTATATCTTAAAATTAACATATCTATTGAAATCAACATATCTCTATATCTTTATTCAAAAAATATATATATATATATTGAAATTTACCAAACTAACTATTGTTGAAATGTGACATATGCCATTTATTCAACAACTTATCTGTTGAAATGCAACACATGTCACTTATTCAACACTCCATCTATTGAATATCAGACACTCACCACCATCACCTATTATCATTGGTCATCGGTCACAGCTGACGATTACTTTGTCGATCAATTTTTTAGTGACTTTTCTGATGACTTTAGTGTCCAAGGGAGATATTGAGGTCAAGTTTATGGGAAAATGTTGAATGTTTATTAGTAGTAATTGTCTCTCATTGGGAGTCCATTAAGAATAAAATAACGCTAAAAAATTAATTGTAACATTCTATATATTCTCACACACTTCTATATATTTCTATATATTTTTTTACAGATTTCAAAATATTTAAAATAAAAAAAACTGTTACTTTTTTAAGGTTATTTTCAATAATGAGATATATTTGAACCTCTTATATAATCTCTTCCACTTGAATACTGTACGGGAAGCAAATATTCCGGCGAGCTCGTACTCCTTTCTTCCAAGCTCCGTTTCTGTCCGATCACCTGAAAGCACAACGGCGGTGAGCTACCCGGCGGTGTGTGGCCGGAAAACCCCTCCAACGATCAAGTTAGCACACACCTTGGAATAGAGAGAGGGAGGAGAGTGTTTGAGTGTAAGAATGTCTTACAAAAGTGTTTTTTTTCTGTATGGGGGGCGCAGACATGCTTATATACCCTCTGTGCCCCATATCTACTCCCAGTCATCTCCTGACACGTGGCTCTACACTATCCCATCTGTCAGTGTAAACCTTGCTGAACATCACCTAACCCGACTGCCAGCCCACTCTACTGGGAGCTCGGCAGCCGGGCAACATCATCTCGGCTGACAACGGCCGTGCTGTGCTTCATGTCCAAGCACTCCACTAGCTAAGCTCCATGTGACCGGGCTAGGCTGCATCTCGGCAAAGCCGAGCCCGGGACAGCTCGTGCTCACCTGTGGTCGGCCTTCCTGCCGAGCAAGCAGGTACCTCGGCTGACCACGCCTTTCCGGGCGCCGGTCACTTAACACGACTGGCTTCGCCACCGTCAAAACATGTAGCTCGGTCCAACCGAGCGTGCCTTAACCGAGCAGATCCTTTCCAAACTGGGCCACACGTCCTTGGCCCAACACTTGCCCGGCCCAAATCTGTCCGGCAAAACTCTGTCCGGCCCAAATCTGTCCGGCCCAGTACCAGATCATTAATCTCCCTCTCAAATACCAAAAAAAAAAAAAAAAGCAGTGAAATTCATTTTATCCCCTATGATTTGAGATAAATGAAACATAATAAGAAATATAATTATCATAGTATCATTGAGTTATTTATTTATTGACATGTTAGTGGGTTCAGAAGTAATATTGTTACTAATGATGTTAACTACTTCTCTATAAACATGAATCTTCAAATCTCTTTTGCCAAAGGTACAATCACTTCAACTAAGCGCAAGTTTTTAGTTGAAAAATACTTTAGACTTTTATTTAAAACAATAAATCTAATAAAAAAATTCAAAATGTAAGTAAAAGTGGACTAACACAATTGAATTCATGCACATAGTATTGGGCATCCATTGATAAAGTCAAGTCATACATGGATGTAGGTGAGTGTGTATGCCATTATTATAAAATAAAATAGAGAGAAATTTCTCCAAAGTTCACAACGGTGGTGAACGCAACTCAGCTCAGCAAGTGTGCATCAGAATTCTGATAGTAGGATCTTACAAGTTTATGATTTCATTTGGATTAAATGATCTAAATTACATTAAAATCTTAAATTGTGTAAGATTTTAAAACCACTACGATCGTAATCACAGTGTAGAATCCACTAGAATTCCGATTCTACAATCCCGATCCTACCTAAAAAAAATTATTATTTTTCCTTATATATTTACATATATGTATGAAAAATTTGACTATAAGCTATTTTTTCAAATGTTTCCTTTAATTTAGGTTACAGTGGTGTAACATACACCAATTAGTGTGCTAACTAGTGTATCAATACTAGTTATGACATTATTATTCACCCTACTAATTAAACAAATTATAAATATAAAAAATCTCTTAAATTATACCACATCATCAATTGGTACACTAGTTGGTACACTAATTGGTACATATAGTGTTATTCTTTAGAATATATATTATATCAAATTTATTGTTTGTCTTTAATGATTTTAAAATTATGTAACATACATTTTCATATTATCAATAACTTTTTATTTTATTTTACATTAAAAGTATAATCTTATAATTCTTGTGAGATTCAAAAAGTAATTCTCTAATTCAACCATCAAGTTATAAAACAAAACAAAGCAAAACATTATAATTGATGTTTCCTCTTCCTATTTCTCTTCCTAATAAATTCCTTTGAGTTTCTTTACACCTCACCAACTCCTTCAATGACTATATACCTTACCTTGTGAATAAATAAGGGAGAATATTCCATTTATTTATGCTCTTTTGGGATTTTTGAAAGAGAGTAGTGCAACTTCTCATTTAATATAATAGGTTCTATTATTTTTTAGATAGGAGAAAATACATTATGATATGTAAAATATATATTTCGTATCACTTTAGTCCTTTTAATATTGTTAATTTCATTCTTAAATTTCTATTTGAGAAAAATTGATGCAATTTTATATGGACTATCTACATCGTTAGCAGAATTATAATTAAATACATTTATGATTCCTAAATTTTGAGTTTTACGTCATTTTGGTGCCTGAAATTTTTTAATTCTGTCACCCAAGTCCAAAACTACATTAGAATTTTCTTACTATATTTGAATCATAAGGATAAATGCAAACAATAAGGGGATAAAATAAATTTTGTCCTAAAGAAAATATATGTATCAAGCCTTTTGGGTTCAATATATTTTGTTTCTCATTTGACATAATGTAACATTTTTGTTTATGGTTAATTATAGTAAATCCTCTTAAACTATGATTCATTTGCAATTTGTCCCTTTCAATTTCAAAACTCAACAGTTAACCTCCGTAAAATATTATTTTATTATAGTTAACCCTTTTTGTTTTGATTTTGTTTGAAATTTACACAAAATCAAATCACATGCAAAGCATATGACACATTTATTGAATTTTTATAACAAAAATACCTGTTATTGATTATTTTAGGATAATAATACCCTTATTTAGTGATTTTATTTGCTCTTTGCTTTCTTCTTTTCTTTTTTTTTTAATCCTAGTGACAAAGTGCAAACAAAATTACCAGATAAGAGTATTATTATCCAAAAAATACAAATGAGGGGGTCAACTGTTTTTTTTACACTTGATCTGATTTTCTATAAATCTTTAACCGAACTCTAAAAAAATGATTAACTATAATAATATCTATTATTTGTTGTTGCCTAATTGAATAAGTAGTCGATTTTGACTCTGTGTAAACCTTCACCTACTACATTTCAGTTAGAGAAAAATCTCCTCAAAATAAATGATTGAAATTATTAAAATTTTAATAAAAATAGTCTTCTAAAAATTTTATATTGACTGTTTGCTGAGTTAATAAGAGCAACTCTAAGGTTGGTCGGCAAAATATCTTGTAAAAATACAAAAATAAATAAATAATAAATAATAAATAAAATATTTATATATATATTTTTTTTTTGCCTAACTAGCTTAACTAGTGTGTACTCCAATCATACTATTTATTTTAGCTAATCAATTAAACTAACTTAATTAATTTTAAAAAAAAAATACTATAAACATAAAAAATATAAAAAAAATTATGGCATGCTACATATGCATCTAGTGTTAACATGATTGCTGATGCGACATTTATAAATATTTATTTTTTAAAAATATATTATTAAATTAATTTTTTTAATATTTTTATGTGACCATATTTTTAGGCAATCATATTTTTTCAATAGTAATATTTTGAAATGATAAAATGACTAGAGCAAAGAAGAAACAATAAATATGGAGGAAGCAAAAATGCAATAAAGATGGAGGTAGCAAACATATATGGCCAAAGCGGTGGGAATGCCCCTTGCCTAGCAATAGACGCTAGCTACTTGTAGAGAGCCAAATTGAAAATGGACAAAATACATCTGGTGATGCAGAATCCTTTGAAGGAAGACCAAAATAACTTTATTAGGAAAAATGTCTCATATAGTCCTTTTGCCTCATCCTTCTCTAAAAAGATGCTAAATGAATATATAGTTCTAATTATGAGTGATAGTAGACAAAAGTATCATTAGTCGGGCATATGAACATGGTCATCTTAACTTAGACCATCTCCAACATTGAATAAAAAATTTGATCAAATTTGAGTGAAAATTTGATTTGATACCGTTCACTCTAATGCTAAAGAAAAATGAGCGGTAGCTCGAAAAAATTGGCCCGAATTTGGCTCGAAAATGAAAAGAGGGAGAGAAGGAGAAAAGAGGAAGAGAGGGAGAGGGAGAGGGAGAGGGAGAGAAAGAGAGAAGCAGAGGGGAAGAGAGAGAGAGAGAGAAGACGATCGTCGCCCAGCCGCCGATCGTCGCCCCGCCCAGCCGCCGATCCGCCGATCGTCGCCCAGCCCAGCCCCGCCACAACCTCCGACCGCCGTCGCCCCGCCTCCGCCTCCTCCTCCCCGAATATTATGCCCCTCCAGTCCTCCTCCTCCTCCCCCCTCCAGTCCTCCTCCCTCCTCCTTCCTCCTCCTCCTCCTCCTCCTTTTTTTTCCTGTCTTCGTTCTTCTTCTGCAAATAAGAGAAAGAAAAGAAAAGAAAGAAGAAAAAAAAAAAAAAAGGGTTCAAAATGACGTCGTTTTGACCCCTCGAGCCACAACTTTCGAGCTACGAATCATAGTTGAATGCTAAAATTAGAATTTTCATCAGATTTTTTCACATCTCCAGTTATTCAGAAGGATGTCTGGGCGAATGTCCTAGAGGTCATCTGGACATGAACAAAAAAGCTGTCAAAGTTGCTCTTAGGTAGATATTCAGGAAAACGTTTGACCCAATAGTAACAATTTAAATTTGATGAAAGATAAAAGGCTCCCTTCATTTGATAAAAGTTTTAGTTGTCCCTCTATTTGATATGAATTTGGTAAAAGAGTTGGAGTGCTAAAATACGGTATTTTTTTTATCAAATTTAAATCTGATAAAATATCTGATACTGAATTGGAAAGTCAAAAAGTTACTCAAAAAGTTAAAAGTTATCACTATTCACTAAAAATAAAAAATACGGCTGCACAACTCCCAATCCTAATTTTCCCCTACACACTAATTTATACAAATTTTTAATACACATTTTTCCATAAAAAGTCAAAAAGTTAACCCAAACAACCATATTTTTTTTCCTCAACTTTTTAGTCTAAAAAGACAAAAAGTATACTTATTTAGGACACCCCAAACAACCCCTAAATAATAATTTTTGAAAGGTCCAGTCCACAGGAGACAAATCCTGACCATTGTCTAAAACACGTGATCATTTTTCTAGGTTTGTGAAGAAAAAAAACGAAACATGATCATTTCATGGGCTGATGTTCTTCATGACATTGAGCAGCCCACTACAAATGTTACTTGGGCCTTCAACTGTGACTTCTTTTGTTACAAAATTGTGTTTCCATTGGCTACTAGTAGTTTCTTTTTTGAGTAATGTTAGGGATCATGAAAAAAATATCATAAAATGTATTATGAAGATTTTTCATCCTTTAATTAGTGTGTGATGTTCTATTATAAGTGCAATCTAAAAGTGAAAAATCTTTCATGATCATCTTCATGACATTTTTTTTCATGATCCCTAGTATTACTCTTTTCTTTTTCTTTTTTGGTTCCCATCCATTTAAGTGCAATCTATCCATGTGACTCTATAATTGAACAAGTACTTCTAAAAATACTAGTTAGTATACTAATAAATATTAGCACACTACTCGTGTTATGCATGAGTATAAATAAATAATCGAAAAATAATCTTTAAATTTAAATAATAATATAAAATTTAGCTAAAATATGTAGAAAAGTGATTTGTAATCAACTAAATTTTATTTATTTTATCAAAGTTACACATAAGAGAGTTTTTATTCTGA
This sequence comes from Camellia japonica, assembly GCA_030407325.1. Lineage (NCBI taxonomy): Eukaryota > Viridiplantae > Streptophyta > Magnoliopsida > Ericales > Theaceae > Camellia > Camellia japonica. The sequence goes on along the minus strand of JAPPVO010000010.1, from coordinate 81,022,259 downwards.
TACCAATAATTTATGCAATGGACCACAAAAATTTATTTCAAAAGTAAGTGTATGATATGAATTTAAAGTTATTTGATGTGGCCTTCACTCACAATAGATGTAGATCATTGTTTTTATTTTTTGAATTCTTTTTTTTTTTTTAGTAGTCAAGTGAAGTTTTATGTCAAATTTATTAATTTAAAATTAATATTTAAAAATTTTAAACTTTTCAATATAATATTTTTTTTTCAATAAGATTATGACATGTGTGCTTGACATTTTTGAGCATTTGATAAATTATGATTAACAGTTAAAAAATAATTTAAATATTTTAAAATTATATATGATTCAAATTTTCTTTGAACTTTATTTTTTAATTTAAAATCAAATATAGCTTAGACATAGCTAAAAAATTACTACCTAACCAACAAGATATAGTCAAATTATTTTTTGACATTTATGTACATATTTTTTTTATTGAATTTGAATTTGAAATTAGATATGGTTAGATAAGTCAATAGTTTTAAATTATATTTCATTTTAAGTTTCAAATATTTTTTTAAAAAAATGAATAATATTTTGAAGTAAATGAAGTAAATATTTTTATAATATTAAATTATATAATACTAAATTCAAATTTAGAATTTCCTATTAAGGATTTTCAAATATCAAAATAGATGTGACTTAGTTATGATTAAATTTATTTATTTGACTTTCTATATATAAATATTTTTTAAAATTTAAAATAATAGATATGGTTAAATCAGCTAATAGTTGTATGTCACTTGTATTTCTTAACTTTAAAAATTTTATATTAATGCTTTGAAATTCATCAAAGTTTCTTTTGCTCGGTAATAATATACATATAGATATAGATCCGAATATACTCTACACCTAAGAAATACACTAATTGATAAATTAAATATTCACTAAACAAAATTGAAACTGAAAATTATGAAAGATATAATTATTGACTTTTAAGGAATACATATAAAATCAACAAAAGATACAATTCTTTTTTTTTTTTATTTATAATCTATATGATAGAGCTGTAATCAATCACAAGATCTTTTTTTTTATTTTTTATTTTTGTAATAAGATTGACAATTTAAAAGACTATATATGGTATATCGATCGATTACATAACTTAGAAATAACAAAGATGTAAAAAATCTCACACCTAATCTTAGTACCAAGGCCAACAACTATTTGTAGTTACCTTAGAATTTGAAGGAGGCATCCATAGTCATCTTCACATACGAGTCTAGTTTATTGTTGTTTCGTTTCTAACAGAGGTTGGACGAACATGGAAATTAAGTTTGAATGAAAGGCAAAAATAAAAAGAAAGAAATAATTTAAACACCAATAAAATCGGGGCCTGTTTGGTAACCATTCCGTTTTCAGTTTATATTTAAAAATTTAAAAAACTATCATAAAAACTTGTTTGATAATTTTTTGGTTTATAAATGGTTGGCTTAGTTTAAATTTGAAGAAAAAACGTATACTCAAAAAATAAGTTTACGTTTTCAGTTCTCAATTTTCAATTTTCAAATTTTTTTTCAATTAATTTTTTTTTCAAATAATTTTTTTTTCAATTATTTTTTTTCAATTAATTTTTTCTCAATTAATTTTTTTCTCAAATAATTTTTTTTCAATTAATTTTTTTCAAATATTTTTTTTTCAATTAATTTTTTTTCAATTAATCTTTTTTTCTCAATTATTTTTTTTCCAATTAAATTTTTTTTCAATTATAATGTGTGTGATTCCATTGTCATAAATAATAAAATAAATATAAATATTTTAGGCTTGAATAAACATATTTTTTAGTTATTTTTAAAATTTTTTTTAAACATTTTGTTTAAACCAAACGCATTTGTAATTTATGTTTTTCTAAAAATAAACAAAAATCAATTTATAAAATTTTTATAAACATAAACCAAAACGTAAACGTTACCAAACGCTGCCGTAACAATCATCATTTTGAAAGAGAGAGGTGTACAGAATATTTATTCTGCAAAAATGCTTTAGAGCTCTAATACAGGAGCTCTAATAGCTCTAATAGAAGGTGGGTCCCACTCTGATGTGATATTTGTGTCTTGTTTTGTTTATTTTTTTTTCTTTTTTGCTTTGACACATCACTAGAGCTCAAATTAGAGCTCTAGATTTAGAGCTCTGTAGCATTTCCCTTTATTCTGGTAGAGATAAAGATATTTCTTATGTAAGTTTCATTTTTATTTGAAAACAGTGAAAGATGTTTCTGTGTAACTTCTTCTTTTTTTCTTTTTTCTTTTTCTTTTTCTTTTTGGTGGTAAATTCCAGCTGATTAGCTAGGTAATATATATATAATATATATATTTATTATGGAAAACAATTCCTTAAATCATGTGTATTTTGAAATTTAAATCCCTAAATGATAGGTGAATTCAATTAATTTGTTGACTATAATTTAAACTTTAAATTTTAATTTTTAGTAGCTAGTGATATATTTTTTGAAATAACTAAAAATCAACATAATTGAATTGGAGTTTTGAAACTCCTAAGATCTCTCAAAGTTAAAAACTCCATTTTTCTTCATACGTATAGGTAAGATGTGTATTTGGATTCACTTGATATGGGACTCACCAAATATTGTATGTAATTAATTTGTTTATTGGTATGTTAATGAACATTTCTAATTATTATTGGATTTGAATAGATTAATCTGTTTGATTTAGTTTTAGAATCATAATTTGAATGTGAAGTTGTGTTTTGAAATATAAGTTTTTGAAAGGAGAAAACTTGTTTGGTTATGAATTTTGAAAAGAATTTTGAGTTTTGAGTTATATTTGTAAGGGGAAAATCGATGTGATTCCCCACAAGTAAATCAATCAATGGGAATAAAAACTAATGCGGAAAAATTAAATCAAAGGCAACACAAGAATTTTTACGTGGTTCCCTCAATGTGAGGTACGTCCACGGGATCGAAATCCGATTCCACTATCAACCAAAGAAATTCCAAACGATTACAAACGAGACACTAATGGTCTCACAAAACCACCCTTAGGTGAATTCCAAATAATCACAAATAAACAAGAGGAAAGACCTCACCAAATAGATGAACCAAAATCTTCAGAACCAGAGTTGAAGAAGACCCAAAATAACGAACCAAACACCAACCGAAGATGCCCAAAAACCAAGCTTCAAAAAACCGAAATTGAACCAATATCCAATCTTCGGCACTGTACCAAGAGATGTAAGCCGCCGCCACCTTTTTGTGTGTATGAACCAAAAATAATAATATATAATATATAATATTAAAATTAGGGTTTTGTAATCAAACCCTAATTGTATCCAAATTGATTGGGCCTCCACAAATATAATATATAAAAATATATTATACTAAACCAAGCCAAATTAAAACTTTTTTCCAAAACCAATTGGGTCCCACACTCCAATAAGGAGGTATACCCAACAATTCTCCCCCTACCGACTTAGGTGGAGACATCAACCATACCCGCCAAAGTTCGACACTTTAAATGTTTGTCCCTCGACAAAGTCTTAGTCAACATATCTGAAATATTATCATCTGTGTGAACCTTTTCGAGTTGTTGCAACAATTTCGAATCTAACACATCACGAATCCAATGGTATCTCACATCAATGTGTTTCGATCTCGAATGAAAAGTAGAATTTTTACTCAAGTGAATAGCACTTTGACTATCACAATAAAGCACATACTTTTCTTGCTTCAAACCCAACTCTTGCAAAAATTTCTTCAACCATAACTCTTCTTTGCAAGCTTCTGTAATGGCAATAAATTCAGCTTCGGTAGTTGAGAGAGCAACACATTTTTGTAATTTAGATTGCCATGCCACAGCTCCCCCTGCAAAAGTCATCAAATACCCCGAAGTAGATTTCCTAGAATCAACATCACCAGCCATGTCAGAATCTGTGAACCCATCAAGCATCGGCTTACCATCCCCAAAACACAAACACACCTTCGAAGTCCCTCGAAGATATCTTAGAATCCATTTTACCGCTGCCCAATGTTCTTTACCCGGATTAGAGAGAAACCGACTCACCACACCAACGGCGTGAGCAATATCCGGCCTTGTACAAACCATGGCGTACATCAAAGAACCAACTGCTGAAGCATAAGGAACTTTCAACATCTCTTCTTTGTCTTTCTCACTTGTAGGACATTGATTCGAACTAAGTTTGAAGTGACCCGCAAGTGGACAACCAACCGGCTTTGCTTTATCCATGTTGAACCTCTCAAGAACTTTCTCAATGTAGCTTCTTGAGACAACCAAATCAGTCCCTCTTTGCGATCACGAACAATTTTCATACCAAGTATTTGCTTTGCCGGTCCCAAATCTTTCATAGCAAAAGACTTGCTCAACTCCAATTTCAACCTGTTAATCATGGTAGAATCTTGACCCACAATTAACATGTCATCAACATAAAGCAAAAGAATAATAAATTTGCCATCCGGGAAATTTTTCACAAACACACAATGGTCCGAAGTGGTTTTAGAAAAACCATTATTCATCATGAAAGAGTCAAATTTTTTGTACCATTGCCGTGGAGCTTGCTTGAGGCCATACAAACTTTTCTTCAATTTGCAAACAAATTTCTCTTTCCCTTTCTCCACAAAACCTTCCGGTTGCTCCATGTAAATTTCTTCTTCAAGATCACCATGAAGAAATGCGGTCTTCACATCAAGTTGCTCAACTTCAAGGTTCATACTTGCAGCCATGCCAAGTACAACCCGAATAGAAGACATCTTCACAACCGGCGAGAAAATCTCATCAAAGTCAATACCTTTCTTTTGCCCAAAGCCTTTCACAACAAGACGTGCTTTGTACCTCAGATTCTTCCTATCATTCTTCAATTTGAAAACCCACTTATTTTTCAGAATTTTCCTCCCTTAGGCAACTTCACTAAATCATAAGTGTGATTTTCAAGTAAGGAGTTCATCTCCTCTTCCATGGCCTTTTTCCAATCACCTTTCTTTGCATGCTCAATTGCTTCTTGGTAGCTCTCCGGCTCCCCTTGATCAGAAATCAACACAAATTCATTGGGAGGATACTTTCTTGAAGGTTGTCGGTCCCTTGTAGATTTCCTCAACTCAAGTTGTGGTGGCGGTTCTTGAGTTGGATGCTCTTCCTTCTGGCTCTGGCTCAACTTCATTAGGATTAGCATCATCCTCCACATCTTCAATAGGTGGCTGCACATCTCCCCCATTTTCATCATCAACTGAAGATGAAGGAGATGGATCCATGTCAATGAGATCACTAGTTTTTGGCTCCGGTTGATCACCTTTGCCAAAGTCTTCAATTGTTTGGTCTTCAAGAAACACAACATCACGGCTTCGAATGACTTTCTTGTCGACCGGATCCCATAATCTATACCCGAATTCATCACGCCTATAGCCAAGAAAAATACATTGTCTTGACTTACTATCAAGCTTGGACCTCTCATCCTTTGGAATGTGAACAAAAGCTCGGCAACCAAACACTCTCAAGTGCTCATAAGACACATCTTTGCCAGTCCAAACTCTTTCAGGAACATCACCATTCAAAGGATAGCAAGGGATAAATTGATCACGTCAACCGCTGTACTCATTGCCTCACCCCAAAAGGATCTTGGCAATTTAGCTTGTGAAAGCAAACACCTTGTTCTTTCCACAATGGTGCGGTTCATCCTCTCGGCAACGCCATTTTGTTGAGGAGTCTTCTTAACTGTCTTTTGGTGCCGAATACCTTGGCTGCGACAATACTCATCAAATGGCCCAATGTATTCACCACCATTGTCTGTTCGGATGCACTTCAATTTCTGCCCTGTTTCTCTTTCAACCATGGCCTGAAAATGCTTAAATACTTCTAGAACTTGATCTTTAGTTTTTAGTAGATAAGCCCAAACTTTCCTTGAATAATCATCAATGAAAGTAACAAAATAAAGTGCACCACCATGTGTTCTAACTTTTAAAGGACCACAAACATCCGAATGAATCAACTCCAAAACATTTTCTTTTCTAGAAGCAACATTTTTATGAAAAGAAACTCTATGTTGTTTACCCGCCAAACAATGAACACAAGTTTTAAGATGTGTACCTTTCAAACCGGGTAGAAGCTCTTTCTTGAACAAAACTTGCAGCCCCTTTTCACTCATGTGCCAAGCCGCTTGTGCCACAATTCGTGTAGAAGTATCATCTTCAAGTGCATTGACAACACCTTTACAAATTTTTCCTTGCATCGAATAAAGTGTATGAGTCTTCTTGCACTTAGCCACCACCAAAGAACCCTTTGTGAGCTTCCATATTCCATCACCAAATTTGTTGTTGAAGCCTTCATCATCTAGCTTCCCAGTAGAGATCAAATTGAGGCGAATGTCGGGAACATGCCTCACATCTTTAAGCAACAACTTGCAGCCCAAATTTGTTTCCAAGCAAACATCACCCATACCAATAATCTTGGACAAACCTTCATTACCCATTCGAACAGAACCATAATCTCCTGTGTGTAGGTAGTGAAGAAATCAACTCGAGAAGTCACATGAAAAGAAGCACCAGAATCAATCACCCAACTGCTCTCTTGGCCCACAAAATTGATACAATCATCTTCACAAACGACCATGAGATCATCGGTAGTAACTGCCGTTGTGTCTTCTTGCTTCTTATCCACACTTTTGTCACGCCTTTTCTCCTTGTTCTTGAGCTTTCGGCATTCCGCTTCATGTGCCCTTTCTCATGGCAATAATAACACTCAACGTCTTTCTTTGAAAAAGAACCATCTCTTGACTTGTCACGGCTTTGATCACGACCATGAGGAGTCTTACTCCTCCCCCTTGTTTTGCTTCGGCCTCTCACAACAAATGCTTTGAATGAGAGGAACCCGCTGATTTTCTTCTAGTTTCTTCATTCAACAGCTACTAGTGACTTGGCCCATTGTGACAACTCCATCGGGCGCCGAATTACTAACTGTCACAACCAAAGTCTCCCAACTTTCGGGCAAAGAACTAAGTAGCATCAAAGCCTGCAACTCATCATCAAAAATAATTTTCATAGAAGCAAGTTGGTTAACAATACTCTTTATTTCATTCAGATGTTCCGGAATAGGGCTGCCCTCTTTATATTTTAAATTAACCAACTTACGAAACAGAAAGGCTTTATTTGTGGCTGATTTTCTATCATAAAGACTCTCTAATTTTTTCCATAAATCATGTGCTGAAGTTTCAGTAGCAACATGATGAAACACACTGTCATCAATCCATTGACGGATAACACCAACGGCTTTTCGATTAAGCCTCTTCCACTCATCATCTTTCATATCAGCAGGTTTGCCACTATCACCCTCAATGGGTCCATACAAGTCTTTACAAAATAATAGGTCCTCCATTTTAGTTTTCCAAGTTACCCAATTACTTCCATTGAAGCTAGACATGCGACCCACATTCCCCTCCATTGATTTACACAAATAAATAAACCCAAATAAACCGTAAGCTCTGATACCAGTTGTTAGGAAAAATCGATGTGATTCCCCACAAGTAAATCAATCAATGGGAATAAAAACTAATGCGGAAAAATTAAATCAAAGGCAACACAAGAATTTTTACGTGGTTCCCTCAATGTGAGGTACGTCCACGGGATCGAAATCCGATTCCACTATCAACCAAAGAAGTTCCAAACGATTACAAACGAGACACTAATGGTCTCACAAAACCACCCTTAGGTGAATTCCAAATAATCACAAATAAATAAGAGGAAAGACCTCACCAAATAGATGAACCGAAATCTTCAGAACCAGAGTTGAAGAAGACCCAAAATAACGAATCAAACACCAACCGAAGATGCACCAAAAACCAAGCTTCCAAGAAAACCGAAATAGACCCAATATCACAATCTTCGGCACTGTTCTCAAGAGATGTACAGACCCAATAATGGTATATATATATTATTAAAACTTAGGTTTTATAATCAATCCTAATGGTATCCAAATTAGATTGGGGCTCAACAAATATAATATTAAAAATATATTATACTAAACCAAGTCCAATTAAAACTCTTTTTTTCAAAACCAATTGGATCCACACTCCACCAAGGAGGTATACCCAACAATATTTTGGAAATTGTTTTGGTTATTTTTCTAAATTAAAAATATATATATATTTAGGGTAAATATTAATTTTATTGTAATTATTTATTTATTTTTTTAATGTGTTTTGTATTTACTACATTTGTGTGTTGTATTTTTTTAATATTTTAATTATTTTTTAAAATTTAAAATTTTGAAAAAAATATATTTATTTTTATTTTAAATATTTTCTTATTTTTATTTTAAATATTTATTTTATTTTTAAATATTTTTTTACAAATTTTAATTTTTTAATATTTTAAAATATTATTTTTAATTTTTAAATATTTCATTTTTTTAAAAAATTTTAAAAAAAAATTGAATCGCCCATATATATCTAAATCATAACAAATTATTTGGTTAATACTTAAAAAATATAAAAATATATTTTTATTGAAAAATAAAAAAAAAATGTTTTCTGAAAAAAATTAAAAAAATAATTCTAAAGAACAAAATTAAAAAAATTAAATTTTCTTTTTTAAAAATAAAATTTAAAAATAACTTAATTATGAATTTGAAAAGAGTTTTGAATCAAAGCGTTTGATTATTTCATGGCCAACATCGAGGTCTTCATGTTGAAGTCACTGCAACAATGGAAAGCTCAACGCTTGTGTATAGTGTGAAAGGCCTGGCAAAAACCTATCACATACACAATCACAATGATTAAAAAAAAAATAAAAACAACAAACGAAATAAATGAAATAGACAACAAGAGTACAAGAAGAGAAAGACACAAATTTACATATATCAAAATGGAATTTGATCAAGTATACAAGTGAATTGCAGGAACCATGGACTTGGACCTTTGACTTGTTACAAAAGTCCTTTCTTCCCTTTGTTTTGTGGTTTTGGTTATTAGATACTGAAGATATATTTGTTCCCTTCCATTTTCAATAGCATGACTTGTGCTCTATATGTTTTGGTGAATTATTTATTTATTTATTCATTTTTGAATGTTTTATGTTGTTTGGTCCAGACTAGATATGGGTGATGGGGGCAACTAATTAGGCTTATTTTGAAAAGATAGTTAAAAGTTGAATTTTTGATTTTTTTTTTTTAGACGTATAAAAAATATAAAAGATAATGTGACTCAAAATGGGTTAAAAGCCGACTTTTGGCTACTAATCCATTTCCCAAAAGAGCCTTAAGACCCTGGTTGGTAGAACTTTTTTTAAGTTAAAAGCTAATAATCAGAAAGCATAAGTTAAAAACACCCCACCCCAACTTTCAAATAATCAGCTTATTTAAGTTATTTCTGCCTAATAAGCTATAGACAGAAACTGCACCAAATAATCTGACACAGACTCCCAAATCAAAATAAACTAAACACCAGAATAGATCTACATTAAGAAATATAAAAACTTTTATGTCCAACTTGATTTGTCACTGATTTCAATTCTAAAAATTACGTCACAAGCTAACCTTAATATGGTATTGCAATTTTGAGCCTCCCAACAAACTCATATATTAAATAAAAAAAAATATTATAAAATTTATAAATTTATAGTTGAATTAGCACAAAAACTAATTCTTAGTCGTTACATCATAGGCATAAACTTAGTTCCATGCATTTTTCATACTAGGTGCACCTTTTTATTTGAAAACAAAACTAGTAAACTATATATATAATATATACATATATATACTTGGATATATGCAATGCATATGTACATAGTTTACATAATTTATATAAGAAAAATGATGTATAAGCTCATTTTGTAAACTCAATTTCTAAGTCTAGTGATGTATCAATTAGATAATAAATAAGAGAGAGAGAGAGAGAGAGAGAGAGAGAGAGATTACTTAAATATTTTAATAAAGTGTCATATTATTAAGTCTAAAATGTAGATCTAATTTTTAGATATGAATAATAATGCTCTTTATATAATATATATTAATAATCGGGAGTAGACATTTAATAAATAAGCTTTAAATCACTCATTTGATCAATAATGGTAGTGGTGGTAGTTGATCCAAACATTTTTTTTTTATCCAAATTAACTCATTTTCTACTAATTATGGAAATTTTTTCTACTAACTTTAATTTTTCATCATATCGAACACTAAAAAATAATATTACAAAAACATGTGAGCTAAAACAAATGATTCATTAGTTCTTAGAGATATCTAAGGCTAAACTAGGGGTAATTTTTAAGGGGAATTTGAGATCAGCTAATATGAATAGATTATTTTATTTTATTTTATTTTTCGTTTTTTGAGATAAGCTAATATGTATATTTTAGAGAACAAAGACATTAAATAAAGGGCACTAGGACAATAAATTTAATTTTAAAATTATTGGAGTAATGTCCAAGCTCTAATCTTTTGGGGTCATAAAGAAAATGATAATTTGAAAGATCATATCATCCTTACTTATTTGTTTGTGTCTACTATTACACTTGTTTACACATATCACCACCACCGCTAGCTACCTTGAGTGACTTTCAACGATTGGCGGTGGTCCAATAAAAAAAAAAAAAATTATCTTTAAAAATAATAATTTGTCATTCTTTTAAATAATTTCATTAATTATGTTCTTATAACCATAACAAAACAATCATTGGATTTAATGACATACGTCCCTTACAGATAGAATGCTCAACAACTTTTCCTTATATGAAGGGATGTCATACTATATTCATAATTATATATAAATAAATTTGCTAAATTTCTAGGAGTAATGAATAACTTACAGTCTTCTATAAAATAAAAAAATAAAAAAAATGAATAAATTACAATTATTTCTATAATATTAACTAAATTACATTGATCTCCTTCATTAAAACATCAATTTTAATAACATTAATGGGGTCATTGGAAATTGTCTTTGACGGTAATTTTGTATTAAAAGAAAATAGTGTTCTTAAACTAACAAATGTTTTTCAGTTGTTATTGTCAAACTTGTAGAATCTATAAACTAAAAAGCTGGGGAAAAAATCCAACAAATTCTACATCTATGATTTTTTATAATAAACTAACAATAAATGACATTTATCAAATTAATAGAATTGATATTATTAAGTAATATGTGAAAAATTAAAGGTCATACCATATATATATTGTAGAATACTCATGAAAAGTCAAAATAAGAACTTTAAAAAAATTAGAGGCATCCTATATCCATTGTAGAAATATTTATATAAATTATACAAACAAGACCTAAAACAATTTGAGGAAACATGGGCAACCCTCCTTATTTCGTCTCATGGCCATAATTCTTTATTCTCAAATTATCTGCCCCTATCCCTAATGCACACTCCCAACCAAACATCTCCCTCCAGATACATTGGTGTAATTAAAATTTTGAATATATATATTTTTTAATAAATAATGCTTAGGACCCCCTTTTGGGGATCACCCCCTCACCCCCCTTTGCCACGTGGCGGGTGGTGATTGGAGGAGCAGGAAAAAAAAGAAAAAGAAAAAGAAAAGGGAACCAATGAGAGAGAGAGGGGGTCAAAGGGGGATGAATCATTGTTGTTTTTTAATAATCAAGTGTCGGAACAAGTTTGTGTTCATTTTAACTATAAATAATATAAAAAAACTCATGTATCTTTACATAGAAAATGAGAGACTTCGTGAATAATACGTAGATCAACATAGAAGGTTAAAAATAATTACAAATACACAGAACGTGTATTTTTTTATGTGCAAAGAAACTACAGTAAAAGCTGCACTCTCGCTTTTTGGTAAATAATTTTTTAACTTTTCACTATCTTGTAATTTTTCAAAATGTATTGATTCCACCCAAAATGATAAGCTATACTATTTTGGACCAATAAAAATTAATATTTTATTTATGCACTTATATTTTTTAAGTGGGTGAACAAAATCGAATTCATCATCTTGAGTTGTGGATGATGTATGTAAGAAGTGCATTGGTCAGAATATGAGTTGTTAGCATCATGATGATTCTAGATAGACAGCTATGACTTTATATATCCTTATTGCCTTCCAACAAGCCAGTGGACCATCTCTCCAGACATACCCTACTTATCCTCTGCCTCATCCAAACATCTATCTCATACCCAACAACAAATTGGTTTGGAATGTTAGAAGATGTTAGAAGCTCCACACTCTTATCCACTACCAAATAATTTTTTTGTTATGAAGATAGACCACTCAAATTTCATTCATAATGAAATGAGATTATGAATTTATGAAGATCGAGTAATAATATACAAATATAATTTTATACAAAAAATTTCTAGCGTGATTTTATGGCTTCATATAGTTCTTCATTTCAAATCAAAGCACACATTACATATCTCAAATTATAAAAATATTACCGTCACACCATTCTATATTAGTTTTATGTATGTAATTGTGTTTGTAAAATCATTTTCCATGAAATTGGCTAGTCAAATTTCTTCTACATCATTCCCTCTCCAAAAGGCCTAAAAAACACATAATGATAAGCTTCCAAGTGCTCTCATTCTCTAAAGCCTAGCTTCAAACACAAATCAAGAAAACATTACTCAAACCATCAAATACTCTCTCACATTACACAACAGCTCAATTTTTTCCCATTTCAGAAAATATCCATATAAATGATTATATCATACATGTTGTTACAATACAAGAGAATTATAATGCAAGTGTGCCGTCATGGCATTGCTGTTTCTCTTGTCCACATATAACTTTTATCAGGAAGTTTCAACGACATTATCTTCCATATGGGTTAATTGAGAACATTGCCAAAATACGTCATACCTGTTTAGTAATCCAATGTGGACATCTTGATATAACATTTTTCAAAAACTAGACTCTTCGGTTGTCGGTCGCCTCAAGAAATATCGCAAACTATTAGCAATAACCTGCCAAGATCGATCAGGATAAATATCACAGCTCATAAATACGTAGGCAGTAGTTATAAGAGCCCATTGAGAGAGGTTGGCAAGCTCTTGAGCCAAACTGGATCCTACGAACAAATTCATCATATATGTCTACACTATTATATAAAGCACACAACTCCAAGTTTCTGATGACGCTTACAATCGTCTCTATTTCTGAACACGCATCGTGTATGCTCAACTTCTATTATATATATAAACAGTAATGTTAGGAATCATGAAAAAAATATCAAGAAATGCTTCATGAAAATTTTTCATCCTTTGATTAGTGTGTAGTGTTTTATTATGTGTATAATCTAAGGGTGAAGAATCTTCAAGAAGTAATTCAATATCTTTTTTTCATGATCCCTAACATTACTCGTATATAAATTATTAACTTGATTTTGAAAAATAAAAATTCCTTAAGATAATCATAACGGTCTGTGATATCCTGAATTACCAGTTGGAGGGGCTTGATGAGGGCTTTTCCCCTGTAGTTAACATGAAACTTTGCCTTGGCCAATAAACCCTAGCAAAAAACCAAAAAAATAAATAAATAAATATTGAAAAGGTAAGTGAAAATGTCATGCTACTTTACCCCTAGCATCATTACAACAACAAACAACACTACTACTATTACAATAAAATGGAGATTCTAGATAGCCGCTGAGTTAGTCACTACCTCGGTGTCAAATTCTCCTGATTCAACAGCTATGCTTAGGTCAGTAATGATCGTTACGATATCCACCAGTAATCCAGGGCGGTCTGCAGTTTCCACATACAGCAAGCTGCAAGGTAACATAAAATACAAACTATTCCTTCTTCAACATTTATAGCAGAGCATTATTATATAGCAAGACGCACGGACACGAACGCAGACACATGACACGAACATAAACACGTTGACACAGAAATTTTCAAAATATGTAGGGCATGACACATTGGGGACAAGTACCAAATATATAATTATATTTATTATATGTCATATATAAGGATAAATAATTATTATATGTCATATATATGAATATTTAAGTAAAAATAATACTTTTTAAAATTTAAAGGAGGAGAATATGTATAAATTTATATTGTTTTTGTTTTATCATAGGATTTTGAGTTATTTTATTCAAACTTGTAGTGTTAAGTGTTGGGAAGTGTCCAACGAGCACATTATAATCCTAGAAGTATCCGTGCTTGTTAGGTTATATTGAACTTCAGCCCCAACACTCAATTCTATTAAGTGCACATATTGTTTGGTGAACAGAGCTCCCATCATACTGAGTGGGGAAAGGAAAAGGGATGAAAAAAACATGTTACCTTCGATCAGGGCCATCATCATAAACATTGATGCGGGTTGCTATGTCCACATCGACCTGAGGAATTCCATACATATATAAAAACAATCAAACACTTGTAGAAAAGGGAAATGTTTATGAACCCATGTATTTTGAAATGATTAACTATTTGTGTCACGATAGTACCAATGGAGCAATGTGGCTCCCAGTCATTGACAAACACTGTGCACACATGTCCACTGCCCATTAGGATGCATTGTTAAGTCACCGTAGGTATATTTTAAATAAAATAAAATACAATACAATACAATTTAATTCCCATTTAAAGACCTCATTTTAGTAGTTAACACTTCAAAATTTCATAAATTCTTTTTATGAATAAGATGCAAATCATAAATTACAGGGAAAAGTTAATCCTTTTATTGGAGAGATGTCTCAAAATATTTCCATTTTAATGTTATTAATATATATATAGGATGCTTCTGAACAAATTTCTTTCTTCCTTCTTACAGGAAAAGAAACGTGGGGACAAAAATTGGACCACCATCACAGGTATGAAGAGAGACCATGCGTTCTGAATTGAATCAATTTTATCCCACCACACCCTGCCCTGATGCATACATCCTATTATTTTGGCATTAAACGCAAACAAATATTTTGCCTAAAAGAAGTCAAGAAATAAGTATTTTCTGTTGATAATTTTTTTTTTTAAACAAATATATCTATTTTCTGTTTAAATTCTCGGAACTTATTTGACTAATGAGTTGTGTTGGCAACAGTAATGTTCTATCTACATCTAAATGGTATTAGACATAATTTTATATTTTTCAGATGGAAAGGAGGGGAAGGACCTTCTCCGTTGGTTGCTCAATTCCAAAGGCTGCTCCCATTGCTAACTGGGCACTTGACTCCTGGAACACCAATGCAATATAATTAAGAAATTTATGTAGAGGGTAAATCCAGTAATTAATGCTAATCGTGTATTCAAGGAATACCGGATGATACTCGAGGAGATTGTTTATAATCGTCAAACGAATTGCCTCAAGCAACTCGGGATCATCAACTTTTCTACCAGTGTTACTGCATAAGCCACACCACCAAAGCAATCAAATTTACAATATACCATCAGTTCCAAGGACAAATCCAGTTCCGTGTAAAACACATTCCAAGTGACAATGGGTTAAAAATCATGTCCCGAAATTTCCTACAAACGGTCATTTTTGGATACTATTAGAGCCTATAATTCAATGAATTTCATATCATTACAAATATCTGTGTGTGTGTCCAAGTTGGTTTACATTTAATGTGTGAAGGACTCAAATGCTAACAAAATATGCACAGCACAAGACTTACGCTTTGGTGATGGCAAATTTGGTGTGTTTCCCAGACGAATCAAGATAGACATTTGCCTTCACGACATTCAGCCCAAGGTTCTTTAGTGCATTCATCTACAATCCATTCACAGACAACAGGCGACAAACAATAAGAGGCCTTTCTAAGAGATAAACAATACTAATTGTAATTAGTACTTACATGCAAAATTTAAGTTTGAGAAAGTGAAAAACCAAAAAACAAAGGTACACAATCTTGAACGGGAAATGAACAGTGTCATACAGTGTCAAGAAGGGCTCCGAGGCGATCACCAAAGGTTATCTCCACCACAGTTGCATCAGGATCAGTGTCTTGGTCTATTATAACTTTAGGTGTTGGAATTGTGTCAGTTTCTTGATAACTACCATCCTGCTTATCATACCATTCCCCCAAACCAATCAACCAGTATAAATTGATAATCAAATGAGAAAACAACTTAATATACAATAAAAACTAATCACTCTGGCTATCATTGCCTTGTACCTCCACGGCTGTAGCAGATGATGCTCTTGGAATTATTGTAGTTACTGAAGATGACAATCTGACACAAACATGTCTAAAATCAATGCACAAAAAATGCCCAAAACAATGATGGACTTTGGATTTTGAGTAATGTAATGCATTGCAAAAAAAAAAAAAAAAAATCAAATTGCGGTAGATCAAGATTGTCAGATGGATATGGATTAATAATAACATATAAAAATATGGGAGTTTCAAAGACCGGTTAGATGATCCTATTATGCGATTGATTTTATATTTAATTTTATTGTCAGCAACATGGATTAGCATAATCAACACGGGAGCTTGTGATTATCCATTTCACCAAACACCAATCCATCAAATTCCCATAAACAAAACCAACCAATCAGAAACAATTCACTACAACTTGGCAAGTATTGCCTATACAACAGTTTACCAAAAGAATTATGAAGACACAAGAAGCTAGTAATTCAATTGCAATCATCAACACTAAAATTCAACTTCCAAGGTCCCTAACATGGAGTAAAAAAAAACAAAAAGAAAAACAGATTGATGGATAAACCCAAATCTCAAATTTAACAGAACAGGTCTAAGAACTAATTGAGCAAAATTGCTATAAAAGAACTCAACCATATATATATACACACATGAATGCATACAATTGCTCACCTTCCCTTGGGAGAAATACACAACCGGCGAACTGAATCGAACCCAAGAAAGGCACTTGGGAGACCAGCTCTTGGGAAGGGTTGTTTCTCAAGAGTTCTCAAGTTGGTGTGAAGCCCAAGAGTAGTGCTCCCAGAAGCCGAAGCCATAGCCACAGCCATTTTGCAAACAAACCCACAAATTTAAACAGCAAAAACAACTAAAAACAACAATAAATTTGGAACTACAATTGTGTCTAGTTATAGTACTAAAGGAAAAAAGTGGAAAAAGATCACGAATTTCAAGAGATGGGTGTGGAAGAGATGTGGGGATTAGAATTCAAACATTTGGGTGTGAGAAAAGTAGTTGTAATTTTTTTTCTTGTAATATCAGCCATTGTCATGAGAGGAGAGAGTGGTGTTTTATATACGTGGATATATTATATAGAGAGAATATAATAAGATAGTAAATGGAAAACAATATATGGATTGTTTATTGGAACAAATACATGCAGATGGAAAAAAAATTTATCAATACATGGGATGTAAATGTGTATATGATAGAGTGCAAATGAAAGGTTCTAAGGCTACAAATGTTACTTGCCACCTCATGATTTTTTTTTTTTTGAGTGATTTTATTTACACCATTACTTTTTCTCTTTATACCTTTCATCTCATTACATCACTAAAAAAAAAAACTGTGATTATCATTACACTTATTATATTCCAAAACTAACCCTAAAGTAAGACTCTTCAAAATCATTTCATCTCTTTACACTAAGCTTGTTTTTTTCATTTTTCAAAAAATACTTTTTAGAAAATTCTACTTTCTTATTTTCCGTGTTTTTTTGTTTTTTTTTACTAAATTTTTTTAATATTTTAAGCAATTTTTTTACTTTTTAGACACACCTAACATAAATACACCTAAAAAGTAAAAAAATTGTAAAAAAAATCTTTTAAAAATTCACTAAATACCAAAAATATAAAAAAAATATAAGAATTCAGTACATTTTTTGTATTTTTATGTATTTATTAATTTTTTAAAATATTTTTTCACAAATTTTTTACTTTTTAGATACATCTAGGTAAGGTGCATCTAAAAAAGTAAAAAAAATGCTTAGAATTTTAAAAATATTCATTAAAAACAAAAAAAAAAAACATGAAAACCAAAAAACTCAGTTTTCAAAAAACTTAATTCAGAAAACTCAAACCAAACACACTGAATAGTTTTTGGAGAGAAAATAAGAGAACAGAGAAAGACGCAGTAAGGAAAAAGAGAAAGACGCAGGGAAGACAGTGAGTGGAACTCATAGCGAAGTGCATGTTCGGTCACACAGTATTAAACTATTTACATTCCTCCAGTGTTATGTTACCGGAAAAAATAAATTTATCCAGCATTTTGTTGCTATATATTTACATAGCCACTTTTTTCCAAACAATGATTTTTAAATTTGTGTCGGGCCTATTTGGTAATACAATACTAATGAATTTGAATTAATCCAGTGCCATATTACTAGACAAACTTTTTTTTCCAGCATATGTTGCCGTTCAATTGGATGACAACAAGAAATTAATTCGGGAATATGTTGTCGTTCGATTGAAAAATATAAAAAAATGAAATTGGAAATATATGGTAATGAACAGCTAAACAAATTAAAAAAATTCGCCTTGGGTTATCAAAAATATATCTTTTATTCGGCAATTAGTTACCAGACATATATTTTTTGTTCAGCAATGTGGTGCCAGACTATTTTATTTTGTTTGATTTCAAAGCACCGAACAAAAGTCAAAGAACAATCTAGAAAACGAAACAAAAATCTACCAAACGAAGCAAAAATCTACCAAATAAATAAAAAAATTTAACATTTCAATTTTCTTATGATTTTTCACCACCGTTTCTTCTACTATTGCTGTTCTTCTATGATCAAAACACTATGATTCTCACTTTTTAAAAAGAGATGCATAAGAAAAAAGAAAAATTGGGAAAGGAAGAAGAGGGATAGGGATTAAAGATTATGGGATGTAAGGAGATAATAAAATATATTTAATTTTAGTATTTTGTGTAATTTCACACATAGATTAAATTAGAAAAGGAAAAAAAAAATCTTATATGAATGGCATAAAAAGGTAAAATAATTATGTAAACAGAATTAATTTTTTTTTTCTTTTTCTTCTCTCACTTACATATAGTTTTTCTTATTTATTAATATTTAGTACTATGTATCTGGTTAAAAAAACACATTGGAGACATAGAAATCAAATAATAATAATAAGAATAAGAATAAGAATAATAATAATGTTATCTATATGAGTGTGATCTCCACCACCAACGGCCCCTTACCTCATCTTTCTTGTGTTTTCCCACATTGAGTGAATAAGGCAGCAACAACAGCGACGCGTTTGGTTAAAAAAAGGCCTCTCCAAATTATGATATCAATCACATATCTACTTTTCTCTCTCTCTCTCTCTCTCTTTGTCTCTCTCTCTCTCTCTGAGTCCTTAGTTGCGTGCAATGCTGACATGGAGCACATACCTGCACGAATATCCACAGTTCTTCTTACACGATACGACATGGTGGAGGGAGCTGTGATTAGTTGATTGGTAGGATTAGTAACCGTAACAAAACTGTTCACGGATGGTTTACCTAGATGTGTAATTTGGTTCGGTACTATTGATATTTAAATTAATTTTTTTTTATTGAATTGATAATGTTAATTTTATTATTTTGAGTATCGATGGAAATTGTTTCTCTCATTAAATCGAATTGAACTAATTGAAACGGTTTGACTCGGTATGATTTAATCGGTTTAAAATCTTTCAAATTTAAATTATTTTTTAATAAGAACATTTATACACAAGTTTTAATTTATGAACTTATACTCTATTAAGTCCTCATTAAGATTTTTTAGACTTTCAAATTCCGTTAAATTTTTAATAGTTAGAATTACTTTTTAAATAATGATTGTTCATCATTTATGGTTATTTATAAAGAACATGATGATTTGATATTTATTTGATTTTCAAAACTTTAAATTTAACTTTCAAATTGAAAAAACTAAAAAAATAAAAAATAAAAAATTATGAATAAATAAATTGAAAAAACTAAATTATTTTTTTGTGCAAAACTAAAAATTTTGTATCTATAAAGAGTTATGATAATGGAATATTGATGTGCAAAACTAAAAAAAAAAAAAAAAAAAAAAAAAAAACTAATAATGTTCTTAGTTTTAAAACTGAAAAAATCTAATAATATTCTCGATTTTATTAGATAGTTGAATAAACCAAGAAGTATAATGGTAAAATCATTTAATCTCATGTTCTGTTTTTTTTTTTTATCAATTAATGAAACAATTCTCTAGAACATTACTATGCAAAATTAATAATGTTCTTAGTTTTAAAAATTAGAAAAAACTGATAATATTCTCAATTTTACTAAATAGGACTTATTGGTTTAAAAAATCTTATATATGACCTGAACTACCATAATATTTGTTAAATAGGACTTTTAAATAATTACTCTTTTTAATAAAATCACTAATCTATATAAAAATATTAAATTAGTTAATTTGTCCACCACTTCAAATATATGCCATCCATTTATTTATTAATAATACTTTTCAATTTCCAGATTCACAAAAATACAAAAAAAAAAAAAAAAGTAAAAAATACTAGGACTTCAAAAATAAAGAGTTAGAGTTAACATTATATATGATAGAGTTCACAAACTTAGGTTATAAATATGATAAGATTAATACTTTATTATACTAATTAATGTCATTATATTATTTAATATATATATATATATATATATTATAAATACAATATATGTTAAGGCGATCGGTTTCGATTTAGTTCGGTGTATAAAAGTTCTTGAACTGATACTGAATCAAAAACAAAAAAATAAATCAAATTTAAAAACCGCACATATCGATTATTATTAAAAAAACAAACTAAATATAAATGATTCAGTCCGATTCAATCAATTTGGTTGGTTTTTTTTATTTTTCTTATATCCCTAGGTTTACGGTTTTTCTTTTTATATATTTTTGGGCAAAAAACACTTAATCCCCTTGTGGTTTTGGATTGTCGTAGATGAATCTCTGACGTTTGAAAATATGTAAACATCTCTCTTATGATTTTAGACTATGACGTTTGAAAATATGTAAACACCTCTCTTATAATTTTAGACTGATTTACAATTATTACTTTTTTCCATCCAAATAAACAACAAGTGAGTTGCATGCACCCATTTCAATGTATTGGTCCATTTATGGTTTTCTCTCCAAAAATGATTTGACTAAAAGACCCAAATGACCCTATCATTCACTATATAAAGACAATGCTATGAAATTGATATTATATTCTATCATTCACTGTATAAGACAATGCTATGAAATGGATATTATATTCCATCCAAATTGGAGGGAAAAGTGGAACATCCCGGAACAATTACCCTCTCCCTTTTATTTTAAGTTTTTAATTGTTTATTTTTTTAATTATATTTTATCTCTTATTTTTTTTATTTAATCAAATATTTATCTTTTTAATTTGTCTTCCACTTTATAGTGTCTTTTTATTTTATTTTTATTATTTATCTTTACTATTTATTTTTTTTAAACTTTATTATACAATTTATTAGGAATATTTAAAATGCCTTCTGCAAGCAACATTGGAGAGAAAACACTTGATTATATTTTATTAAACTTTATTATACAATTTGTTTTTTTCTATTATATTTAATCTCTTATTTATTTATTTTATTTGATCAATATTTAGTTGTTTAATTTGTCTTCCACTCTATAGTGTCTTTTTTTTATTTATTTATTGTTTAATTTCCTTTCAACTTTATCATACAATTTGTTAGGAATATCTAAATGTCTTTTGCAAACAACATTGGAGGGGAAACACTTCATTTAAATTTTATTATACAATTTGTTTTAGAATCATAAAAATGATATTTTCTTTAACAAATTAGTTTTATTTTTTTTAAGAAAAATAGAAGACTGAGTTCAATCAAATATGATGAATTAGATTCTTCATGACATAATTTTTGAAAACTATTTTTAATGCTAAAATATATGTGATTTTTTATTTAGTTATTTTGGTGAACTTTTTTTGTATTAAGTTGTATTATTTTTATTGTATGGTTTAATTATTATTAGCTGTATGATTTATTAGTATTTTTTTATTTTTTACAATTTAAGTTAACATTTGCGTAGTTTGAATATTATTATATTATTAATTTTGTACAATTTGAATTAATATTTTTTTATTAGTCTTTATGTTTTTTTAG
This sequence comes from Camellia japonica, assembly GCA_030407325.1. Classification (NCBI taxonomy): domain Eukaryota; kingdom Viridiplantae; phylum Streptophyta; class Magnoliopsida; order Ericales; family Theaceae; genus Camellia; species Camellia japonica. The sequence goes on along the minus strand of JAPPVO010000010.1, from coordinate 81,000,254 downwards.
TAAATAAAAAATGATATTTTCCTGTTCAAAAAAATAATTTTAAATAATTGTTATTTACATTAATTTCAAATCATACAAATTATTTTAATTATGTAAGTTTTTATATATTTATTGAATCATTAATTTAAATTTTTATTATATATGTTAAATATTAGTCTTATTTTAAAGATTTTGTTGATATTTTTTTTGAATAATATTAATTTTATAAAAATTGAATTTATATATTAAAAATTATATGTATTTTATTAAATAAATTAGATAAATTAACACTTTGCACCCCTGTACTTTACACCAAATCCCACTTTGGTTCCTACACATAAATAAAATCATGGCAGTTAACCCATTACACTTCTGGTTCAAATCCCACTTTAGTCTTGCACATGAAATTGTGACAGTCAACCCCTACACTTTTAATAAATCTCACTCTGGTCCTACACAAGTGTCAATATCTCTTTTCTATTACTTCACTTTTAAATTTTTAACAAATCTAGTCATGTGACGAAAATGTGACTATAAAATAAGGGTAAAAAAGAAAAATCATTTACGTTTTTCACCAATATACTTTGTCATACTTGATAAGCCATGAGACTTATATAATACTATATATATATGGGGGGGTAAATTTGGGACGAAAATGCAAGAAATAGAGTTTTGAAATTTAAAAAAAAATGCGACAAAGAAATCAAAGAGAAAGAAAAAGAATAAATAAAAGACTGTGTTACCGTAAAAACAGAGTTTCATGATTCCAATTTATGCAAAACACTAATTCATCTCCTTAATTGTTTACAATCTACATTTTGTTTCAGCGTAATATAGTCATATTATGATGTAAAGTTTGAATAAATGTGAATTATTAGAAAATGTAGATGCTTTTCTTTTCTTACTTCATGCGGTAATCACATTCTTATCACATAACTAGATTCTGTTAAATAGTTAAACAATTGAATAACAAAAATGAGACATTGACACTTATCTAGGGACCAAAGTGAGATTTGACCAAAAGTATAGGGGGATTGACTGTTACAATTTCATGTGCAAGGACCAAAGTGGGATTTGATCAGAAGTGCAGGGGATTGACTGTTATGATTTCATGTGTAGGGGGCCAAAGTAAGATTTGGTGCAAAGTGAAATTTAACCCAATAAAATTGAATAAAATTTGTTTTGTTTTTTAATTAAAAAAGTGAGGTAAGTGATGTGATGTGATGTGATGTGATATGTGCTGTGTAAAAAGAGAAAGGAGAGAGAAAAAGTGCATGTGTGTGACATGTGTTGGGAGAGGTGAGTGTGTCAGTGTGTATAAGAGTAAATTAATCTTTTTGACATAGGCATTAATGACGTGATGATTGCATATTAGTCCAAAATCATAGAAAAGTGTCTATATGTTTTCAAACGTCAGAAGGTCATTTGCAACTGTCCAAAATCACAAAAGGTTAAGTTATTTTTGCCTAATATATATTTTTAAAGTTAATTATATCAACACCTTTTAATTATTAACAAATATTATTTTACTTTTATGAATCCGTATGATGTCTATGGCCCAATCTAACCATCAGCCAAACAAGCGCCCTGACCAGGTCCTAAACCAAATAGATCAGCTTAGTCGGCCAAGACCGCTAACCATGTTAGAGGGTCGATTCCTCACAAACCACAAGGGCAATAGAACGTGGCAGACAAGTACGATTGAAGGCTCCACCTACCACTTAACCCTTGCAAAAATCATAGGGCACAAGACCCTAGAAAGATACGCCACGTGGCATCCTTCAAGAGGTGCACTCTGAATCCATCTAAGGTAAGCACAACAAATAAGGTAAAAAGAGAAAAACCCTATTCATGCACACACACATTATTATCTATCTTTTTTACTCTTGAATCAAGAACACTAACTTGATTGTCGGAGGACTTGAGAGGAAGATACCCACCTATGAATCCTTGTGAGTTTGTTTTGCAATTACCAGACAAGAGCTTGGGTTCGACAACTTGGGCCAGCTCAATTTCATCAAGAATAGGGAAGTGAGTTTAAATTGATGCTTACAAGAGGAGTATGGATAGATGTGGATCCAAATTCAAACTCACATAAATGATCTGAATTGTTTACTTTGTAAGTTCCGTAATAAAAGTCATCCATGTAAAAAACAATTTCATTAGACATCTATAAATATAAGAATAAATCACATTTTGTTTTATAAAATAAATAACAAATAGGATTGTAAACTTAAATAATTCATTTTGTAAAATAAAACGTGATTTGTTTTTGTGTTTATAGTTATCTGATAAACTTAATTTTTTGTATGAATAACTTTTACTGTGAAACGTATGAAGATAGATGATTTGGATCATCAAAGTGAGTTCGAATTAAAACCCATAAGAGGTGTATGGATGGGTATGGAGAGATGAAATATGGAGATGAGTTGATCCCTCCCAAATAATCCCAATATTACAAAATTAGTGAATTTTTTTTTTTAAGAATTGGTGTGATAAATACTTTTTTAGTAGTTTTTTTGGTTTTTAAATTATTAAATTGAAGTTAATGTTAAAAAAAAGAGAAGCACCAATAAATATCATTTTCATATCTTAGGAACCAATAAGTCTTCCAAATAATCTAATGAACCCAATAGTCCTATTTTTGTGGAAATGACAGTATAACCCTATAGTTTACACGCGTAGATGCTAGTTAATACCCATAAATGAATGAAATCCCCACAGTTAGAAATTATACATTTGTCCAAAACTTATTAAAGGGTTTTCGTACTCTTTTTGGAATGTTTGAATAATTTCATATTTCAAGCCATTGTAAATCAAACGGATTCCCATATTAGAATCCATCCCAAATTTGAATACCCACACCACAACCCAAAAATGTTTACATATCAGAAGATTTTATGCTCAATGGAAATCAATGTGCACGTACACAATGTTTCTCCCTTTTTTTTTTTTTTTTGATAGCATGTTTAATGTGAAATAATGTGGACTTGCATAGTGTGATATTGTGTTTTTTTTTTTTTTTGGTGTGCAAGGCATTTGTGCCATTAGATTCACTTAATTAAATTTCACAAAATAATAAGTTGCGTATCTTACTTTTCTCGCATAAAAGAAAAAATAAGAAAACGTAATGGAAATAAGGGCATAACTATAAACTCAATTTCTAAATAATATATTAAATTCATCTTTTTAAAATCAATGGAACTAATTGATTTATAAAAAAATCTTTAAGACTAAGCGTGTTACCATTGCTTAAGATGAGATTTATGAATAAATTTTCTATACAAAAATGATATGACTACTAAATGTTAAAAACAAATTACCTTTTGTTATTGAAAAAGTTCAGGTTGAATTTAATTTTTTTTGTCCTTAATAAAATTTTTATTTCTAGATAAAAGATTTTAAAAAAAAAAAATCACTTAAGAAAAACATTCGAAAATAATTTGTTAACACTTGTCAAATATTATGAGTTTTGTTTCCCCCTTTTTGTCACATGTAAAATCGAAACAAAATCACAAAGTTCTTTTTAGCTTAAATAGTTAAATGTCACTTTTTTAGTCTAACCCAGAGCCGTATCATATTGAGGTAGAGTAAGAATTTCATAAATTATATATATTTTTATTATTTTGAAATTAAATTATGATTAGGATTTTGTTAAACAGTCTAGATTTTTTAGTCCTTTCCTATACTATCGATGCTCTACATATTAAAAAAAAGTTGTTAAGCATGATAAAATTGATAAGTGGAGTCAATTTCAATGATAAATAAGAATGACAATTTATTATTGTAATTTTATACCGAATGAAAAATTAAATATTTTATTTTATTTGATTCTAAACATACTTACGGTTTATTTTTTTTTAGAGACAAACATAATAAAATAAATATGCTATAATTATTGGTCGACTTGATTTTTTTTTTATTTTTATGAATGCTATACACAAAGAGTTCTAAAAAATAAATGATTTAGATCATCGAAATAGAACCTGTAATGAATTTCACTGACCCAAACAATACCTCTCCAATCCAAATTTAGGCTCGAGAGAATCCAATCCTAAAAGAAAATACTATAAAAAAATATGGAAAAATTATCCATAAGTCCCATGTAAAACATGTGGTCTCCATTTAATCCCAAAACTTTTTCACTGGACTCAAAAGTCCTTTCCCCTCTCTCTCTCTGTTTTTTGCTTCCCTTCCTCTCTCGTTTTTTTTTTTTCTGGTTTTTTGCTTCCCTCTTTACGACCTCCGATCTGAACATCTATGCCGATCTGAACCTCTGCGGCACCCACCGTCACCACTTTCTCCACCACGCAGATCGATTATTGACGCCGAAGATCTGATCAGAGTGACCAGATTTGGTACGATGCAGAACTGAAGAACAAGAAGACGATGAAAACAAGACAAGAAGACGCTCATCCTCAGATCTGTGCTTAGATTGAACAGATTTGTGTATATATCTTTGTCAATTTCTCTCTCTTTCTCTCTCTATTTACAGATTTTTTTTGGGATAGTTGTTGATCTATAGTTGTTGTTGTTGATGATGAAATAGATCTATAATATAATTGAAACAGATCTGTAATGACTCAGATTTGTACAGCTATCACACAGATTTGTAATGAGAAAATTTTCGAATTCCGAAAGTAATTTTCGAGTTTTAGTTACAGGTGGTGAAAACTGTAAAATTTTGCAGTTTGAATTTTTTTTTTTGGTGCTGGAATGAATCATGGTTTAAAACTGTAAAATTTTGCAGTTTTATAACATGCTTTAGAACTGTAAAATTTTACAGTTTCATAACATGTTTTAAACATTCCGACGACTTTCCGGCGATGTTGAACATTCTAACGAGTCTCCGGCGACCGTTTGACGGAAGTCCGACGATAGTAAGATGTGAACAGTGTCTGTAAATTAAAAAAAAAAAAAATTTTTTTGGTAACAATTAAAAATGTGTTGGACTAATTGGTGCAAGTATTTTGTTTTGGGATTAGCTGGATCTTGAACTTAGTACATGGGACTTATCAGTAAGTTCCCCAAAAAATATATATATAGAAGTACACAGAGAAATAAAATTACATTTTTTTTCCTTTTAAAAATGCTTCATGTGATAGCCACATAATAAATCACAATAGGCAATTTAATGGCAAGTTGCCTTTTCTTTTCTTTTTTTTTTAAATTAAAATAGTCAATAAAGACAAAAAAGTTAAAATAATCAATAAGATAAAATGTTACATTTAAATTATAATCATTTTAATAGTATTTGGTAGAGTTTTAGAATTATGATTTGAGAATAGAGTTGTATTTTGAGTTTGTAAGTTTTGGAATTATGATTTGAAAATAAAAAATTTATTTGGTTTTGAGTTTTGAAATTTTGATGTGACATATGAAATGAGAAAAGTTGTTTGGTTATGAGTTTTGAAAAACTTATAACTCATAACCATACATACAATTCAAAACTCTATTGAAAATTATATTCAAAATTTATAACCAAACACTTTTTAAAATTCAATTTCAAAAAATAATTTGTCATTTTGGTCTAAAAAAATAATTTATATATTTAAAAAAATATCAAAACAAATATATATATTTTTTTCAAATAACAGGTGACGATTATAAAAAAAAAATTTACAAAAAAATACAGTATTGTTCCGGTCAACCGGGTAAACCAAAAATTTAAAAATTGTCTGCTTTATCAAACATGTTTTCAAAATGTATTTTAAAATTGATTTGGAATCATAATTTAAAAATTCAAATCCAACACAGCTTTAGAATGTAAGAGTGGAATTAATTTTACAAAACTCTACCAAACACAGCTTTTATTTTTTCTCTCATAATTATCAAATCAACTATCAAAAAAAGTTCACTAATTTTTCAAACATAACTTTTTTAATCAAGTTAAAATAATAATAAAAAATTAAAAAACAAATTAAAATAACTAACTTCCAAAGGAGCCCAAAATATCATATTGCACCTTAATCGATAATATTGATAATAACAATTGAAAAAAAAGATCCCAAAGTGTGATTTAACCTCAAATACAGGGTTCAAAGTGTAATATAGGCAAAACAATAAAACCCACATCGAAGAAACTAGAAACCAGAGAGGTTTTAGGAAGAAGATCAAGAAGAAGAGAATGTCGAAGTCTTGCAAGGGCCTAGCAATGGAACTGGTCAAGTGTCTCAGCGAGTCCGACTGTGTTAAGGTACCTCCTCTATATTCTCTCCCCCCCCCCCCCCCCCCCCCAACACACACACATATCTCTTGTATGTATATGATACAATCACAAGAAATCTACATAAACTTGATTAGCTCTTGTTTACACAAAATCTCAAAAAACCCTTTATCAATACTCCTAGATTTTAAGGATAAATCCTATTTCCTAGATTCTAAGGATAAATCATATTGATCTTGCCTTGTTTTGTAGCTATTTGCATAAGATTTCATTGAAAAGTGGGCTTCTTTTTTTCTTTTCTTTTTTTTTAAATTATAAATTATTCATTCTGGTTGGTTGAACTTTTGGATTCCAAGGAAAGAAACTTGTAAATTGCTAATTTAAGTATTAAAAAAAAAATTTACCCAATTGGATTTGGGATTTTGAGCTCAGCTAGACCCAATGGTGTAATTTGTTGATTGTTTGTCAATTCTTCAAGTAGATGTAGACATCAGATTAATGTTGGGGCATGGTGAGAGGTCTGATTGGTTTCAGCTAAGATATTGGTTTCAGCTAAGATGTTGTTCTGCATCAATGAAAATTGAGATTATAGAAATATACTCATTTTTTCGTGGTTATGTATGCATGTATGTGTATATATAATTTAGATGAATGTTTAGATCTCTCTTTACATAAGGTTAAAACCTTTACATGGGTTGCTTTTTTTTCATTTAGGTTGAGAATCGACCATATAGGGAATGTGCCAAGGAGAAGAGCCCATCCATATCAAGCGAGTGCGTGGGACTACGGGAAACATATTTCAATTGCAAGAGAGGCCAGGCATGTTTTATTCATCCTAGTTTACGTTACAAGTAGCGTTCCTTTATTTCAATATTTTGATTAGTTTGTTTCTAAAATTTAGTGTAGGCTATTCAAGTCTGCTTTTGACATATTGCAAACTAGGATACAATCAAAGTGATAACTGATAATGAGCATGCTTTTCCACCGACCCCCACTTATTTTGAAGCCTCATCTATTGGCTGTATGTTTGAGATTACTCTCTTGGTCTGTAGTTGTGCATGTATTGTTATTTGAATTGTGAATTTTATCATGAATAATAAGTTATGACCTGTATAACCTCTGTTTGTGGCCTTTTTGAAAACTTAAAAGAAAGCTTGATTAATTTGGTGTGCATATGTCCATCATGAATAAAGATTAAGAGATCACTATTATGTCAGCTTCTTTCTTCTCTTTTGAGTTTTTAATCTATTCTTAAATCTAAATTTGTTCACTATTTTTCATTTTTTTTAGGTACTTTTGTAGAGTGCAAAGTATTATGTTATTGAATTTTTCTTCTCCACCCTTTTCGATGAAATGCAAAATTTTTACTATGAGTTTTCTATTGTATAATTTTATATTTACATTTTACATGGAGCACTATATTTTTCACAGTATTATCACATCTTTTTGTATATTTTAAGCTTATTTTGCGTATACTTTCTAGAAATGTTTATTCACATTAAATTATTATGCAATTTTTCTTTTTTAGTAGGATCTTACTATCCTCGATTCTACAGTCCGATCCAGTAAATCCTTCCATACGATTCAATGTAGGATCCCGATTTTGACAACCTTGACCCTTGCAACCATAGACTCATAAGAACATGGCCGATAGTTAATTATTCTTGTTGTTTCTTTCCTGAACGTTTCCAACTGCAGATTGATGTCCCCAATTTTGTTAAGCTATGTGTAGATAAAAGTCAATGTGTAGGCCAATCCGCTTGTCATTTTTTCTTACCGTACATTCAAATAATATATGTAGGGAAGTGATAGAGGAGTTGTATGAAGTGGTAAGTTTTGGGAAAGAGTTAACTCCAAGTTGGAGATTGGAGAAAAACACTTGAATCTAAAGGATTTAGGATAAGCAGAATTAATATGGAGTGTAATTTTAGTAACAGTCACAATGGAAGCAGAGGAGAAGTGCGTTTGGAGTACTGTGCGATAAATGAGTACCTATTAGACTGAAAGGGAAGTTCTATAAGATGGCTATTAGACCAACGATGTTGTATGGGACGAAATATTGGGCAACTAAGAAACAACATGTAGAGAAGATGAGTGTTGCTGAGATAAGAATGCTAAGGTGGATGTGTGGCAAGATTAGAAAAGATAGAGTTATGAATGAGTATATTCGAGAATGGGTAGAAATAGTACCGATAAAAGATAAGTTAAGAGATAATAGATTGAGATGGTTTGGTCATATACAACAGAAACCAACAGAGGCAGTAGTGAAGAGATGCGATACAGTGACGGTAGATGGTAGTGTTAGGGGAAAGGGTAGACCTAGATTGATGTGGACTAGTGTAGTAAATAGAGATATGAATCTCCTTAATTTGACTAACAAAATGGCCTTGGATAGAGTTGAGTGGAGAAGAAGGATTCATGCAGCCGACCCCATTTGATGGGACTTAAGGCTTGGTTTGGTTTGGTCAATGTCACTTGTATTGCTCAATCAGTGAATAATGTGGCTCTAGATTAGGAGTGATTTTTTTTTATCATTTTGGTGGGGAATGTACTAAAAATGTATATAAGGTGTTCACGCACATCTGGGCCTAAAACCCATTACCTATCATAGAAATAAATGACTTGTATATTCACCTGCTATTAATGTAAGAAGTGCCATTTCAAGTGCCTTGACATTTCATTTTCTTTTCAAAATCCATTTTATCTTTCCAGATTTCCTTGCATGTGCTTTTTGCCTATCACTATAATTCTAGGGCTGGAGAAAAAATTGGGCGGCAGTTTTTGTTACTGGATTTAGAAAGGAATCATACTGCAATTGGAAGTTAGTTCAAAGTGCTGAACTTCTGGTTCTATATATAGTTACAGAGTTTGGATGAACTCTCACTTGCTTGCTGGTTTAGGGAAATAAATTTTCTTTGCATGATTTTCATTTTTTGGAAGTGGAAATTTGTATAAAAAATGAAGGATGTAGATGTTATCAATAAATTTGGGGTGCAGGGTGGAGCATTTATAAATTTTTAGATGAGTTTTTCCCCCAACTTCACTGGATATTTAGGGATAAAAGCTGAGTGCTTTGCTTGAGTCTTGAGGTACTTGTTTAAATTGAATGATGACTTGTAACTGATAATGAGAGTAGAGAGACATTCTTTTATGTACAGAACAGATGATTGTGGACGAATCTGCAAGGACCATTCAGAGAGATTTTCTCACTGCCAATTCTGTAAATATATATATATGCCGACCCCATTTGATGGGACTTAAGGCTTGGTTTGGTTGGTTGGTATATATATATATAAGTAAATCTGGTGCAAATTTCTCTGGTAATCTGATTATTGTAAAACTTCATTGTTGTTAGCTAGGTGCCACTTTAAAATTCTTTCTCCAGAACTGATTTGACTATGCTACGAAATTTAACTGCGAAATCTCTAAATTGGGATTGTTACACAAGTTACCGGTCCATCTTCAGTATTTAAAAAGTTGAATTTAATATTATTTGGAGTAATCAATGACAACAACAACAATGAGGTGTTGTAACTATTGCTTTTGTGTCATTCATCATTAACTAAAAGAGCATTTTGCATCAAGGCATCGTTTTTCTGCTGAGAATGTGAAAGAGAAAACTGCACTTTGCGTGGATCCGGAATTAGTTGAGGTGTGTGTAAGCTGCCCCGGACACCCAGTCATACAAAAAAAAAAATGTGAAGGAGAAAACTGAAAACTGAAAACTGAAATCTGACATCTTACTACCTTTTGGGGTACATTGATGAGAATCCGGATCGTCGGTCGCACTGCCCTGTCGCACTCCCCTGCCGCCCTCCAAAACGACGTCGTTTTGGAGGGTTTTTTTTTTTTTTTTCCTTTTCTTTTTCTTCTTTCTCTCCGGTCTGTGTTTGGTTTTTGAAGAAAACCAGAGGAGAGGAGAGGAGAGGAGAGGGGAGGGGAGGGGAAGGAAGAAGAGAGAGAGGAAGGGAAGAAGAGTTGAAGAAAACCACCTCTCCTCTATCCTCCACTCCGGCCGGATCTGGAACAAAAACCCAATTCATCAAAATCCAAATCAAAATACATAGACAGAATTGTTTTGGTTTGGGTACCATCACTCTCCCTCTCTCCAATGTCCGATCAGTAAATTCAATCGGCACAGAATCGAGATCTTCAATCGCCCAAGTGGGTTTTCTCAGTGCCCACAAAAATGGAAGCTCCGATTTCTCAAGCCCATGAGCGTTCTCGTGAATTTCTTCTTTGTTGAGTTTACACTCACTCCCAAACCCAACAAAAAGAACCGATCTGGGTTTCTGATAATCAAGCCATTTGAAGATTTGAGTCCAATTCTCATCTCTGGTTTGTTTTTGAGCTTTATTCGATTTCAATGGCGGAAGCAAACCCACTGGAATCACAGGCTTCCCAATGATCTGCTCGAACAAGCTCAAATACATATATTTGCAAAACTCTTTTCCATTTTTTGTATTCACCTCTTTTCCATTTTTTTTAGATCAAAGGATCCAAAAAATATATATACATTTGCGGCAAAGAAAAATATAAACAGAATATGAGATGTATGTATATAAACAAAATATATACATTTTAGATCTCCAGATCTGCCTCGTTTGTTTTTGTTGTTATGTTTTCTGAGGAGAAGTGGCTTCTTCAAGTACTTGGAGAATTTCTTATCTTCGAAGCCGATTCATCTGAGCTCTGTTGCTTCTAGGTATCAGAGGACTCCCCTCTTCTTCTCCCTTCCTCTCTCTCTTCTTCCCCTCCCCTGCCCTCTCCTCTCCTCTGGTTTTCTTCAAAAACCAAACACAGACCGAAGAGAAAGAAGAAAAAGAAAAGAAAAAAAAAAAAAAAAAAAAAAAAAAAAAACCCTCCAAAACGGCAGGGGAGTGCAACAGGGGAGTGCGACCGACGATCCGGATTCCATTGATGAAGCTTCTATAGGTTTTCTTTTCTTTGTCCATCTTCTAGGCATTCCATTTATCACCAAAAAAAATGTTACTTAAAAGCATTGATGCCACTCACGTGCACCTGGGTATCTAGAGCTTTAAATGCACAAGTAATCTTCATCAGTATAGACTGTTTGGCACCATATGTTTTGTCTAAAAGGGTTACATGTATCTAATTTCAAAGAAAACCTGTTCTGGTCATGGGTTGAAATATTGCTAATGCTGGCAATAAGGAGAGCAGAAAAAGTAAAATTAAAATTAAAGTGGCGGAAATTTTTGGAAATTGATTGGTTTCAAGTGAAACGCAATTGAGACCAATTAGAACTACGCATTAACAAGATTTTAGCGTTATATGAGTCTTCTTTTAGGATTATTTGGGTTGCGATTAAATCTGATTATATATATATTTTATTTATGTTATGTTTCATAGGTTATGGTTATTTTGTTAATTTTTGAATTTTTTCGAATGAGTTGTAGAGGTCACCCATGTGCCATCATATGGATGGTTATTATTTACGGGTCTTATCTAGTTTTAGTTAAGTTTTAGAATTCAGTAGTCTTAATTTCCAAATAATAGGGTGGACATGGGTGGGTTGAATTGAACCTGGACTCGATGAAGGTGAAGTGCGTACTGGACCGAGCCCGTCCTTGCCTAACGTCAGGCCTAAATAATTTGTCCCAAGCCTGGCCCTAAGAAGTTGTACTTTGCTTAAGCCCGCCCATTTTAGCCAAGAAAATTATGAAACTAAAGTAATTAATAATTTAAACTAAACACAAGTTGTTTGGTAGTCACAATAGCAACTTGATTCACTTTTATAAGAGTGGTCTATTATTCAAACCATGTGAGGTTCTCTTTAAGAAGACTAAAATTATTTGTTTCCCTAATTTAAATTTTAAAAAAATAAAACAAATGAATTGGCAACATATACTGTTTATAACAAATGTTTGGGCTAGGACAGGCCTCAAATGCATCAAATGCATCACTATCCCTCTATTTTTGAGCAATACTTGCCCATGAATAACACAACTAGTGATCAAAGCAGATTGTCAATCACACCATGACAGCCAAATCTGCACAACATAAATCGAAAAATGGATGATCAAATGGCTTTGGAACACTTCAGTCATGTTGTTGATCATTTTCTCACGGCATTGTGACCAGATAATTGGCAGGCTGTTAGATGCTTTATGGGTTTTGAATTGGACCAATTACTGTCCTGATCTTTGAGGACCTAGAGTCTCCATTGGCTTAGAAAAAAGTTATCCTTGGACCATTGTTCTACACAGTTACTAGGGCTGCAAATGAATCAAGTTGTTCGCGAGCTCGGCTCGGTAAGGGCTTAGCTCGACTTGGTTCATTAAGTAAATAAATTAACTCGAGCTAGACTTTTAGGTTCGTTTAATAATTAAGCCAAGCTCGTGCTTGAATAAGCTCCGGTTGATTGTAAGAAGCATGGGCAAGTGACACAACATGGATATGCCGACACATAGATTTTCAAAAAATAAAGAACACGATACGTGGGAGACACGTGTAAAATATATAATTTTATATATCTATTATACGTCATATATAAGGACAAATAATTATATATCAAATATATGAGTATTTAAATCAAAGATAATAATTTTTGAAGTTTAAAGGGGGAGAATAGGTATAAATTTACATTATTTTTATTTTCTTATTAGGTTACAAGTCATTTTATTGAAATTTGTAATGTGTCTCATGTGTGTGTAAGTGTTAGGAAGTATAGTGTCGTGTCGTGTCGTGTTCGTGTCGGACAGAACACGACACGACATGTTACCTTCTTAGAAGTGTCTGTGTTTCTTAGGCTTAATTATTATTTATGTTAGATAAATTGATAGAGAGAGAAAGAGAGAGAGCAAATGTATTAACTCTGTATTTCAATGTATTATTTTGATTGTACAATGATTCTATATATAGGAGATGGGTGGAGAGTAGGTGGTAGTAAGTGGAGTGGTAGGTGGAGTAGGTAGAGTGGGGGTAGTAGGTGAGGTTACATTAACAGCCCCCCTCAAACTCAAGGAGGATAGACACAAACCAACTTGAGTTTGGAGAGAGTAACAAAACAGGAAAATAAACTGACAAATAAAATAAAAGTGGATAGGAGACACTGTATGGTCGTGTCAAACCGTTGGTGAAGACATGGTATGATTGTGGCAGACCGGTGTTGAAGACACTGTGAGATCGTGTCGGACCGGTGTAGAAGACAGTTTACGGGGTCATGTCGGACCGTTGTAGAAGACAGTTTACGGGGTCATGTCGGACCGATGTAGCGGACACTGTGTGGTAGTGTCAGACCGTTGTTGTAGAGGCTGACCGGAATCAATGTCGGGACAGTTTATGGGGTCATGTCGGACCGATGTAGAAGCTGACCGGAATCAATGTCGGGACAGTTTACGGGGTCATGCCGGACCGATGTAGAAGACACTGTGTGGTCGTGTCAGACCGTTGGTAGAAACTTTAGTGGTGCACCAAGGGGGCGACTTAGGGAGTGCGCCATGAGGTGGCTTGGGTGGTTCGCATGGTGTGTAACCATGCTCACCATGATATATGTATAATACCCCCCTCAAACTCAAATAGGTGTGAAGAGAGAAACCTATTTGAGGTTGAAACAAAAATGATTTTTTTTTTTTTTTTTTTTTTTTTTTTTTTTTTTGGAATAAAAAATAATAATAAAAAAGAAAAGGATGATGGTGCAGTGAGGTATGGGTACAAAAATATGGGGATATTAAATTAGGAATGGGGTAAGTGGGTGCAAAAGTGGTGGTGGACAATTATGGGATAAAGAGAATAAAAAAAGGAAAAGAAATAAATAAAAGAAAAGTTTAGTGGGAATAGTGTGTTTGGTATTTGTTTGTAGCCACGTCTTTGGCAGATCAAACACTTTGGGAAAAGTTTAGAAAAAAAGTTTAAAATATGAGGGGAGAATGGGAACAAGCCCATGTGAGTGAAAGATGGGTTTAAAGAAAGTGAGGGATGTGGGCGGTGGATGTTTTGGTATGTGTGGATCTAGTCCCACGCGGGCTGCTGACATTGCTAAGCTTTGAAGTGATGCCTCCAAATGTTGAAGGCTTGGAGAGAGAGACTGGCGAGGATGAACAACAGGATGTCCTCCGGTTTCTTTTATGGAGCTCTCGGCAGAGAGCATGTCTAGAGAGAGAAAAGGTGACCAAACAAGTTGGTAGGGAGTTCTCCGGTGAACGCGGTGACAGCGGAAACAAAGATGGTGGTGTGCCCAGCGTGGTGGCAGCGGAAACAAAGATGGTGGTGTGCCTGCCATCAAGGAGATTCGGAAGTTGTACGGTATATTGAGGTGGAGGAGCAATAACAAAATTGGACCGTCTGCTCGGCGATGAAGTCTCAGCTATTCGTGGAAGCACCGAAGGCCAACGACGCTGTAGAATTCTACAAGGTCGTGTTTGGAGCTGAGGAGGTTAACCGTACCATGCACCCCAAGAGGAAGGCACAGCAGGAGCTCCCCGTCGTCCTCTCTGCTGAACTCAAGTGAGACTCCTGGAGCTGGATTCGTGATGTGCTTGAGTGGGTGTGAGAGATGGCAAAGAAGGCAGTGAGGATGTCTGGACTGCAGGCTGAGGCAGCAATGCGGGTAGGGATTTAGGCTGTGCTGCTTGTAATGATGGTTGAGTCTTAGAAGCCATATAAGACAGTGATGAGGGTTGAGGGGTAGCCCGAGTTTGAGGGGTTACATGAAATGGTGACTGGGATTGAGTGGAAGTATTGAATTTTGTTGCTGGGATTGAGTCGTTGCACTTGATGGTAGGTGGACTATGATCAGAATTTGTGGCAGCGGAGTGAAGGTATGTGTAGAGGTCCGGCGGGCGGTCAAGGCGAGGCTGCCGCCCGCCGGTGAAGCGGAATTATTAGGTTGTTAACCTAGCTCTGATACCATGTTAGATAAATTGATAGAGAGAGAAAGAGAGAGAGCAAATGTATTAACTCTGTATTTCAATGTATTATTTTGATTGTACAATGATTCTATATATAGGAGATGGGTGGAGAGTAGGTGGTAGTAAGTGGAGTGGTAGGTGGAGTAGGTAGAGTGGGGGTAGTAGGTGAGGTTACATTAACAATTTATATAAATATATTATTTAATTAATGTAAATAATGTAAAAAAAATCATTATCAAGCTTCGACCGGATTAGAATTAACAAGCCGAGCCGAGCCAAGCTCGAGTCTTGCAAAGCTCGGCTCGACTCGTTTGCAGTCCTGATTATCACTGGATGGTTGAGCTTTCAGTTATTTCGGATCAACAACTCTAATACCACCACCCCTCTTGCAGGTGATTACCTGGTTTATAATTATACATTGTTATCATTTGCCTTCTTTAAACCTCGTTAACTTTGCTGGTTAAATTTCCATAAACTCACCATATCTTCCTACTTCTTTCTGTTTTCAGGTCGACATGAGAGCTCGAATTCGTGGAAATAAAGGCTACTAACTGGTGGGGATTCGGATTGAATCCTGTGAACTTCAACTGACCAAGCTTGATGCACTGTACCTTTGGATTCTCTTGCCAACTTCACTGACTGTACGAGGAAAGTATTGTGACGCTATGATGCCTTGTGAAAGCCGTTGCACATGCGTTTTCAGGGAACACCTCCAGAAAAGTGATTGTCTTTAACTGAGATTTTTTGTCTGTCGGATTGACACTCGTCATACTTGGTGTTAATCATGTTCATAGATAAAATTTTGCTGTATGGTTGTTATATGATCATGTGATCTTTTAAAACAAATAATTCCATCTAGAGGAATGAGCATGAAATAACATCAGGTTCCTATTTAGTGGATTCTATAGAGGGCCACTGGACAGCATGCTCTCGATCTTGTGTGTTTCTTGTACCCAAATTTGTGTGCCGAATGAATGTCATCGAACAAGCATAATTGTATGTTTTGTGGATTGGTGACTATGAAGTCGCATTATGGGGAAACAGTGACATTGGTTATAATATTAGAAAGCTCTAAACCTCCAAAAGCTAAATCCTTTTCAGATACTATTTCATTAAATTTCTTCATTACAATAAACACCTTTTGTATGCATTGAAAATGTTGCATTTCACATAAATAGGTGTAATTTGTACTTGCATTGAGTGTGATTTTCATTTGCAATCCATAGTTCACACCTGTGGAGTGGGAAGATGTGGCGTCACAAGGGGAAGGGTAGGCTCCGGTGGCTAGCGTTTTGGGAGAGGAGTTGGGTGATGGAGTTGGGGAAGACGAAAATGGCCAGAGGGTGGCAGTCAGTGATGGGGAAAGGTGGGGCTAGTGGTCGACGATAGCAGATTTGCAGAGAAAGAATGGAATGAGTAGCACTTTTGCCTCCCATACTCTAGCTCCAATGGGTCTGAATTTTTTTTCCATAATTCATGAAAGTAAAAGAATTATTTATTCATTTATTTTTATTTCTTCAAGAAAAACAAGGTTTGAATATTGTTAAGGGTTTGAATATTCATATGCATCACAATTTTGAGTTCTAAAATATTTGAGAAATATCATTATATTTTGGTATGATTTTTAAGTTTGTGACAATCTTCTCAGAAAGTGAATTGTGAACAAAAATTTATATGAAAAAAAGACATCTAAAATGATATGTCAATAACATTTAAAATGAAGACAATTTTAAATACAAACAAAATTATATATACAAATCATAGTTTTTTTTTTTTACTCTGTCCATTTTTATTCAAGCAAATTAGACTTGCATCACTACACTTTATATCTAATCTTATTTTATTTCTTGACTTTTAATGATCCTAGTCAACCTCTTAGATTTTGAGAACTAGGGCGTTTGACGTAATGTTGTGTAACACTATTAGTGGAGTGAGATCTCAGGTTCAACTCCTATGGAGAGAAATTTGATACCCTTTGTGGTGGTTGTTTGTTTCCCTCCCATTATGGTTGGGATCGTGATTGGTATATTAGTTATGTTAGTTTTTGTTGACTTTCTAATTATTGTGGGCTAGTAGTCTATTTGAATATGTAAATATTTTTCATATTTGTAATTACTCTCCTATCAATTGACCAAAAAAAAAAACCTCATAAATTTTGAGTCAAATAGTAATTTAGTTTATTTGCATAACATGGTTTAAAAAACTAACAGAAGACAAGCAGGTGTTAGGTGTAATATCCTTACATTTTTATCAAAATTACACTCAAGTCTTTAACACTCTTGTACTTTTATTAAAATCTCACTTTAATTTTTCTGTCATTTTTTGATAAAACATTATTTGACTAGACCTAATTGTAACTGACTTGAAGGGTGGGGATTTAACTGAGATAATAAAAGGTCATGAGACATAGCAAGATTCGGTTTAAACTACAAAAGTGCAAAGTATAATTTGCCATTACTATTCAAAACAACTACCATTGTATTCATAATTTCATAAATGCTATTATCACATTTTGATTTTTGATTTTTGATTTTTTTTTTGGGTGTGTGTGGGGTGTTTAGGAAGATTGTTTTTTGCTAAAATAGTCAATGAAGACAAAATAAGCTAAAATTATTATATGATATAAGCAAAAATGTTGTGGCCTCTTTGAGGTTGGAAATCTCACTCTAATTTTCTCAAATTTTCTAAATTTTATAATTTCTAAAACACACGTTGCACCTTACAATTTGTCTAAAATTTAATTTAGTTAAATTAAAATAATATTTAAATTGTCCAAATGAATTTCATTAATGTAACAATAGTTTTGAAATTACAATAATAATAGAATCAATAATTATGTATATTAATTACATAAAATTAATTATTATCTTGGTACACCTTGACCACTGTTTCCTAAAACAAAAATATTGTTATGATTATGCCACCTTTCCTTCAAATAATAATAATTTTATAATAGAAAATTTTCAGTTTTCTCCTTATCTCCAACCTATTATTTTTTTCATCCGAAAATCCCTAGTCATGATACATTTTTTTCCATGCCATTCCCAACCTCCTCACCCTATAAAGGTCAAGTTCATACAACTCATTATTTTTAATCTTTTCTTCGAAAACTATTAAAGGTTAGTTTATGTATAATTTTTTATGTTACATATGTGTGCATTCTTTAAATAATATTTTACATCATTTCTCTCTTTACACAGGTGCCGTTTTGGGAAGAGCACAAAAACGCTTGCGTTTTTGTTGCTGCGGAAAAAAGCTGAGCTAACTAAAAAAGCAATTGTTGCATTTGGGATGTGATAAAAACGCTGCCTGGCCGCCTTGTCAATTACATAAATACCCTCTAGGTTAACAAATTGTGTAGAATTCCAAAGTTTGGCAAGGGTATTTTGGTCATTTTATTTTGATTTGACACCATAAATAAATATTAACAAAAAAAGTCAAAACCCAACTTTTTACCAACTTCCCAAATCATTTTCTAAAAAAGGCAAAAAGCTTAGTAAAAAGCCAAAAGCCAGCTTTTTACTAACTTCCCAAAACACCCCTTACCTTTTTTCTTTTTTTTTTTACTTTCAACCATTTTTTGTATTTTATTATTTTTCATATTCTTACATCAAAGAAGTTTCAAACTTAATTGGTAGGGATTAACGTGTTTTATAATTTTTTATGGGTAGTTTTTATTTCGTTGTCTTTTAGACTACTAAATAGTTTTTAAATATACATGATATTATTAAAGCAGTCATAAATTATATACAAAATGACAAAGGTTAATATTACATTATTAAGCATTTGTTTTTGAACTTCTTAGTTCCCATGCATAACTTTGGTGCTAAATTACAACAAAATGACATTTTAATGATGAAAGTTTTAGAATTTTCAAGGTTTCATCCTAAATTTTTTAATTTTTGTTATTTTTAAAATATTTATAAAAAAATAGTATTTGCTAACTTAGCATATTAATTATTAAAAAATAATGATTATTTTCTACCACGCTTTCCCAAAATAAAAATGTTGCCATAATTATATCATCTTTTTTGCAAATAATAATTATCCCATAACAGAAAAAAAATAAATCAATCTTCTTCTCATTCTCTGTCTCACCCATTCTCTCTTTTACCCAAAATTTGAAAATAAATATACAATCACCATAGACATATAACCTCAAAAAGAGGTTTTACAAAAGAGCATATTTTAATACAATTATATATATTTTTTGATTTTTTAATATTATTTTATTTCTCTACATAATTGCAAGTGAATGGATTAATGCAAAATAATATTTTTTCTAAGAAACTCTAGGGGTGCAACTTGGGCAGGCTCAACCCGAGCAACCCGTGCCCAGCCCAAGTTCTTTTTGGACTTGGGTAACAATATCTTGTAATCTGGACGGACTTGGGCAGATTTTTATGCCCGAATTGTAATTTGGGCGGGACCTGGGCATAATCAGTGGCTAACCCGAGCAACCCGAACCTGAATTGTATTTAATATATTATATAATATATGTATAAATTAAATAATTGGCCCTTAATTATTATTTTTGTGGCTGCTCTTTGGCCCTTGGATTAGTATCTTTTATTTGGACCATTAAATTAAAACTAAAAACAAAACCCTACCGTATCATCTATTCTTTTCTTCTCTCTCTCTCATACTCTTATTTCATTTTTTCATCAGAGTTGAAGAACGGCGGAAACGAACACAAAGTGCAGCCACCAACAACGACGCCACCCTTTCGATAAGCTTCGATGCCACACAAAACTGATAGATACCTCTCTGTGTTTGTATTTGTGCTTCAATTTGTCTATTTTTGGTCACTCGTCGTTCGATTGCCACTCAAAACCGGTGGATCTATGAGTTTAAAATTCTTAATAGATTTGCAAAATATGTTTATGTTAGTAAAATTTTGTGTATATATTTGTTTGGGTTAGTGAAATTTTGTGTATATATTTGTTCCTTTCTATGGTTGGATTTCGACTTTCTTTGACTTTCTTCTTCTACTCTGTTTCGACTTTCTTTGACTGTTTCGACTTTGTTCCTCTCTGTTTCGTGTTCTCGGGTCTAGATAGAGAGAGAAAAATGGGTTTGATTATGGAAAGAGAGAGAGTTTATGTTGAGAACCAATAGTGTTTGTGGCTGGGATGATGTTTAAGTTTGTTGTATGAACTAATGGACTTATGTATGGAATAATGAAGAACTGTTTGTTGTATGGAAAAATTCAGAAGCTGTTTGTTGACTTGTGAAATTCGGGCAATTCAACTAACCTGAGTTCAAATTATGAAGTTTGGTCTGGGCTTGGACAGCCATGCTCGAGTTGATGGTCAGGCCTGGGCACTGCCAAGCACAATTCGAGCGGACTTGGGCAAACCTCCAACCCGACCGAACCTGTCCGAATTGCACCCCTAAGAAACTCGAAGTGCTTTAAAGTATTAATCTAAATCTTTTAATTTTTTTTTCTTAAAATTATATAATTAAAAAAAATTATGTGACATATCTATGGGCTCATCTTGACCCATATCTTATTTGAAAATTTGAAAACTTTTAAATGAAATTTTAATATAAAATTTTATTTATATTTAAGTTACATTTCATTTGAAATTTTAAAATCTTTAAATGAAAAGTTCAAAATAAAATTTTAGTTATCAAATTTGAAATTTTGAAAAATTAAAAATTTTATTGAGATTTACAAAAATGTCAATAGATTGGATGAACTGACATAAGACAAGCTACCAATACGAAATTCTAAAGACGAAGTTATTTATATTTTACTGTAAAATAATTTTTGTGTTTACCTTATAGTTTGCTTTTTATATTTATCAATTATGTTATAACACATGTTTTTGTTATTTAATATTTAGGGTGCACCATTAATAATACGGTAGTACAAAAAAAATAGAATAAATTACTAATAGGTCTTAATAATTGGAGTAATTCTCATCAAGTTCTATTGAAAATAAGTCATAGCAAAATCATCGCTAAAATTAATTTTTTGTGACGATTTTTTTACATATGCCGTTAAAAATTGACAATTAACAACTTTTTTTGTCACGTTTTTTTATAAATTGTCGCTAAAACTTACAATTAGTAACATTTTTCTGTGACAATTTTCAAACTATCACTGAAGTTAAAACTTAATGACATTTTTTTTGTGATAATTTTTTAAGGGGTTTTTTTTTAGGGTCCCTAATATTAAGATTTTATAGCATAAAAGGATATCTAATATTTTTATAATGTCTAAGATCCCTCAAATTGATCCAGAGAAATTTCATCCAGAGAATTTCTCTGAACTTCCTATGGAAATTCTACCCAGAAAAATTCTGGACCAGAGAAATTCTATCTAGAGAAATTCTTTCCAACCTAAATAAATTCTCTGTTTTTCTCCAGAGAAATTTTAGACAAAGAAAGTGAATATGTTTGGTTTTTTAAAACACCACTCCCACTAATATTTCTTAGAATATTTGTCCCTAAGAAGTTAGCACATAACATAATCTCATTGGATCATCTTTTTCTTTTCTTTTTTGTAGATAACTGAGAAAGAACTGATCTTAGGCAAGAGCATTTCAAGTGTGCAAACTCGGGATAACATAGTCTTATTCGGTCATCTAATACATAATTATTGGGTGGATGGACTTGTTGAACTGATCAGTTAGACCAAAAATTGTACAGTTTGGACTCTCTCTGCCTTGTCCTTTTACTAGCACAAAAGAAAGAAAGAATAGAAAGGTTTGAAATTTCAATTCCTAATTCCATCCATACGATTGGATTTTGGATTTGTCAAAGAAAAGAAACAGGGGAAGGAAAAAACTTTTTAAATTTTTTTGGTTGGGTAACGTTATGAAAATGAGTGAAAATATAATGTTAGGTTTTGTAAAGCATCATGAATTTGTAAGTTTATTTCGTTGTTACAGTGTGCTACTGCTCTTTTGTAAGTTGATAAAATGTTAGTTATGTTACTAGCACATTAAAAATGAGGAATGAAGTTGGAAGAGAAAAGAGAACTGCAATTTTTTTTTGATTTGATCAATTTTCTCTAGTTGATTCTTACTTGATCTAGAGAAAATTCAAAACACTCCAGAGAAATTCAAAATTTCTTTGCTTTGTTCTTACTTGATCTAGAGAAAATTCAAACCACTCCAGAGAAATTCAAAATTTTTCTACTTTGTTCTTACCTGATCTAGAGAAAATTTAAACCACTCTAGAGAAATTCTTTCATTATCATAATCATCTTTTTTCTACATCAAATAAGTAGCTGTAGCAGCATTATGAAAGCCATAAAAGCAACAGGAGCAAGAGAGAGAAAAATTTCTCTGTAGTGGTTTGAATTTTCTTTGGATTAGGTAAGAACAAAGCAAAGAAATTTTAAATTTCTCTGGAGTGTTTTGAATTTTCTTTGGATCAGGTAAGAACAAAGCAGAGAAATTTTGAATTTCTCTGGATCAGGTAAGAATAAAGCAGAGAAATTTTGAATTTCTTTGGATCAGGTAAGACTCAACCAGAGAAAATTGAGAAAAAATTCAAAATTCAAAGAATGGAGTGAGAGAAGTAGCTCTGGGGATGATTTGGGTTTTTGGGTGGGCAAGCACTAGGCCTATGATAGTGAGACACAGGAGTTTTAACAATGGAAGAACAACACTTATAGAATGTTTTTCCCTCCAGATTTTAAGTCTGCTTCATGAGTTTGATCAAAGAGGAATCCCATTATCTAATTGTTTTGCAAGATTGAAAAAAAAAAACACAAGGAAGCTTCCAAGCAATGTCACAGACCTTCTATGCAACAAGAACCAGACTACAATATGGGTTTCACAGATTTTCAACTTTCCAACATGGGTTTCATGGATTATCACAATATCATAAACCAAAACGGCATAATCAATCAAACACAAGGAAAATTCTCCAAAATTTCACAAATCCAAATAGAATCCAAGAAATTCCCAGAATTAAGATTCAAATACCCAATATACAAACCAAAACAATGGGTTTTTTCACAAAATTTCACATATATGAATTGAAAACAAAAATCAATTATTTGGTGACTCAGATTCTTAGAATTTACAATTCCAGAGTGACACAAGAACAGAGTGATCTTGTCTTTGAGATCGACGAGAGTGAGGGAAAAGCAGCGAGAGAGAGAGATAGAAAGCGAGAGAGAGAGAGAGAGAGATTGTTTGGTTTGTTTTTGGGAGAGTTGTTTTTGAAAAAAATTTGGGAGAGTTGTTTTAAAATTTTTTTTGGTTTGTTTGGTTGTATATTTTGAAAGTAGTTTTAGAATTTGGGAGTTTGGGATGATTTGATATTTTGTTGTAATTGAGTAGATGTGTGTGAGAGAAAAAGTAATTGAGAAGGAGAGAGGATAGATAAAAAGTGATTGATTGATGTGTATGAGAGAGAAAGTGATTTTGAAAATTTTTTGAGAAAAATCTCAAACCAAACAATTTTTTGGATTTTTTTTTTCTAAAACTCATCTCTAAAACTCAAACCAAACATACTCCAAATTTTTCTATGATAGATGGGTGTGGGATTTAGGACCTTAGGTATGAAAAAATAATATTGTAAATATCTTTCATTACTAAAAATAAGAGGAGAACCTTGGACTAATTTTCCAAGATTATTCATATTCAAATGCTGTTTTCCTAAAACATAAAAATAAAAAAAAGAGAGAGAACAACGGAAAACCCACACTCGACGACCCATCATCGTAGCTAGGAGTGGCAACGTGGACGGGCCGCGGCTGGGGATCACACTTCCCGTCCTCGATCCCCGAAGCTACAGAATTCTCTGACCCCGCCCCTAATAGGGATCGGGTTTCCCCAACCCCGGAAAATCCCCGCAACTCTCTCTCTCTGTTTAGCTTTCTCCCTCAATCATAAATCATCAATCTCCCTCAATCATAAATCATCAACAATAACATATTTTTATCAACAACATCAACGGCAACAACATCAATTTCATCAATAATAACAACAAAAAAAAAAAAAATGGAGTCAGATCGAGATAGACAGACACACACACATCTGCTCAGATCGAGATATACATGCACAGATCTGCTCAGATCTTCCGTGTATGAAGGTTCGGCAGTGGTGCGGAGGAGGAGGAAGCGACGGAGGATGAGGAGGCGACGGGGGACTGCGTACTGCCGCGGAGGAGGAGACGAGATGACGCCATCACCGACTGCAGAGAGAAGAGAGAGTGAGAGAGAGCTTTCGCCGACTACGGAGAGAAGAGATCTAAGAGAGAGTAAGAGAGAGCCGTCGCCACTGCGGAGTGAGAGAGAGTAGAGGAGAGAGAGAGTGAGAGACAGATGAGGAAGGAACATATGAGAGGGTTATATTATGTTATATATATATATATATGAATAGATAGAGGGCCATTATAGTAATTTTATGTCGGGGAGAAACGGGGCCAGGGCGGGGATGGGTCCGGGCCTGTGAAAGTTATTCCCGTCCCTGGCTCAAAACTGATCGGGGATTCAATTTCAAATACTATTCCTAGCTGGTGGGGAGTATTTTTCAGAAAAAAACAGGTCTTGTTGGGGGCGGAGGGTCAGGTCCGGTCGGGCCGGGTCGAAATTGCCATCTCTGATTCCTAGCTGGGGGTTCTTCCCTGTGTCTGTTCCAGTTTCAATTCAAAAACACACACAATCAGAGAGAGAGAGAGAGAGAGAGAGAGAGAGAGCGAAGAAAGCAGAGACAATGGTGAGACTAACGGCTGACTTGATTTGGAAAAGCCCTCACTTGTTCAATGGAATTCGCCAGCGCGAATTAGATCTTCGAGGTTTCCATTTCCACCCCTTCCCTTCTCATTCATAACCCATCTATTAATTTGTGTTTTTATATACATCAAATGTATAAGGTCTATGATGGGTTTTGGTTTTGAAACCCCAAGACTGCTAGTGTTGCATCCACTCTACCTATTCTTCTTTTTCACTAATGTCTCTTTTGTGCCTGTTATGTGTTTGTGTATTGGTCTCTATGAATTTTTATTTATTCTTTTTTTCTTTACATGTGTCTTTGTAGGAAATAAGATTGCTGTTATAGAAAACTTGGGTGGGACTGAGAGGTGGGTTTAGCTTTTGATATACCCCTAATGATTAAATAAAAGTAGACGGCATTTGTGTCTTTCAACTTTGTAGAACTTAATTTTTTTTTTCCCCTTTTGTAATGGGTTTTATTAAAAGTCTGACTTGTTCATTTACAGGATCAATTTGACACCATTGATTTGTCTGATAATGAGATAGTTAATCTCGAAAACTTTCCTTACCTAAATCGACTTGGAACTTTGTTAGTTAACAACAATAGAATTACCCGCATCAATCCTAGCATTGGAGGTCAGTCCATTGATTCATTCAAATATTTCCTTTTGTTTTCGTAATGGGTTTAGCTTGATATGTGATGTTTTGTTTTGTTTTGTTTTGTTTTGTTTTTTTTGTGTGAATTTACAGAGTTTTTGCCGAAATTGCATACTCTGGTTCTTACTAACAATCGTCTAACTAACTTGGTTGAGATTGATCCCCTTGCATCACTCACAAAGCTGCAGTTCCTTAGTCTGCTTGATAATAATATTACAAAGAAGCCAAATTACCGCTTATATGTCATCCACAAACTGAAATCATTACACGTGCTGGACTTCAAGAAAGTGAAACATAAGGTCAGTTTGTTGTTATCTTTAACATATTTATTATCATTGACTTTCTTATGTTAGGCATGTTAGGGCTTAATATTTTTGAGAACCAAGCCTCTGTTTGTTATGTGAAATGACTGTCTTTTCAATCTTTTCAACTGCAAATGTGTTCCTAATCTTGAATTTGTAATCGAGTAATTGTAATTCCTCTGCCTTTTCAAAAGGCATTGGGGTTGTAATCGAATATGTACAATTTGAAAGTGGGTTTAGGAGTGGGTGGGGAAGGGTCGTTGGTTTGAGGTGAGTGAAAATCCAACACTAAATATATGGAAATGAAATATTGGCTTTGATTGGTATTGAAACTGACCTAGATTCATCTTTGCTTTCTCAAGGTAAGGCTCTATTTGATGGTGTGTTAGACTATCACAGTTCTTTTGGAGCTGATTCCAAAATTAGTCTTGCCAACTTGCCATAAGAGTTTTAGCATCATATCAAAATTGGAATTGAAATTGGCCTAGAAAGCGATCCCATCATTTCTCAAAGAAACCAGATTTGAACGATGGTGACATTAGGAGCACTAGGTGAGACTGGCTGAGAATTGGAATTGAAATGGGAAGTTCAGTGGTCCATCTAGGTTTGGTGTGACTGTACAACTGTCTAACTAATGAAACACATACATGAAATGGTTATTTTGCACAAATTTTGTTGATCCAGGTATTGAGAATGATAAGATTTTAACAACATGATGATTGGCATATAGATAAGAACTATTGAGGAAGATAAGCAGTGAAATGTAACTAGAAACTATATTGTTGCTTTAAATTTTGAAAGTGGCAACAGGTGACAACCCTCAACTTCACAGAGCCTTGTATCTATAAATTTGCAGTGGGATTTTCCTTTCTTTTTTACTATTTTTATATTATAAACTAAGAAACACGGACACTTCTAAGTAGGTGACGTGTCCGTGTCGGACATGTGGTGTCAGACACTGATACTCCTCGGACACTCGCGGACACATCCAATACTCTTTTCTCCGTGTCCATAATTAAAAATAAAAATCATAATTTCAGACATGTGTCCGACACTCATTTTGCGACATGATCGTCACTTCTTGGCCATGTATATCACTAAAAAATAAACATAATACTAACACTTCTTGAACATTTGCTAACACATGATTTTCAAAGTTTGAGAATTTGACATGAATTCTTATACTGTTAAAAAATGTATAATTATTAAGAACAATCCAATAGAAGATTCACGTAAAAGAGTTAGATACAAGACATAAATAATTATTTAATTTTGCATATATTATGCACATAAATAACAATTTAATATAATATATTCCTAGATAACATAATATCAAGATATAAATATTTGTAGCTTGTCCGAAGCATATCAATGTCCTACTTTTTTGGAATTTTCCATGTTGATGTGTTCGTCTCGTGTTGTATAAAATATTTTTCAAATGACATAACCAAGGTCTAAGTATTTTGATTTGTAGGTTGAACTTGTTTCCAATTAGTTCTAGCATGGCATTTAAAAAACCTAAGATTGTAGGAAGTGAACCTGTTGGCTTGTTTTTCCTACGAAGGAAAATATTATAAATGCGAGCGTGCCAGCAAGGATTGAAAAATCCTTACAGATTAAATTCAAGCCAATTATCAAGCGATTGTATTGACGGTTCTTTCGCCTCAACAAAGAGGACTTCAAAATTGCCAAAGTGTAGAGAAAAGAAAAATTAAAAGAAGAAAAGGAGATAGAGAAAGACGATTGAGTGAACAATCAAAGTAATAATTACTTACCTCTACTCCTATGCTTCGAAAAGGAAGTGCATGAAATGTTTCGAAATGAAAGTGCTGAAAATAAATGCTTCGAAATATAAATCTATGTTAAACTACTCCTAAGATAAGGAAAATGACAAGAAATATTGAATCAACTGTCTTTGATTTGAGTTCTGGCCCTTTTACAATGTAGCCATTAATGGCTATTTATAGAGGAAAAATACAGCAATAACTACTTAATAACTACCCATTTCTTCCATCTTCATTCTTGTCTTGTCATGTGTTCTTCCACTCATCCACTTTGTCCTTCATATTCTCCATCATCTCTATAACTTCTTTTAACTTCCAAATGAATAAGAGGATGCCACGTGTCTTGCAATTATATAAATAATAAAAATTGCAGATTTATGGTGCTAACATTACCCCCCGCGGCCCTTAAAAATGATTTTTACTTGAATTTTTGAAGGGCCGAACCAAGCACATGACTAATCTAAGCAACAAAGTGCTTCAAATGATATAGCAACACCAATAAGGTGCTTCAAATGAGTATGAAATTATAACTAGATGACCAATAACAAGCTTCGAAGGTGGTGTAAAAAACCAAATTCATCGTTCGAAGGTCTTGCGACACAGTTTTGAAGGAACAACATCACCCCTCGAAGGTTGGAAGCATTGATATAGGATGATGATACTTACAATGAAGTTTCAAGGTTAGGCTTGACGCTTCAAATGTTTCTTCGAAGCTTTATACAGTTTCGAAGGTGAAGTAATCAACCTTCGAAACAACTCTTGATGCTTCGAATGTATCTTCAAAGCTTTATTTAGTTTCGAAGGTGAAGTAATCAACATTTGAAACAACTCTTGATGCTTCGAATGTATCTGCAAAGCTTTATACAGCTTCGAAGGCGAAGTAATCAACCTTCGAAACAACTCTTGATTCTTCGAATGTATCTTCGATGCTTTGACTGTGTACATACAAACAACTGGCCATCAATTTGAAAAGATAAGCCATTCTCAACCACTTATTTAAATGCATAGGCTTTTCTAGCCAAATTCATGCATTTTAAATGGTCATCCCTTGTTCTTAGTGCTTCGAACTCATAAGAACAATTTGTTAATTTTATTAGCCACTCATTAGAATTATATTTTGATGTGAACCACAAATCCAAAGGATTTTGAACATCAAAAGTCATGGTATAGTGTGACCATGAAAATTCATACTTTTTGACATTTTGAAAAATGTCAAAAATTTTGAATTCATGAACATGGCTTGTTCATCATTCTTGACCATGTTTGTTTAAAAAACAACTTTCGCCGAATTGATTTTTCATATTATTTAGCAAAGTGGGTTGTTTTTTCCCATGTTAGCCATTAATGCTTATGAAAATCACCCATAAATATGTTATTTTCATGACTTGACTCTCTAAAATTTGGTTTTTGGACCCCCCGAGTCATACATGGAACGTCATTTTTAGCACAAATTTGGCTCAAGAACATGCTCTTTCGTTTGTATTAATTTCATAACTTGGCTCTTTAAAAAACGGACTCTTGAACCCCCCGAGCCATTGATGAAATCAACTCTTTGTGCTTTGCTATTTTCAACCATGGAAAAATTCTGAAAAATTCACCCATTCCGGCCATTAAAGCCTCAGTTAAAGACTTGGTAGTGAGAGTTGATAACTCATCTTTCCATTGGCGATTTCCATATCAAGTTGATGAATTTCTCAATTAAAATGGTGTCTTTTTTCTTCCACCAAATAATATTGTAATGGATGAAAGTTTATTTCACAAGAAAATGGATCTCTTCTTGAAGATCCAAAATTTTTCTTTCACGCCAATATTTTCAAATTGACAAGTTCGAATGGCGAAATCCAAATTGGTTTGTCATTTCTTACACTTGGCTGTCCACCGGGCGTGCCAAAAATGTTGGCTATTTTTTCCTACGAAGGAAATATTATAGATGCGAGCGTGCCAGCAAGGATTGAAAAATCCTTACAGATTAAATTCAAGCCAATTATCAAGCGATTGTGTTGACGGTTCTTTCGCCTCAACAAAGAGGACTTCAAAATTGCCAAAGTGTAGAGAAAAGAAAATTAAAAAGAAGAAAGGGAGATAGAGAAAGACGATTGAGTGAAACAATCAAAGTAATAATTACTAACCTCTACTCCTATGCTTCGAAAAGGAAGTTGCATGAAATGCTTCGAAATGAAAGTGCTGAAAATAAATGCTTCGAAATATAAATCTATGTTAAACTACTCCTAAGATAAGGAAAATGACAAGAAATATTAAAATCAACTGTCTTTGATTTGAGTTCTGGCTCTTTTACAATGTAGCCATTAATGGCTATTTATAGAGGAAAAAATACAGCAATAACTACTTAATAACTACCCATTTCTTCCATCTTCATTCTTGTCTTGTCATTGTTCTTCCACTCATCCACTTTGTCCTTCATATTCTCCTCATCTCTATAATTTCTTTTAACTTCCAATGAATAAGAGTATGCCACGTGTACTGCAATTATATAATATATAAAAATTGCAGATTTATGGTGGCTAACAAAACCACAATTTGCGAAGTCTAAGTGAGAAGTCTGAACTTGACTACAAAAGTTGGAGAAAAATGAATCTAGGCCTGAATCATGGCGTTGTGGCCACTTTTACCATTACATTTCCCCACAACTACCTTTATAATCCTTCAATCTCTTTTGGGACAGCCTGCTCATTACCAACCTCCCCAACCACCTTCCCCATTGCAATCACAATTGCCACCACTAACATTAGTATAACAACACTATTGCTTCCACAAAAACCATGGTAAGCAACTGACCATCTACTAACTACTGTCACTACGATTGCACTGCCTCTACTACCAATGTGACCCCACCATCAACAGTACCCTCTCCCCCGCTACCACCACACTGCCTCCAGAATCTCCAACCATTACTGCTGCTTCTCTGCACCAAGGTTAAGTTCTCATACGAACTCCTTTGAAGTTTAAACCAATTGAATGGGATTTCTTGAAACGGATCAGTTAACAAAATATTAAGATTGTTAGTTACACATGGAATGGGAATTGTCCAATAAGGTGCAAATCATACTCTGCCTTAGGCCACAAGTGAGAGATAATAAGTAGTCATGTATAGAACACCAACTGTCAGATCAACAATGTCCCACATTTTTGCTCAATATATATGTTGAATATGTAAGTATATGTACACATTTAACAGATTCTTGTTCTTTTGTAACTATTGGGGACAAGAGTGCTTGGTATTTCTGCCTTTTTCCCTTGGGTTTTTAATGTCTTTAAAAATTGCCTTTCAGAAACTTTTATAGAACTAAGATGGAGCACCCTCTTGCTGAAGATGCAATTTATATATGTTTAAAAGCGAAATCATTTGAGTCATAATAAAATAACCTATTTTATGCATCAATCATTTTTACACGTAAATTGTACTCTTTTTGTTGTTTATTTGCCGAAGTTTGCTTTATCCTAAACATCATGTCTATTTTTATTTTTTATTTTTTACAAGTATGTATAGACATTTTTTGATTCTCTTCTTATGGACACTTGCATGCATATGCCTTTTTGTAGCTTCTTGCTGATGTTCACAGTATTTAAATCCTATCATAGTGTAATTTTTAACTTCATGGGTTGTCATTCAATTGTATTCATATTTCATTTCCCCTATTTTGTATTTGATGCTACTGCTTTTAGATGGTTTGTGTTAACATAATACGTGGTTGTCTTTTCAAAGATGATGTTTTGCTGTTGGCGTAGGAGCGAATTGAGGCACACAATCTATTCATCAACAAGAAGCTGAAGAACAGGGTGAAAAAGAATCTGCAAAGACATTTATACCTGGAGAGGTTCCAAGTACCCTCAGGTTCCAAAGGAAGGGCAAACACCTAAACAGTTGCCCCTACACCAGAGCAAATTATAGCTATCAAGGTGTTGAATGTAAAAACCTATAACTTACTCCACCTACCACTACTACCTACTACCACCTACCTACTCCACTCCATTAGTGCTCCACAAGAAGCAAGTGCTCCATTTACCCTAATGCTCCATTAAGTTGTTTGTGCTCCATTTTAGGTTAATTTAATTCCTCCATTTGTAACTCATTCTCCCTATAAAAGAGAGATCATTCTCTCCATTGTAAATACACAAGACACACAAAAAGATATTGAATATCAATCAATAATTTCAATACATTCATTTCCTACATGGTATCAGAGCTAAGTTAACAACTTAGTAATTCTGCTTCACCGGCGGGCGGCAGTCTCGCCTTGGTCGCCCGCCGGACAAACCCAAATTTCCTAATTTCTTTTCTCCCCCAATCAAAATCCCATATTCTCAACCCTGTTCACAAAACCCACACAGATGTCAAATCTGAAATGGGGTTTTGTGCTTGCATCTATTTTTTCATCACCAATCTTCGCATAGGCAGTTGTAGCAATAGTTTTTCTTCAGACCCAAATGCCCAACAATTGTCAGATAGAGTTTCAAACCTTCCAGGCCAAGCCTTTGATGTGAGCTTTGCACACTACTCTGGGTATGTCACAGTCAATGAGGAATCTGGGAGGGCACTCTTTTACTGGTTTGTTGAGGCTGTTGATGACCCTTCTTCCAAGCCTCTGGTTCTTTGGCTCAATGGAGGGCCTGGCTGTTCATCAATCGCTTATGGAATGGCTGAGGAAATTGGACCTTTTCACATTGAGAAAGATGGGAAGACTCTTTATTTGAACCCTTATGCTTGGAATCAAGTTGCCAATGTACTGTTTCTTGATTCCCTGTTGGAGTTGGTTTTTCATATTCGAACCACTTCATCTGATTTGCTGAACAATGAAGCTCTGTTAGTTTACTGCTTTCCACTCATCCAGAGAGCACTTATTTCTATGCAAATGCTCTGCGTGCAGTGGCTCTTTCATCTGCTGTGTCAAGGTCTCTGCTTGAACTGGCAGTTAAGGTTGTTACAGCCAATATGGTTAGGACAGACAGGTCATTGTCAGGCACACATCTTCTCTGTGCTGTTGGAGGTATCAAGAAGCTTGTTCTCAGCTGCAAGATGCTGGATGCCACCACTGCTACAACTCCACGACCGCTGCAACTGCGCGTCACCATCGCAACATCAATCTAACGCCGGAGCTTTCCGGCATCATTAACAGCAGCAGTGATTGATCACTGCCGTGCCACCATTCTGCACCCATCATTCCAAACATTATCATCATCTCTCCACCCGACCCACTTTAATCATTTCCATCCACCCTTTCATATTGTATTAATTTACCAACATCCTCCACCCACAAAATATTCTCTCTTTTCTTTCTCTATTTTTTTATTTATTCATTTATTATTATTAAACACACCAAAACACCACCACAAATATTCCACATATCACAATCTTTTTTTTATTTCTGTCGGGATCAAACCCGATCACCATTTTACAAAAAAAAAAAAAAAAAAAAAAAAAAAAAAAAAAAACCAACAAATTCTCCAACCACCACAAAAATCGGCCTTACTTTTTCACCTCTTCAGCTGTTCTCTTCTTCTTGCCTTTGTCTTGGGTGTCCCTTGCCGGTGCTGCCTCCGTATTTCCCACGCCCCGAGCATGTTGCCTCCCTGCTGCTCCTCCCACGCCACATATGGCGGCCCTCCAAATCTGAGCATCACGGTGGCCTTCCGCTTCAGTTCCTTGTTTTCTGCCTTTAGCCCACATATCTCTGCTCGGGCATCCTTATACATGCCCTGGAGCAGAGCCAGTTGGGCGTTTAACTGCTGCACCTCATTAGTTCTACTCTGAAGCCGGTGCGACAGGTTGTTGACCGCCGTCATGGTCTCAACGCATGACCTTAATGTGTAATAATTCGCCTCAATATCCGACTGAGCAGCCATTATCTGCTCAACTGCCACCATCGGATAGTTCAACGGCGCAAAACCAGGGGGGCTTGGTCCAAGGGCGCTTGGTTGCGATTCAAGGGCAACTGCCCCGGCTATCTCTCTTGTGGCCTCGTTGAGGTCGGGAAAGAGAGTAAGACCACGGGACGAAGAGGCTATGTTCTGGGTCACGGGGCGGGAAGAAGAAGCCATTTTCAGGGCAACAGAGTGTTTCAGCGATACAACTCTCAGAAAACAACAGTGTTTCAGCGACACAACTCTCAGACAACAACAGAGTGTTTCAGCAATACAACTCTCAGAAAACGAAGAGTTTTTTCAGAGAGTTTTTCAGAGGTTTCAACTGGTTTGTCTCAGCCTCAGCCTCAGCCTCGCCTTTGTTTAAATAGGCAAGGCAGACACGCGCCTCACGCGCCTCTCAGCGCAAGACAACAAAGCGGCGCGCCTTTTGATGGCTCGACTTTTGATGGATGTCGGGCACACCTTTTGATGGCACGCCTTTTGATGGCGCGCCTTTTGATGGCTCGACTTTTGATGGCTGTCGGGCACACCTTTTGATGGCACACTTTTTGATAAAATTGGGCACGCCTTTTGAGGGTCCGACAAGACTCGGTAAACTGTCCCGACATTGATTCCGGTTAGCTTCTATAAGGGTCCGACAACTCTGTAAACTGTCCCGACATTGATTTCGGTTCTATATGGGTCCGACAAGACTTGTAAACTGTCCCGACATTGATTCCGGTTAGCTCCTATATGGGTCCGACAAGACTCTGTAAACTGTCCCGACATTGATTCCGGTTAGCTCTTATATGGGTCCGACAAGACTCGGAAAACTGTCCCGACATTGATTTCGGTTATCTGCTACAACGGTTCGACACAGCCATATAGTGTCTTCTACAAACGGTCCGACATGACCCAGTAAACTGTTTTCTACAACGGTCCGACATGACCCAGTAAACTGTTTATAGTGTCTTCTACAACGGTCCGACATGACCAAGTAAACTGTTTTCTACAACGGTCCGACATGACCCCGTAAACTGTTTTCTACAACGGTCCGACATGACCCCGTAAACTGTTTTTTACAACGGTCCGACATGACCCCATAAACTGTTTTCTACAACGGTCTGACATGACCCCATAAACTGTCTTCTACAACGGTCTGACACGACCATACAGTGTCTCCTATCTACTTTTATTTGTCAGATTATTTTTCCTGTTTTGTTACTCTCTCCAAACTCAAGTTGGTTAGTTCCTAACCCCCTTGAGTTTGAGGGGGGCTGTTGAATGTAAAAACCTATAACTTACTCCACCTACCACTACTACCTACTACCACCTACCTACTCCACTCCATTAGTGCTCCACAAGAAGCAAGTGCTCCATTTACCCTAATGCTCCATTAAGTTGTTTAGTGCTCCATTTTAGGTTAATTTAATTCCTCCATTTGTAACTCATTCTCCCTATAAAAGAGAGATCATTCTCTCCATTGTAAATACACAAGACACACAAAAAGATATTGAATATCAATCAATAATTTTAATACATTCATTTCCTACACAAGGTAATATGCTCATTGCATAATTTTTCTTTCTTTCTCCTTTTCCCTTTACTTTTTGATTCTATATTTTGACGGCTTAAGGCTCCAAATCCTAGACTGGAAGGAAATGCTTTATCAGGATTGGAATTGTAGAAGATTTTACTATATTTAAGTAGTTGACTATTCTAATATGTGAACTCTTCTTAATCTTTGCAGTGATTATTGGGGGTAGATCACATGAATTGAGTTTTGCTGTCCTATTGACAACTGTAGCCCTGTGTTTGCTAGGACTAGTTCTATATTTGCTAATAATTGGTTCTCAAAATCAAGCTATCCTCACCTTCTTTCATGGGGCCTTCATTATGTAACCATAGTGCTTTCATGCGAGCACTTTGCTTACTGTTTTGACAATATCATTGCAGGCTGCCATCGTCAATTCTCAAACACTTGAAGAAGTAGCAAGGCTTGAAAAGGTGATTCCCCAATTGTCAAATGATTTCCATTTTTTGATTGCTTTGTCTCCTAGCACATCAGGTGGTGTTTGGATAGATTTTGTTCTTATCATTAATTTGGTAGCTAATGTTTGTTGTTTTTAAAAATTGTTGACATTTTGATGGTTTTGATGTTGGTTTAAAATGTGATGAGCAGGCATTGAAGTCAGGCCAGCTTCCTGCAGATCTGAAAATTGGTGACAATGATGGCATGACCAACAATGAAGCAGCCAAAGAGGACAAAATGGTCACAGATGAGCAAACTGAAGCTAATGATGGGGGCCAAGAGATGCTGAGCTTGAACAGAAGAATAATGAATCTGCAGAAATAGAATAGGTATTAATAGCATTTTACATGAACATTGTAACTGCTAGCCATTGTTCACAAGTCTGGTGCCTGGTACAGTGGAGGCTCCTGAAATTCTTCCCAGGGTATTCTTTTCAGAGACACCCCAAACACATTAGTATTTAACCTCAGCAAAGAAATCTTTACTGGGAACATAATTGCAATTTTGTAAAACTTGTGATGCAAAAAATAACTAGGAAAAAAAAAAAAAAATTAGTGATCACAGACACAAACGACATGCCTAATTTATATCTACACCCCTTACATAGGTTTTGGGAACTTTTTTAGGTACAAAGTCTTGTTCAAAAATACGAGAAGAGAATCAATAGAAAACAAAAAAGAGTGAGAGAATATCATAATGTGAAGTAAGTATTGGGTATATCTTTGATATCACCAACCAATAGGAAATCCTACATTGACGTAATGGGAGTACAAGGTTGGCTTAGTAGGAGATAAGGCGTACTCAATCCAATTGTGATTTCTTATTGGTTGGAAACTAAATTTTTATGGGTGTTACATGGTCTTCCACTTTTGTCCAAATGTCCTGTAAATTTTAAGATAACGAACTATAGGATGTTCAGGGGTTCAAGACTCAAAGTATTCATCACATGTCGTATTATCATAAGAATATGCAAGCTCTGTACTCAATAAACTTAGATAATTTCAACTCAAATAAGTTTTTTGTTGGCCAGCTGGTAATTACAACTGCTCGTATAGCTAGAATATTCAGAAAATTTTAAACTACTAGCAAAAAAATTCAGTTGGGGTCCTGTCAATAATAATAAAAAAAAATTCCCTCTAGTCGTGGGACTGTTATTTAGTTGTGGAAAATTGCTAGTAAACCACTTCTTTGCATATTTTCCCGTTGAGTTATAGCAATTAAATTAAATTTGTTTTAATAGTAATTAGATGGTTTTTGAAGGATATAAATCCTTTTTGATAAATCAAGATCCACTCTTCTCGACACCCAACTGTACATAACACCCCAAAATCGAGACTCTAACCGAGCAATCGACTGAGCACTCCCCTCAAAAATCCGGCAATTCTGCTTCAACCAAAACAACCACATCAAATACAAAGGAGCTAATGCCTAAGCTCTTCACCGCCACTTCCCAACTCGATTACCCCCCAAACAATGAAAAATATCCATCACCTGCTGAACTCACACCACTTCAAACAAAGAAAAACAAGCACTCACAAGCGAGAAGCAACTGGACAATGAATAAACAAATGATTCATTGTCTCCGCATTTGCACAACACATGCAATAACAATTAACCAAGATATGATGCTGACGGAGCAGATTATCAATAGTCAAGATCCTATCAAAAGCTGCCGTCCACACAAAGAAAGGCACTTTCGACGGAACACCATAAAGCCACACACAACATCGAGGGAAAGACCTCCCACCACCACCACCACCAACACCACACAAAGTCCATAAGTATTTTAGCATCGTATCAAAGTTGGAATTGAAATTGACCTATAAAGCGATCCCATTATTTCTCAAAGAAATCAGATTTGGACGATGGTAACATTAGGAGCACTGGGTGAGACTGGGTGAGAATTGGAATTGAAATGGGAAGTTCAGTGGTGCATCTAGGTTTGGTGTGACTGTACAACTGTCTAACTAATGAAACACATACATGAAATGGTTATTTTGCACGAAATTTGTTGATCCAGGTTTGAGAATGATAAGATTTTAACAACATGATGATTCACATAGATAAGAACTGTTGAGGAAGATAAGCAGTGAAATGTAACTAGAAACTATATTGTTGCTTTAAATTTTGAAAGTGGCAAAAGGTGACAACTCTCAACTTCACAGAACCTTGTATCTATAAATTTGCAGTGGGATTTTCCTTTCTTTTTTACTATTTTTATATTATAAACTAAGAAACACAGACACTTCTAAGTAGGTGACGTGTCCGTGTCGGACACGTGGTGTCAGACACCGATACTCCTCAGACAGTCACGGACATATGTCTAATACTCTTTTCTCCGTGTCCATAATTAAAATAAAAATCATAATTTCAGACGTGTCCAACACTCATTTTGCGACATGATCGTCACTTCTTGGCCATGTATATCACCAAAAAATAAACACAATACTCACACTTCTTGAAAGTTGCTAACACATGGTTTTCAAAGTTTGAGAATTTGACATAAATTCTTATACTCTTAAAAAATGTACAATTATTAAGAACAATCCAATAGAAGATTCGTGTAAAGAATTAGGTACAAGATATAAATAATTATTTAATTTTGTATATATTATGCACATAAATAACGATTTAATATAATATATTCCTAGATAACATAATATCAAGATATAAATATTTGTGGCTTGTCCGAACCGTATCAGTGTCCTACTTTTTTGGAATTTCCATGTTGACGTGTGCGTCTCGTGTTGTATAAAATATTTTTCAAATGACAACCAAGGTCTAAGTATTTGATTTGTAGGTTGAACTTGTTTCCAATTAGTTCTAGCATGGCATTTAAAAAACCTAAGATTGTAGGAAGTGAACCACAATTTGCAAGTCTAAGTGAGAAGTCTGAACTTGACTACAAAAGTTGGAGAAAAATGAATCTAGGCCTGTATCATGGCGTTGTGGCCACTTTTACCATTACATTTTCCCCACAACTACCTTTATAATCCTTCAATGCTCATTACCAACCTCCACAACTTCCTTCCCCATTGCAATCACAATTGGCCACCTCTAACATTAGTATAACAACACTTTTGCTTCCACAAAAACCATGGTAGGCAACTGACCATCCACTAACTACTGTCACTGCAATTGCACTGCCTCTACTACCAATGTGACCCCACCATCAACAGTACCCTCTCCCCCGCTACCACCACACTGCCTCCAGAATCTCCAACCATTGCTGCTGCTCCTCCGCACCAAGGTTAAGTTCTCATATGAACTCCTTTGAAGTTTAAACCAATTGAATGGGGTTTCTTGAAACAGATCAGTTAACAAAATATTAAGATTGTTAGTTACCCATGGAATGGGAATTGTCCAATAAGGTGCAAATCATACTTTGCCACAAGTTAGAGATAATTAGTAGTCATGTATAGAACACCAACTGTCAGATCAACAATGTCCCACATTTTTGCTCAATATATATGTTGAATATGTATGTATATCTACACATTTAACAGATTCTTGTTCTTTTGTAACTATTGGGATCGAGAGTGCCTGGTATTTCGGCCTTTTTCCCTTGGATTTTTAATCTCTTTAAAATTGCCTTTTAGAAACTATTATAGAACTAAGATGGAGCACCCTCTTGCTGAAGATGCAATTTATATATGTTTAAAAGCGAAATCATTTATGAGTCATAATAAAATAACCTATTTTATGCATCAATCATTTTTACACATAAGTTGTACTCTTTTTTTTTGTTGTTTATTTGCTGAAGTTTGCTTTATCCTAAACATATATCTATTTTTATTTTTTTATTTTTTACTAGTATGCATAGACATTTTTTGGTTCTCTTCTTATGGACACTTGCATGCATATGCCTTTTTGTAGCTTCTTGCTGATGTTCACAGTATTTAAATCCTATCATAGTGTAACGTTTAACTTCACGTGTTCTCATTCAATTGTATTCATATTCCATTTCCTCTTTTTTGTATTTGATGCTACTGCTTTTAGATGGTTTGTGTCAACATAATACGTGGTTGTCTTTTCAAATATGATGTTTTGCTGTTGGTGTAGGAATGAATTGAGGCACAAAATCTATTTTCATCACAAGAAGCTGAAGAACAGGCTAAAAAAGAATCTGCAAAGACATTTATACCTGGAGAGTTTCCAAGTACCCCTGAGGTTCCAAAGGAATAGCAAACACCTAAAACAGATGCCCCTACAACAGAGCAAATTATAGCTATCAAGGTAATATGCTCATTGCATAATTTGTCTTTCTTTCTCCTTTTCCCTTTACTTACTGATTTTATATTTTAACAGCTCAAGGCTCCAAATCCTAGACTGGAAGGACATGCTTCATCAGGATTGGAATTGTAGAAGATTTTACTATATTTAAGTAGTTAACTATTCCAATATGTGAACTCTTCTTAATCTTTGCAGTGATTATTGGGTGTAGATCACATGAATTGAGTTTTGCTGTCCTATCGACAACTGTAGCCCTGTGTTTGCTGTGACTTGGTTCTATCTTTGCTAATAATTGGTTCTCAAAATCAAGCGATCCTCACCTTGTTTCATGGAGCCTTCATTATGTGACCATAGTGCTTTCATGCGAGCACTTTGCTTACTGTTTTGACAATATCATTGCAGGCTGCCATCGTCAATTCTCAAACACTTGAAGAAGTAGCAAGGCTTGAAAAGGTGATTCCCCAATTGTCAAATGATTTCCATTTTTTGATTGCTTTGTCTCCTAGCACATCAGGTGGTGTTTGGATAGATTTTGTTCTTATCATTAATTTGGTAGCTAATGTTTGTTGTTTTTAAAAATTGTTGACATTTTGATGGTTTTGATGTTGGTTTAAAATGTGATGAGCAGGCATTGAAGTCAGGCCAGCTTCCTGCAGATCTGAAAATTGGTGACGATGGCATGACCAACAATGAAGCAGCCAAAGAGGACAAAATGGTCACAGATGAGCAAACTGAAGCTAATGATGGGGGCCAAGAGATGCTGAGCTTGAACAGAAGAATAATGAATCTGCAGAAATAGAATAGGTATTAATAGCATTTTACATGAACATTGTAACTGCTAGCCATTGTTCACAAGTCTGGTGCCTGGTACAGTGGAGGCTCCTGAAATTCTTCCCAGGGTATTCTTTTCAGAGACACCCCAAATACATTAGTATTTAACATCGGCAAAGAAATCTTTACTGGGAACCTAATTGCAATTTTGTAAAACTTGTGATGCAAAAAATAACGAGAAAAAAAAATAAAAAAAATCAGTGATCACAGACAGAAACGACATGCCTAATTTGTATCTACACCCCTTACATAGTTTTTGGGAACTTCAAAAATACGAGAAGAGAATCAATAGAAACAAAAAAGAGTGAGAGAATATCATAATGTGAAGTAAATATTGGGTATATCTTTGATATCACCAACCAACAGGAAATCCTACATTGATGTAATGGGAGTACAAGGTTGGCTTAGTAGGGGATAAGGCGTACTCAATCCAATTGTGATTTCTTATTGGTTGGAAACTAAATATTTATGGGTGTTGCATGGTCTTCCACTTTTGTCCTAATGTCCTGTAAATTTTAAGATAGCGGACTATAGGATGTTCAGGGGTTCAAGACTCAAGGTATTCATCACATGTCGTATTATCATAAGAATATGCAAGCTCTGTACTCAATAAACTTAGATAATTTCAGCTCAAATAAGTATTTTGTTGGCCAACTGGTAATTACAACTGCTCGTATAGCTAGAATATTCAGAAAATTTTAAACTACTAGCAAAAAAATTCAGTTGGGGTCCTGTCAATAATGAAAAAAAAAAAATTCCCTCTAGTCGTGCGATTGTTATTTAGTTGTGGAAAATTGCTAGTAAACCACTTTGCATATTTTCCCGTTGAGTTATAGCAATTAAATTAAATTTGTTTTAATAGTAAATAGATGGTTTTTGAAGGATATAAATCCTTTTTGATAAATCAAGATCCACTCTTCCCGACACCTGTAGACGCGCCCCCGGAGAACTCTCGAGAAAATCTCGTTTTGTTCTCTAACTACTACAGTTCGGACTCAAATGTCACGGTTCTGAATCTAATCTTACAATGTGCGATGTAAGACTGATAAATCACCAAGAGTCCAAATCCGGCAAATCGTTTTGGAAAACTGATTTTTATAAAGAAGTGTCAAACATGGACTGCTTTGTCAGATACAGAGTCGCCATCTAAATATTTTATTTTGGAAAAATTTAGGAAATCCTGACTCGTGCCTAAGGCCACGTGTCCGTCATCACCAAAGTTGCCTCGGCTCGGGAACTTGGGTACGATTGGGGAAGGTCATTTAATGAGCACCCCCGCTCGCCCGATCAAAGATCGGCATGTATTAAGCATGATATCTTGTTTTTTGAAAACACATGTGTTCTTATTCCGGTTAATTAGCTAATCTTACTACGTGATGCGCACAACAAAACAAGTATAGACTAGATCATCTAATTTGGAACAAAACTTTGCATATCCGTTTGTTTGGAAAATAGTTTGAAGTTTGCTACTCGCAAGTAGGCTAAAATGCAGATTTCAATGAATTGTTCCAATTTAAGTAATCCAAACTTCACCCACAGGCATTTAGGTAGTTATGTCAAATAAGCAGTTAGCCTCATGGCAAGCATGCTTTCATGTTAACACTCACACACATGGAAGATGCTAAAGCATAAACACTTACAGTATACTCCGAGCCAAAATAAAGAACTAGTTAGTAATCAAATGCATGATCTTAGCTCATGTTAAGATGGCTGATGCAACACATGCAAAAATGCAACTAGGGATAGGCTCGACTATTCTAAAATGGCATGTGAAATGCAATATTTGATACATGTATTCAAATAAATGTATTGAAAATATATGCAGTTAGTATGATGCGTCGAGCCCGGTGCATGCAAGATAGATGAATGGATGCAAACATGTGAGCATAATGATGCTAATTGAAACATGCCCTAAAGCTAACCATCGTAAGCTGGTAAATAAAAGGGAGAAAGAAATGGGGGTTGGAAGACATGCATCACACACAAGCACACTTATTTACAACAGTTGTGCCCTCTCGACGGAGGGTCCGAATGAATAACACAGAACCAACTAGTTAATCTAAGCTAATCTAATTAAACTAGTTATTACACAACAGAATGAATAACAAGCTACAGCTAATTATTACACAACTCTGACTAATTAACAAATTAACTAAGTTGGCAATTGAATAAGCATGCAAATTATATGAAATAGGCTACCTCAACTCTCCTTGGATGACGAAGGATGTGTGCTCGGTCACCTCGTGCGAAAATCCATCGCGATGCCCCGATTTGCCTCTGTTTGCAACTGGTCTCAGAACATTGCAAAAAGCTCCAAAAGGCTGAAACTCCATCATCGGAATCTGTAGGAGGGCTGCCGACCAGTTGTTGGCATTGGAGACCACCTACCGGCCACTTTCTATGCTGAAAACCAGGAAAAGTGGTCGGCCAGCCACTTTATCTGGTCGGCTGACCAGTTTTTGCTGCCAGACTTAGTTTGCTGCAACAGAGAGCAAAAAAGGGACATGGCAAAGTATTTGCAACACATGTATACACAACTACCCTCCCTCTTATTACATAAGCTCAATGGGGTGTGGCTCTCGACTCTCGGGCCACCAATCACGCATCTCGATGCATGATGACCGAGGAGCTAAATTGCACAACTCAATATGAAATGAATGTACACACGAACACATAAAGCCTAAAACTCCATCATGTATAGTCAAGAGTGTCGGTGACCGAGAATTGAGGCATGTTTCATCACTTCGAGTATGAAACGTCCATCATTTCCCGTGTTTGGACTAACTCCTATTCCAAACACAATGCAACAAATAACATGGCATGGCATACACAATACGGCTCAAGCATGCAAACATCCAATGCAATGAAACGAGCATATGAACACGATGCAAGGGACAAACATGATAACATACTAGCATACACAATGCTATGAACTACATGGCATACACAATGCACAATGGACTTAAACCAAAATGGATAAGCCTCAGCCATGTCCAAATCAGTGGCTGTACATGCTAAGCTAGAAACTCAAAATGCTATACAAACATGCATGCATATCAGCCCAAGCTTAAGGCTCGAAACACAACTCTCCAAAAGCATTGAAATGAAACATGGGGTACAATGGCATATGTTTCAGCATTGAAATGGCATGCAAAATGACTTAGAATCATGCCAACCCATGTAATGCATGTTGAAAGGCTCAAGCGTCAAAGCTAGTGAAGTGTATTACACTAGAGGCATGCAAGATAATGCTCAAATGGCCAAACTAACCCCAAACAGACCCTATGCAGGCCAAAACAGTAGCAAAAA
Organism: Camellia japonica; assembly: GCA_030407325.1. Taxonomy (NCBI): domain Eukaryota; kingdom Viridiplantae; phylum Streptophyta; class Magnoliopsida; order Ericales; family Theaceae; genus Camellia; species Camellia japonica. The sequence continues at coordinate 80,956,550 of JAPPVO010000010.1, read as the reverse complement.
TGAGTTGGGATGATGGCTTGAAAGGCACGAAAATGAGGCTCATGCAATGGCTCACAAATAGGGCACAAAAGCACAACCCTCAAGAGCACTTAAAGAGCGGAAAATATGGAAGTGTAACAGCCCTACATGCTCTGAAATATCATTCTCAATGATGCCAAAACATGCAAATACCTCAAGTTAAGCATGCAAGAGACCTCAAAACTCAAAGCTAGTCAAGGCTATTACACTACAAGCATGCATGACAAGCCTCATTGACCAAGAAGCCTCAAAACAGAACTAAGACAGCCCAAAATAAGAACAAAATCATGCTAGGGCATAGCCAAAATACGCTAGGATAATGAGCCAAAACATCATGCATACAAAGCTAGTAAACAAGATTTACACTACAAGCATATGGAGCATACAAAGGCTACCAAACCAGCCAAAAACAAGTCATGACATGTTAAATGATGGCCAAAAATCTACTGAAATGGAGCCAATACATGCTAGAAAGACCTGCACTTTGATGAGCCACAAATGGGAATACACTACACATACAAGAAGCAAACACAAGGTGGCCAAACCAGCCATAGACAAGCTAAGGCAGGCCCTAAAAGTCATGAAAAAGTTGAACCAAGCCTTGAAAGTATGAAGATGCATGCTCCTTTGATAGGCCAAAAATACAAGCAAACAAAACAAGAAGGGGGGGATCACCCCCCCTGATTTGAGACCTCAAAACCACATGCCTACCACTAAAAATCCACTGGATTTCAGTGGCTAGAAGGCCAAGCAAGGACTAGCTCAAAGGCCTTAAACCATGGCACAAAACAAGGCCAAACAAGGCATGCAAGAGGGTAGAAGACCCTCAACACCCAAGAGGTCTTAAACAAACATCAAAAACACTTAAATACAAAACTTTTTCCAGTTGAAAGCAAGGCCTAAATAAGCATGCAAATGAGACCAAGAAAGCAACCAAACTAAAGCTTAAAAGGAGAAAAAAGGTTACCCTTGAAGCACTGGAAAACCAGCAGATTTCTTAGCCAAGAATTAGCTTTTTTAACCTCCAAAAATGTCCTCCAAGAATCTCAGTTCAATGATGGGGGTGTGTGTGGTTAAGGGTTGTGGTGCAAAAGTGAAGAACAATACCCTCTTTAGGCACCAAATATAGAGATATAGAGAGAGATATATGCTTATGCCTTAGGAAAATTTAGAATCTGTCATGGAGGGAGAGCCTCTCTTATAGAAAAACAAAGGTTCAAGCTTCTTGGAGAAGCTAAAACTTGGATGCAATCCCTCCATACACGTGTATGGAGGATACAGTCTGTGCCCTCCAGCTGGCACAGCTGGCATCCACAAGTTGCCAAAACAGGGGAGAGCTGCCGACCACTTAAAGTGGTCGGCCTACTACTTACAGTGGTCAGCCGACCACTTCAAGTGGTCTCCTAGGAAAAAAAGTGGTCGGCAAGGGGAATTGGTGGTCTCCACACTGAAAGCAAGCAATGGTGGGGTGGAGACCAGAAAAGGTGGCCCAAAGACCAAGAAAACCAGTTTCCCGACCAGAAAATCGGCTGGCGGGAAGGAAAAATGGTCTCAAGGGGAAAAACTGGTCTCCCACCCTCGTACCACATTCCAAGCAAGGAAAACAAGGTTTGTACCAAAAACAAACCAACACGGATGCAAAACGAGAGTTTGGGAGGCAAAGCGCGCAGCCGGGAGCCTCGAAACCCAACTGTTGAGCACCAAAAGTGGTATACGACCACAAAAGTGGTCTCCCGGACCATAGTGTCCTTCTAGATAGAGGAAACAAGGTGTGGTTCAAAAATCACGCCAAACGGAGAACGTTAAGCGGTCCCGAGACAAGGCGCACGACCGAAGGCTCCGAAAATCGGGAACTGATCTCCAAACGGGAAAAAGTGGTCTATGACCGCGAAAAGTGGTCTACGACCACAAAGAGATGGTCTACAAGACCTCTCCCTTCCTTAGGCAAGGAAAACAAGACTTGGTCCGCAAATTGAGCCAAAGCACAAAGAGTTCGGAGACCCGGAGGCAAGGCTCTCAGCCAAAACTCCGAAGTTCGAAATGAGCACAACATGCACTATCACCGAGTGCTCAATCGATGACGTCTGAGTCTTAAGGTTGGTCAAAAATGGGGTGTCTACAACACCCAACTGTATATAACACCCCAAAATCGAGACTCTAACCGAGCAATCGATTGAGTACTCCCCTCAAAAATCCGCAATTCTGCTTCAAAAAAGCAACCACATCAAATACAAAGGAGCTAATGCCTAAGCTCTTCACCACCACTTCCCAACTCGATTACCCCCAAACAATGAAAAATATCCATCACCTGCTGAACTCACACCTTCAAACAAAGAAAACAAGCACCCACAAGCGAGAAAGCAACCGGAACAATGAATAAACAAATGATTTCATTGTCTCCGCATTTGCACAACACATGCAATAACAATTAACCAAGATATGATGTTGACGGAGCAGATTATCAATAGTCAAGATCCTATCAAAAGTTGCCGTCCACACAAAGAAAGGCACTTTCGATGGAACACCGAGGGAAAACCTCTCACCATCACCACACAAAGTCCAATAAAACGATGAAACTGAAAAAACACCTATAGCAACCGGAACCCCCAATCCAAACCATCTGCCCCCCTCCCGCCCAACCTTAAATCCATACAAAAAGGCCAACAAATCCACCAACTGCCCAACCTCTCAATCTTGAGTCTGTCGACGAAGCACAACACCAAAGTGGGTTCTGCCTTGTAATATATATTAGTATTGGTATTAGTATAGATGAACAAATTTGGATTATGTAAAAAGTCAATATGCATTTGTGATTGGTTTTGGACTCAAAAAGAAGTTTGCACTATTTAGAATACTTTGAGCATGCGTTCTGGGTCCATTCAATTGCTTAAGTGTCCATTATCAGTCATGATGTTTGTGGATGCTGTTTTCTGACCTCACTGCCAAACAGGTACTCAGCTGGAGAACACCGGCATAATAGATTGCGCTCGAACAACTTGCCACAGAATAATAAGACTCCGACTGGTGGTTCATCCACCCGGGGGCACTCCAACGACCAAGTCAGTACTCAATTATCTCTTGAAGATAGCAAACAGTGCTTAACTCACTAGTCAGGATACAAAAAGCATACCTTAAACCCACGAAGGTGCCTTACTTTTATAGCCAGCACTAACCTAATCTCTGTAGAAGCCTAGCTTCTTTTGGACTCTGGCTCAATGCTCATCTTGGACTCTCCAATAGATAAGATAAACTCCCTAAGAGCTTTATCCTTATCCAAGCTGAGGTCCTCCCCCACTCTAGGACTCTTATCACTTATCGCTCATCTCGGATTCCGGTATCTCCGCAGATAACCTTGGCCTAGCCGAGATCACCTCGGTGTCATGACCAAGACACGTGGCACCTCGACTACATTTCTGCGTCACTTTGGCCACGTGTTGTCATTCACAAAATATGCCCCCACAACTGCCCTCTAGGTTTTGTTACCTCGGTATCTTGAGGTGATGGAACCTACATCATTCGTCCATACAGCACGTCGGCTAAAACTTGCCATACCCTTCATTACCGAGGTCATAACTCGTCGGCTCCTATATGACCAAGACTGCAATCTGTTTTACCAATGCCCAAAAACCAAAAACAATTTTTTTTAAGTTCTTTAATCGAGATCGTATCCCTAGCCGAGGTCTTTGCTTCATTAAATCAAGAACTCCAAGAGTTCCACATGTGCATGAGCTGTCACGCACGGTTTCTCAACCGTTTTCACCACGCGTCTTTTCCTTATTGGTCTATACCTGAGACGCGCCATCAAGTCGCGTTGCTTCTGCGCGCACTGCCTGACAGACACGTCGTCCTAGGCACACTAATTGTGATTTTGCCGCCTTTTTGTGTTTAATCAAAAACACCTCACTCTCTCTCCGTCTTTTCACCTTTGCATCTTCGTTTTCCCTCTGCGTTCGAGTTCCTCTCTCTCTCTAAACAAACCCTCAACCTCCATTGTTGCCTTTTCGAGCTTCCCGCAACCACTCCGTTCGCCTCCTCCGGTACAACATTCACCGTTCTGCTCTGCTGATTTCCGCTGTCCGACCTCGGCAAACCACAACCTCGGACCCAACTGGTGAGTTTCTTTGTTATTTTCTTTCTTTGTTTTAATTTTCAATCTTCCATGATTTTGCGAATCTGTTCATTTTCTGCTATTGAACCACTTGGGTAAAAACTTGCTTGTTTGTAACTCTATGTTGCTCAATCTGCATTCTGGATCCATACACGCACACACGATCTGTTCACATGATGTTTGAGGAATTTTGCCACTGTTCCTTAGTTTTTGCACGTTTGCACACGTTTTACACGGTGTTCTTGATTCTGCTTTCTGGATTCTGAATCACATACATATTTGTTATTTTGCCACTGTCCTTGGCTTGGTATATCTGTACATGCTTTGTAAAATGTTCTTGAATTTTCATTCATTTTTTTTTTCTTGAGTCTGAATCATGCTCCTGTTTCTGTCTTCTTGTTGCTTTTGCTAGATTCTTGCCTCCAATTCCCTGTTTCCACATAGATTTAGGCTTGGGTTTTGATAGAAACCACTATCCCTAGGAAAATTGGAACAAATTCCCCAGATCTTAAAAAACCCTTGCCCTAGCTTCTGTTTAGGGCTTTAGCCGAGATCCGTTAAACCCATACCAACTATTTTCCCTTAGAATCTTGTGCTTTCCTTCTTTAGCTGATGTCATGGGTATGTTTAGGTGGAGAGTAGACACCCCGGCCAAACTAGAGTACTTTAGAACAGAGTTCTCCATCCCAGCCGATGTTCACCTTAGGCTGGCAGAGGAGGAGGACTCTATCATGCCTGATGGGGACTCTATGCCTTTCCCCGTTGTGGCCTTCATAGAGTGTGGACTTAGGTTCTCTCTTGACATCCTCTTCCACCAAGTCCTTCACTTACAGAGTCATCAACAGTATAATTGCCCTAGCTAGCGAGAACGCTAGGATTACTGTAGCCGACATCCAGTATTGTTACACTATGTGTGGCCCAACATCCGAAAAAGGCTATATCTATTACCTTAAGCCGAGATCCACTGAGTACAAACTCATTGCCGACCTCCCAGACTCCAACAAAGATGCTGGAGATAATTATTTCATCATCTCGGGCAACTGGGAGTTCCCACTAGATGATGACCTCCACCTCTACCCTTTAGCCAAACAGTCTTTAAAGAGGGTAATGGTAAGAGCCAAGTGTCACTTTACTTGTTTTCAAGTCTTTATTACTTTGTTCCTTTTATATGTTCTAATGTCTATTTTTTACTTGTAGCTCTTCCTCAACCTCCAAAGGACTTCCATAAAACCTTTTATCCCAGCAAAGACTTCAAGAAGCTGCTCGGCTTGCTTGTCAATCAGCGCAAGGCCCCTTTGCTGCTCAACTACATCTCGACCTATAAATCCACATTGCCCAATGTCCCCAAGAAGAGCAAGTCTTCACCCTCAGCAACAACTCTGTCTACCATTTCGTTACCACGGCCTGACCAAGTCTCTCAACATCTGACCCAGCAGAGCAGCTATCAACATCCATTCCCTAACTAATTCCTCCAGCACAGCGTCGACGCCGTCGCCGAGTTTCCGCCAACACTCTTGCTGATAGAACTCGTAGTCGAAAATGCCAAAGTGTTGAGGCGTCGGCTTCTGATCCAGCCAACCCACCAACTGCACTTCTGGCAATTCATTTCGACACTAAAGTCACAATCGCCATCACTGCTAACGAGATGGGACGCAACAAGGCTGTCGTTGAAGACCTTCTTGCCGACATCCCTGGTGTTGTCACAGTCTAATCTTCACCATCACAATCCCAACCCAAACCAAAGCAAAAAAGGATAAAGAGGGACAAAGAAAAAGCCTTTTTCACCCAAGTTGAATTTGAAGATACAGTTCTAATCTCAAAGTTTGCCGAGATTGAGAAAACTAGCTCTGCTGTTGAAAAGAGACCTACTGAGGATGACCCCTCTGAAACTGCTAAGTCAAAGAAGCTGAGGTTGGACTCCGCAGCCACCTCGGGTTCACTTAAAGCTGATGACCTTTGGGCCCCATCTATCATGATCGAGGACAAGTCAGTTAGAACCGGTGATAGCGCTGCTGACATTGAGGTTGGTGTTACGCTCTCTACTGCATTGCTCCTTTCCAATGACCTCAACTGTATGGCCGAGGTCAGCGAATATGAAAATTTCACTCTGATGGTGCAGCACTCTGTATTGGTAAACTCCTAACACTTTGTACTCTCCATTCTTTGTTTTCATATTGAAAAAGTTTACTAAATTTGTTCTTTCCATTTTTTCTAGGCGGCACGCCCACTCCTTTGTGATGCATGCAGAAGAGTTGAAGAAGGAGCTGGCCCACAAGACCAAGGAGGCTACTGGCTTGCTTAAGTCATTAAACAATGCCGAGGCCAAAATGAAAGTCCTGATACATCAGGCCAAGGTAGCTAAATAAGCCCAAGATCAAGTCGAAGAAAAGGCCGGTGCTGCAGAGGTTGTTGTTGAGGTCCTCAAAGTTGAAATAAAAGAGGCCGAAGCAAAAACTGCAGAAGCCCAAGTAGAGCTCTGAAGTGCCTTGGCCACAAAAGACGTCGAAATCAAAGTGGCGGACGAGAAGGCCTATGCCAAGGGGGCAGCCAACGTTTGCGAGGAGTACAAGAAACAAGTCAAACCGGCATGCAACAAGGGTTGCACCCTTGGTTGGATGGCTGCTCTGAAGGAGTTGGCTGTCCCCGATGATTCCCCTTTTATGATGAAGGCTGACTTGCAGTGCTATTCCCTCCTGCTTCAAGCTAATCTGGCTAAGGCTGGGGAGGGAAGAAGGCGAAGAAGAGAGAAGAGAATAACGAGAGGCCGAGATGGCAGCTGATGCTGCGGGTTCTGCTGGGACCAAGTCCCTAACTTTGAATGAGCAAGTCCTGGACTTGACTCAGGATGAGGAAGACGAGGTCCAAAAGACCACTTCTGAGGCCGAGGTCGGGATTGCCAAAAGAGCCTTGATGACACACTGCGTAAGATTGATGCCGAGGTAGAGGCTGACAAGAGTGTAACACCACCAGCCGATGAAGCCAACCCTAACACTTAGAATATTTCTGCTTTTCCTTGTATTCTTTCTCTATTTCCTTCTTAGCTGTAATACTTTGTTCTGAACAATGTTAGCTTTGCATTTGGCCGATGTGTCCTTTTTGTATCAGAACAAGTAATCCTTTTGCAGGCTGAAGTGCATTTTTTCTTTGAATGCAAGTATAATTTCTTTTTTTAAGTGTTTGTATGATTTACTGCTTCCATATTTAGAATATTTTTGCATGTCTTCAAAGTGTACCTTTATCTGTATAACCTCTTCATAGTATAATACCTCGGACATAACTTCTTGATTGTTTACCTCGGCCTTGGTTGAACACTTGAAAACAACACTTGAAAACATTGTAAAAGTATTTTCACAAGTGTTGGTTTTAAACTTGCCACTTTACTCTTTCTTATCAAGACTTCTGTCTTCTATATTCTCCGAGATGGACAACCCTGATCATCTTGGCAAGTATGTATGTACTTCTTGCAATATTACCTTGGCTTAACTTCAACTTGTAAATTTTTCTGAAAACTTCAACAAGTGTTAAGGCAATTCTAGCTTGTAAATTTTTCTATAAAATTCCAACTCTTAAACACTTTAAACTTCATTCATTATTCTCCAGCTCTCTCTGTCCCCTAATGTGAACTTAAGTTTCACTTAGGTTCTCATTAAGCATGTGGCTATGGTCTCGTTGGCGAGGTTAGATTCGAACAGAGACTAGTTGAGGTTTTCAACCTTGGTTCCTCTGTTAATATTACTCAAATGCACTTAGTTCCAATCTGAGTTTGATTCTGCCGACATGGCAAGTCTAGGTTAATTCGACTTAGTTCAACTCCATTATATGCAAGTATAATTTCATTTCTGCCATATAATGAGTCTAAGTTATTCGTCATGTTTCAATCAAAAACATTGCCAACTTAGTTCAACTATATTATATGCAAATATAATTCAACTCTGCCATATAATAAGTCTAAGTTACTTGTCATGTTTCACTTAGAAACATTGCCAACTTAGTCAACTCTATTATATGCAAGTATAATTCAACTCTGCCATATAATAAGTCTAAGTTACTTGTTATGTTTCACTTAGAAACATTGCCAACTTAGTTCAACTCTATTATATGCAAGTATAATTCAACTCTGTCATATAATAAGTCTAAGTTAATTCGATTCAGTTCAACTTCATTATATGCAAGTATAATTTCACTTCTGCCATATAATGAGTCTAAGTTATTCGTCATGTTTCAATCAGAAACATCGCCAACTTAGTTTAACTCTATTATATACAAGTAGTATAATTCAACTTTGCCATATAATAAGTCTAAGTTATTCGTCATGTTTCACTTAGAAACATCGCCAACTTAGTTCAACTTTATTATATGCAAGTATAATTCAACTCTGCCATATAATAAGTCTAAGTTACTCGTCATGTTTCACTTAGAAACATCGCCAAGGGACTGGTCAGTCGTATTACACAAGTTTGAAATTAAAAATCAAGCTAAAATTTTATTATTACTTCAGCTAATAACAAAAACTTTAAAAAGCGAAAAATTTAATGATAGAAAAACTTCAAGTTGCAAGTATTCCAGGTCTTGGCAAATCTTTGCCTTCACTGTCTTCAAGCCGATATGCCCCATTGTCGACGACCGATATGATTTTATAATGTCCCTCCCAATTTGGGCCAATCTTGCCCTCTCTAGGATCCTTCTTGTTGCTGACAACCTTTCTCAGGACGAGGTCCCCAACTTGTAACTCTCGTGGGTTGACATTCTTATTGAAGCCCTTGCAAGCTGCTGCTGGTATGCTTCTAGCCGAATTGCTGCTCTCTCCCTTCTTTCTTCCAACAAGTCCAGATCTCGGGCCAAAAATGCCTCATTGGTCCCGTTCTCTACTCCCTGGGTTCTGATCCTTGGGATGTTGACTTCTAATGGGATTACTGCCTCTGTGCCATAAGCCATGGCAAATGGGGATTCCCCAGTTGATCTTTTCGGTGTAGTCCGATATGCCTAAAGTACATTAGGCAGCTCTTTCGCCCACTTTCCCTTTGCTGTTTCCATCATCTTCTTAATCCCATCCAAGATAGTTTTGTTGGATGCTTCTGCTTGACCGTTGCTTTGAGGGAAACTTTGAGTGGAGTAGTAGTTCTTAATCTTGTACTTTGCACAGAAGCTCTTAATTAGCTTATTGTCAAACTGTGTGTAATTGTCTGCTATTATTGCCCTTGGATCCCAAACCTAGTGATGATGTTCTTCCATATGAAGTTCTTTACATCAATGTCCCGAATCTTTGCAAGGGGTTCAGCTTCTACCCACTTGGTGAAGTAATCTGTTACTACCAGTAAGAACTTCCCTTATCCAGTCGCTTGAGGCAGTTGTCCAACAAGATCCATGCCCCACTGGGCAAATGGCCAAGGGCTGGACATTGGGTTTAAATCTGCTGTTGGTTGATGTATCAAAGGTGCAAACCTCTGACACTTCTCACACTTTCTGACATAAGCTTTAGCATCTTTTTGTATATAGGGCCACCAATATCCTTGAGTAATGGCCCTATGAGCAAGTGACTTGCCCCCTGCGTGGCTTCTGCATACTCCTTCGTGTATTTCATATAGGCAGTCTTCAACTTGTGAAGGATGCACACATCTCAAAAGGGGACCAGAAAAAGACCTTCTATAGAGATGTCCTTCTGCTGTCAGACTAAACCTCGCTGACTTTAGTCTAGTCTTGTGTGCGCTTCTTTGTGATCATTTGACAACTTCCCATCTCTAAGGAACACTACTATCGTATCCATCCAACTTGGTCCCATCTCCACACACATTGCCTCATACTTTGTGTTCAGTGGTTCTACACTTGGGCCTGACAAATAGTCAACTATTATTGTCCTTGCCTTTCCTGATTTTATTGCACTAGCCAAGTTAGCCAAGACATCAGCATAGCAGTTGTCATCTCGGCTAACTTGCTGTAGTCGGCAATCTTGGAATAAGGCTACCAGTCTAACAACCTCCTTTACATAGGCCATCATTCTTTCATCTCGGGCTACGTATTCGCCTGTTGCCTGGTTGACGATAAGCAGGGAGTCACAGAAGACCGCCACCTCGTCGTCTTCCATTGCTGTTGCCAACTTCAATCCTGCGATCAGTGCTTCATATTCTGTTTCGTTGTTTGAGGCTTTAAACCCTAAACGAATAAATTATTCTAGCATCCGCCTATCTGGCGATACTAGCACTACTTCTGTCCCCACTCCCTGACGATTTGAACTTCCATCAACAAACAGGCGGAAGGAGTCGCCGATGTAAATATCGTAGAGCCTGAGTTTCTCTTCTTTCTTCTATTCTGCTGTCCTCAGCTGGGTTTCTTCTTGTTCACCTGGACATCCTAAACCGCAGCTCAATGGAGCCCAATGTGGGATAGCGCTAGGTGTGAACTCGGCCACGAAGTCGGCCAAAACTTGGCCTTTGATTGCTGTTCTGGGTTTGAATTCTAGGTCGTATTGGCCTAACACCACTGCCCATCTGGCTATCCTGTCGGTCAGATCTCCTTGCTACAACAGGGACTTCAAAGGATGCTTAGTTAATACCACAATCTTGTGGGCTTGAAAATAATGATTCAGCTTCTTAGAAGCCATTACTAAGGCCAGTGTTAGTTTCTCCAAAGGTAAGTATCTGGTCTCTACATCTGCTAGGGTTTTACTCACGTAGTATACGGCCCTTTGTTCTCCTTTCTCTTCTCTGATTATTACTGCACTTACTGCATGCTCCGGAACCGCCAAGTACAAGAATAGCTCATCTCCAGGTACTGGATTTGAGAGCACTGGAGCTGTGGTAAGGTATTTCTTCAAGTCGGTCAAGGCAACTTCGCACTCTTTTGTCCACAAGAAATCTGTGGCCTTCTTCACTAAACTAAAAAAAGGTTTGCATTTGTCAGAGCTTCTGCTTATGAACCTATTCAGGGTTGCGGCCCTTCCAGTCAACATCTGCACTTGTTTTGCCGATGTTGGGCTCTTCAAGTCCAAGATGGCCTTGATCTAATCTGGACTCATCTCAATGCCCTTTCTGGTAACCAAGTATCCCAGGAACTTTCCTGACCCAACTCCAAATGTGCACTTTGACGCATTGAGTCGGAGCCGAAATGTCCTCAGGATATCAAAGACTGCTTTCAGGTTGGCCAGATGATCCTCAGGTTCTTTGGTCTTCATGACCATGTCATCAATGTATACCTCCACTGTTTTGCCTATTAGATGTCTGAATATCTTAGTCACCAATCTCTAGTAAGTTGCTCCTGTATTTATCAACCCGAAAGGCATCACTCTATAGCAATGCAGCCCTTTTGGGGTGATAAATGCAGTCTTCTCCTCATCGGGGGGGTACATGGCTATCTAATGGTACCCCCTGTAAGCGTCCAGGAAGCTCATCCTTCCGTGCCCTGAAGTGGCATCCATCAATTGGTCAATCTTGGGGAGTGAGAAACTGTCTTTGAGACAAGCCTTATTCAGGCTGGTGAAGTTCACGTAGACCCTCCACTTCCCATTCTTCTTCTTCACAACAACTGTGTTTGATAACTATGTTGGGTTATTTACCTCTCGAATGGCTCTGGCCTCTAGCAATTTATCCACATCCTCTTCTACTGCCTTAACATGCATCAAGGTCGGCCTTCTAGCCCGTTGAATGACTGGTTTGGCCGATCTGTCAATATTCAGTCTATGGCAAGTGACCTCAGGGTCAATGTCAGGCATCTCATATGGTGTCCAGGCAAACACCTCAATGTTCGCTCTCAAGAACGCCTCTAACTCCTTTTTCTCTTCCTCTCTTCCTCGGCCAAGCCTGAGCTGAGAAAGAAGAAGCGCTTTTCGTCTCCTTGCTGGACCAGGATTTTTTTTTAGGGCTTCCTCGCTTTTGTCGGCTAGTTCCTTGCCGACGTCATCCAGGACCTCCATGTCCTCGTCCTCAATTTCTGCTGATTCTACTTCTCGCACACTGCAGATGGATTTCATTGCTTCCATGGAGCAATTCTTTGCCTGCACCTGATCCCCTCTGACCTCCTCAATTCCATGCTCTGTTGGGAACTGCAACAGCTGGTGCAGTGTTGAGGGAACAACCTCCATGGAATGCAGCCATGGCCTTCCTAGGATAACATTGTAAGGGGAAGGGGTGTCAATTATTATGAACTCTGTGTTTACCTTCTTGGTGCTAGCATGCACCTCCAAACTTATTGCTCTCAAGGGCCATGTCGGCATTCCGTTGAACCTAACCATTGGACCATTAGACTGCTCCAGATCATCTTGGTGAAGGCCAAGCTCCTTATAACATCTGACGTACATGATGTCACAAGAGCTGCCCTGGTCAATTAGAATGCGCTTTACCTGGTACTCTCCAACCTTAAGGGATATTACCAGGGTATCATTGTGTGAATGTTGCACCATGTCTAGATCGTCTTCAGTAAAGGACACCATTGGTCCTCGGTACTTGTCTGCCCTAGGTCTTTTCTGCCGGACCTGACACACGTGCTGTAAGTGTTTCACCTTCTGAGTCTCCCCATGTATCCCGTTCTCATTGACTTTCGAGTGAATCACATTGATCACTCGAGGTCCGCCTGCTTGCGGTTGTGGCGCTGGTAGAGGTGGCGCTGCTGGTGCCTGAGGCAGTCTCGCTTGTTCTTCCCTTGTCCTGGCCTCATCTACCAGGTTCCTTAAATGACCTTATCTTACCAGATCTTCCAGATGTACCTTTAGGGCTCTGCACCCCTAAGTCAGATGTCCATCCTCATTGTGGTAGGCATAGCGCTTCCCCAGACTTCTTCCTATAAATTCGCCAGGAATCTTCTCTGGTGTTCTATAATATGGTTGGTTCCTGATCCTCTCCAGGACTTTGTAAACCGGAATGCGGAATACGGTAGTGACTGCCTGTGCAGGCCTCAATCCCGTTTCTTGTCTGTTAAAGTTTGTATTACCTCGGCCTCGCTTCGGCGAGCCGTTCCTCTTCTCTTGCTTTGACGCCTTTGTCCCCGGCATGTCTTCCTCCGCTCTCGCATACTTCTCGATCTTGGCCATGAGTTCCTCCATACTTTTTGGCAGTTTTTTTGCCAATGATTTTCGAAGTAGACAGTCATCGTTCAGGGCGTTCTTAAAAGACACGACCGCCACCTCTTGGTTGCACCCTAGTATTCAGTTAAACACCTTGTAGTACCTTTTGGCATAAGCCCTGAGGCTTCATCCTCGCCAATTCTCAGAGCCATCAGGGAGTCCACCTTTAACGGCTGTAGTTTGTTTGTCACAAACCTGGCCACGAACATCTCGGCCAGGCCTTCACAGCTTTTCACAGTTCCTTTTGGCAACTTGTGAAACCAGTCTAATGCGATTTCCCCAAAGGATGAAGGGAACATCTTGCAGAGCAACGGCTCGTTCCCGGTGTATAGTGCCATTGAGTTCAGGTACAAGCCGACGTGAAAGTTAGGGTCAGACTTACCGTCGTATATCTGGAATCTCGGTATGTGGAACCTTTTTGGGGCCTTAAATTTATCCAATTCTACCGAAAACGGCGTTCTCGGCTTGACAGGAGAGGTTACCTCAGCATCTTGTCGCTTCCTCTGGAGGTAATCTCTCAAATCCTCCTTGGTCCGTCCAGGAGCTCGACTGTTAACGGATTTCAGCCTTTTTGGTGCGCTACTCCCGGTGTCGTTATGAGTCCTCTTGGACCTCCCTTCATTAGTCGTGTCGAAACAAAGCTCTTTCCCTTGAGCATGCCGATGTTCTTTGGTGTAGGCTTCTTTAGTACGATGTGTCTTTTGAGACTCTCCCTTCATCGACTCTCCTCGCTCGACCTCCTGTGAAGGCCGGTAAGAGTGTTCCTTGGTCTTATCATGCTAAGGGACTGCAGGAACTGTTTTCTGCCCCCCCTTTTTGGGCATTATTCTTGGCCGCTGGAATCGGAGTGTCTTGTAACGGAAACGGTGGCTGCATGACGTTGTTCTGCATCATGAAATTGACGACCGATTGCAGGTCTGCCAATTTGTTCGCCATTCCCTTCATCTCGCCGTCCTTCCGTAGGCATCTATCTTTCCATACCTAGAGGTCGTTCTCGTTGTAATACCTACCTCGATCTGCCTTCTTTGGTACATCTCTTTCCTGGCCGACGTCTTTCTCTCCGGGATTCTTATCCTGAGGTTCTTCGTTGCAGTTATCCTCCTTTACGTTAGGGTCAATGTGTTTACCACTTCCAGTAGGGATGCCGTCCCCAATCTTCTCTTTCTGTCCGTCATTGGCCATCTATTCTCCTTTCTTCTTACAAACGGCCCCAAATTGTGGGTGCTATTTTCTGACCTCACTGCCAAACAGGTACTCAGCTGGAGAACACTAATAGAATAGATTGCGTTTGAACAACTTGCCACAGAAAGATAAGACTCCAGCGGTGGTTCATCCACCCGGGAGCACTCCGACGATCAAGTCAGTACTCAATTATCTCTCGAAGATAGCAAACAGTGCTTAACTCACTAGCCAGGATACAACAAGTATACCTTAGACCCACGAGGGTGCCTTACTTTTATAGCCAGTACTAACCTGATCTCTGTAGAAGCTTAGCTTCTCTTGGACTCTGGCTCAATGCTCATCCTGGACTCTCCAATAGATAAAGATAAACTCCCTAAGAGCTTTATCCTTATTCAGGCTGAGGTCCTCCCCCACTCTAGGATTCTTATCCCTTATCTGCTTATCTCGGATTCCGGTATCTCCGCAGATAACCTTGGCTGACATTTTGGCATCACCTTGGTCACGTGTTGTCACTTACAAAATATGCCCCCACAATGTTATAGTACACCGTACATATATGTTTGTATTAGTTTTATCTCTTTATGCTTTTGTTAGCTTTTATTGCTTGGGAGATTTGGTCAAAACCTCTTCATAATAAAATTTTAATGTATTAAGACAAGCATAAAAAATTTTCTTGAAAAGTCCAACAAATATTATTATTATCAAAATATTAAACTTTAAAATAATATAACTTTTGATGTAGATGTTGTTTTTTAATAAAATTAATATTTTTAGAATTCTCTGATCAAGATCTATCAAATAAATCAATGTTGACTATGAAATTCTTAAAAAAAATAAAAAATTACAGTTGAAATTGATGTAAACAGTAACAGTAACATGTTACTCTTGTTTGACAATTACTCTATTTGATAGTAACATGTTATTCTGGTTCATAGTAACATGTTATTTGGTAATATTTTCAAGAATAAAGATATTTACTTTGTCGTTACTCAATTATGTGTTTTCTCCTTAGGGGGTTTACGAAGAAAATAAATTGGACTGTTATTTTTACCAAACAAGGGTCCAATGCAGGGTTTTTGACTAAATTTCCCTTATTGGCTTTATTGTGGATTTTCTTTGAAAGGATTATAATTTGTTAGCTCTTGTGTTTTTTTGTAATGGACCAAATTGAATCTTATTAGAATGATTTGCAACTTATTTATCAAAAAAAAAAAAAAAAATTAGAATGATTTGCAACTTGTTTTTTGTAACGGCCTTACTAAAATTTAAATCCTATTAAAATATTCTTGTTAGAGCAAATACAGTTACAAATTTTAACAGAAATTGCAGATTGGTGGATGTTAGAACTTTGACATGGTTTTATGAGCATGTATAGTTGGAAATTTTATCAAATATTCAATATTTTGATGGTTTTATCACAAACAATTTTTTATTTTGATATACTTAGCGGTTTGTATGGTTTTGTTGAAGGGAAAGACTAATGATTTTGACTGTATGTGTGCAGCTTGAAGTTATGTGAATGTTATTTTCCTACATAATATATATATATATATATAGATGTTTTGTGTTTCTCCAAAAAAGAAAAGAAAAAAGCACACCGTCATTAGTTTGTTTTAATTATGATTTTTTTTACCAAAAAAAAAAAAGAAGAAAAAATGAATTGATGGCGTTTATAAGACACCACCATATGTCATGACATCATTTCCATTATGAATTGGTTTTCTATAAAATAAAATAAAATAAAATAAAAAAGTTAGGGATTATGAAAATTTTTCATGAAAATAATCATGAAAGAGTTATGATTCCTGGATTACCTTGATCAGTGTGTGGTGCTTTATTCTAAGTGTAATCCAAAGGGTCACAAAACTTTCATGATTATTTCATGAAAGGTTTTTCATGATACGTAGCATTGCTGAAAAAAAAATGACATCATTTTGTATTAAAAATGTCACCACGTGTCATCGTGACATCATCAATTATCTATGATGGAAGTGTGTTAACGATGACAACCTATGATGGCGCTTCAAAAAATGCCATTTATAAGCGTTTAGTGGTGTTTTTTAAAATGCGAACACTGAAGACTATGGTTGTATGCGACGCAAAACTATAAACGCCGTGTAATTTGATTTTTTTTTTTTTTTTTGATTCTTGAAATGGATATGCAGATAGGCTACTCCAACATATCCGTTAGGAAATATTGCCCCTTAGCACCTACACATATCTGCAGGGAATCCCACCGCACCTACGTCGGGGCCGACGCTTAGGCCCCCGCGTGCTCCAAGCACTAAGGAGTATGTTTAACCCAAAAAGGGCTATGGAGACTTGAACCCAAGCCTTGAGCGAGAGATTCAAAGGTCTTATCCACTGAACCAACCCCCTGTTGGTATAATTTGATGTTTTTACAACGCTAATGTTCGATTTTCCTTTAGTGTTTTGAGGCTTTGAAAGACAACTACAGTATTGAAAGAGGACAAACATTTTTCAAGGCCAGTATGACCATTTTTTTTAAATTGTACTCTATGCTGCTGGGGTTACATCTCAAGGTGCTTCACTCTCCCATTGCAAGTCTCTTTTTCACTTTATAAACATTAAAGTGCTTCACTTTTGTTTAGTTGCTCTAGTTTTTTTCCTTACGATTGATTGAAACCAATTTTATTAATGCTCCGGTTATATAAATTTGAGTGACATTATGTGTTTGGCTCATCTGAATTTTTCAATGGCTCTCCATCTCTTTGTGTACAAGTTTCATCAATTTTTAGAGATTGTAACTTCTATGATATGTGGTGTCATTTCTTTGAAGAGGAAATTCATTTGCTCCCAAACTATCACTCAAAAATCAAATTTAACTCATGTTCTTTTAATAATATCAATTTTACACCTAAACTATTTGGTTTTGAATCAATTTTACCCCACCTTTAGCTACCGTTTATAATCAAACAAAAGTTGGTGACTTGGCTTTTGGAATTTAGTTTGAAATTTTATTTTACCCCAAACTATCTCTAAAATATCAATTAGATCCCAAACTTCATTTTAAGGGATTTAATTGATGTTTTGGGGATAGTTTCAGGGGTAAAATTAAATTTTAAATGTAGTTTAGGTGTTAAATCAACAACTTTTGTTTGATTATAGATGACAATTGATGGTGGGGTAAAATGGAGGCAAAATGAATAATTTGGGAATAAAATTGATACTATTAAAAGAACATACTTGAATTGATTTTTTAGTGATAGTTTGGAGGGGCAAAATGATATTTCTCTTCTTTCAATTTGGATATCATCAAGGCCTCTGGAAAGTGCCTGTTCACCTCGCACACTTGGGAACAGGCACTTTTGTCATGCTGCGTGTAGCCCGGCTCCGGCTAATCACTTCTTGCGTCTGGATGTCCCATATCAGTATGGATGCTGCTATGTATCTCTGTCAATCTTTGATGCTTTGAAAGACACCTACTCCACTGAAAAACAACTAACATTTTTCAAGGCCAAATTCTTGCACGACAATCATTTTCTTATCAAAAGAGATGCTGATTCTGTCTGCATCTTAGGCTGCTTCACTCTTCCATCATGAGTCTATTCTTCATCTTCATAAATGCTCCAAGTCAAACTGCTTCACTTTTGTTTAGTGACTCACTTTTTGTTTTTCTTCTTGTTACGATTGACGATTGAAGCCAATTTTTATTGTTGCTCTGGTTATATCCCAATTTTTTATTACCGAATTTGATTGTCACAAAAAGGGTCTAAAATTTAAGTTGGAGAGCCTTCACTTATTGTTCAGTGCTAAATATTTTGGAGGTGGACTAGATGATTTTCTTTTCAATCAACATATTCATCTCAATCTCAAGATTTTTAATCTTAAAAAATTGTTTAGTTTACCTATACAAGGACTGGAAAAGTGGTATGCCACTTGGGTATGCTTCCAAGTGATTTGTTTTAAAAACTATGGTTGATATGGGTATGCTATAAATCATATTAAAATTTATAGTACTTCCAAATGTGTGTAGTTTTTTCTTAAAAGATTAGAGTCATTAGATATTCTCTGAAATGAAAAAAATGGAGAAAAAAATATTCATGCAGCTGATCCCAATCAAATGGGACAAAAGATGTGGTTTGGTTTGCCTCATTAGAGTCATTCTATATCCGTTGAAATACATACTATTATTTGTTCAAACTAATCATGTGAAAACATAATTATAGGAGGCATTGTAGCCCTTTTTTTTTGTGCTCATTTTGTCATGCTGAACCTTCACTCTTTCTAGATTTGACTTCATTACATATGATTGTTTCATCAAGTAAATATATTAATAATATGCACGGGGAAAAACTTTTTGAATTGTTATAAAACCGAAGTATTCCATGCTTTGGAACGTGCATGTTAAATTGTTGTGTATGTGAACTTAAACCTACATTCTCACTCTCATTCTCCTGGTAGAAGATGAAGAAATCAAGAGAAGGGAGGGAGAGATGTGCACGACAACAAGAAGTTCAGGGGGAGAGGGTTTTTCTCCTCTCTCCCTCTCATTGCAAAAAGTTAAGAGACAAGACAAGTCAAAGTGACTCTGAGCCCTTTCACCTAATAAGAAGGAATGTTATTGATGAAAATCGATATACAATACTAAGATAAACATCAATAAAGAGGGCGAGTGCACGCACCGAAAAGCAGGTGAGATTGTACATTACAGTTGAGAGGTCACCCAAAACAGCCCCTTGTTGCCAAAAGCACGTAAGATTCCCTCTTTCTTTCTTGATGATTGTTTGAGGATTAGAAGTTCGAAACAGTTGAGAGGTCACCCAAAACAGCCCCTTGTTGTCGTGGGTTTATTTTTGGAGATTTAGGGTTTTCTTGAGGAATATTAGCTATTTGAGTAGTTTAACATTAACTGTGGTTAGGTTTGAAGGATGGGAAATTGTACGTTACATTTGCTTGTTTTCTTAGAATTTCTAGATATGATGAGCTTGCTAATTTGGCGGATTAAACTAGTTTTGCTATTATCTTAGATCTTATGTGATTAAAAGTATGTTATTGGGATTATTTTTCTTTTGCGCAATTTTTTTTTATTATTTTTAATTGTGATGCCTTTTGCATCTGCCAACTTTCAGGATTAGCAGGATGCCTTATATTGCTGAGCAAGTTATTTTGCAATTGCGGATGGCAAGATTGACCATGTGCTGGTGACTACCTTTCTTGTACCGATATTGTACGCCTAGAGCTTTCTGTTCTGTCTAAATGGCCAAGGATTAAGTAATCTCTTCATTGAAGCTGTTAGGATGAATCAATATTTTTGATGTTTTTACAAATAATTGGGAAAGGAAGTTTCTGTTTTCTACTCAAGTAATTCATGTTCAAACTATTAGACAATGAATTTGCGCAGAGTAAGGAGCAAAAAATGACTGAAATTTTGTTTTTTGTTCTTTGCTTGTGTTACTGTGAATTTTTGAGATCCTAAGTGCATATATTCAGATCCAAACTTCCTATCAAGTTGCTTCTAATGGTCCCTATGTTCTGGTGGTTAAGTACATATTCTTACCGTTTCTCCTTGAATATGGATGCCCGCATTATAGCATTTTGGATTTGGAAATATAAAGTGTACGTCACTTTGTTCCATAATTATGGAAGTTGTAGACATCTTGGGTGAACATTGTGTTTCGGCTTTTGTGGAGTAATAGGTTGATGAATGTCGATAGAAAAGGGTAGGAGGGATTTCAACCTCAAAATGGTTTGAATAATAGCTTGATCGCAATGTCATTGAGCGCTGGTAGTCCAGAATATGATTGTTTGGTGTAGCTTTTTACAAGCGGATAATTAGAAAGTTAAAAATAAAAGCATTTTATTTCTCTACTTCTCAATAATCATATTTTTCTAGTTACTTTTACCTTATAAGTTGTCAGCAAAAGTTACACAAAATAGTTTGACGCAAATTTTTGGGATAAATTACCCTTTGCTCCTTTTATGTTTGGCTAGTTTTTTACTTTGGCCTATAATTTTTTTTTTCCACTTTGGCCTTTTATGTTTTAAATTTTTCACATTTATTTCTAAATTAATTTCTATTCAAAATTAAACGGAAAATAAATACGTTGACAGTTACATGACATAAAACTATTTTATTATATATAATTCACACTTTTGATATAAAATCAACCCTAATATAATAATAAATTACATGACAGTTTATCGTGATATTTTTTGTCTAATTTTGAACATAAGTTAGTTTTAAGAGTAAATTGAAAAAAAATTTGAAACATAAAGAGCTAAAGTGGAAAAAAATAAACTTAAAGGCCAAAATGAAATTTGATCAAACATAAAGGGGGCAAAATGTAATTTATCCCAAATTTTGAGAATAAATAAAGAATGATTCTACTTACACAACTAGTTTTACACAACTAGCTTATCTCTTTACACCTTTCATATGAGATTTTTTTTATTTTTTTTTTTTATTTTTTTTAATTTTTAGCCATGTGTTAAATTATTTTGAAGGACAAAAGATTAAAATAAAATATATTTTCTTATTTCCCTACACCCATTACTCTTCAATTCCTATTGCTCTTCTTCCCTTCTCAATTTTTTTCCTCTACTACATATCTCTTTTCAAAAGTGAGAATTATAAGCGTTTTGATCATAGAAGAAAATAACGGATGAGAAACGGTAGTGAAGAACTATAAAAAAAGAGAAATTGTGAGTTTTTTTTATTTGTTTGGGAAGAGTATTCGTTTCGTTTTTTGAGAGAACTCTTCGACTTTTGTTCGGTGTGTCAAAATTGAACAAAATAAAATAATCCGAAATCAAATTGCCAAACAAAAAAATATGTCTGGTAACCTATTGCCAAATAAAAGATACATTTCAGGTAACTCAAGGCCGAACGTTTTTAATTTGTTCGGTTACTAATTACCGTGCATTTCCAATTTCATTTTTTATATATATTTTTTGTTTTTTTTGCTTTGAAGGATTATGCTTCTATGCATTGCAGCAGTCAGGGGCAGAGGAAGAGGGCTCAGGGGGGTCATGTGCCCCCCCCTGAGTTTTGGATTTTTTTTTTTTTATTACAAACATAAAGAAAATATTTTATATAAAAAATTTATAAAAATATTATTTAGAGTGAAATGTCAATGATATTTTTAAAATTATATAGAATAATATGATTGTTTTGATTGAAATAAAGAGACTACGATATTATTATCTATGAAAATTTCAATATAATGGTGATCTCTATCAATATTGATGCAAACATAATTAATTTCAATGAAATATAGAATTTATTGAATTGTTAGTTACATTTAATATGCAGTTCACCCTCCATGTGTCTCTTTATTATTGGTTGGTAATATCACATGTCAATGATTGCGTGGTATAACTATTATATTGAATTTTTACGCATATTTTGTATAAAAAATTACTTTATCATTATATAATTTATTTTAAAACTTTATATTCATGACTTTTTTTAATGTTGTCTATGATACACTAATTACAAATAATATATTCACTTTGTTTGGTTTGAGTTTTCTAAAAACAATTTTCAAAAAATTCTACGTTTTTGTTTTTTCGTATTTTTTTTGTTTTTATTGAATCTTTTTAATATTTTAAGCAATTTTTTTTAATTTTTAGACACAACCAACATAAATATACTTAAAAAGTATAATTTTTGTGAAAAATCTTTACAAAATTCACTAAATACCAAAAATATCAAAAAAATACGAAAGATCAATACATTTTTTTGTATTTTTATGTATTTATTAATTTTTTAAAATATTATTTTTCACAAATATTTTTTTTTAGATACATCATGTATCTAAAAAAGTAAAAAAAAAAATGCTTAAAATTTTAAAAATATTCACTAAAAACAAAAAAAAAAATTAAAAAAAAATAAAAAACTTAATTCAAAAACTCAAACCAAACACACTGTTTTTTTTTTTTTTTTATTTTTTTTTTATCTTTCTTGAAGTCAATCGTAAAAATTTATGTGAAATATTTTTATAAATATTTTTAATGTTGTAATTAAGAAGTGCCCCATCTAATTTATTTTCTTGGCTCCGCCACTGGTAGCAGTGCAAGTACAATCATCTGGCTGCTAAACATCTTTGAAGGGCACTCATTTGCTAGTAGATTATCTGAGGAGGAGACATTCTTGTTAGTTGATATGTCAAAGAGTATGATGCAACTAAAAGAGATATTGATTACATTGAAACAAAGGGATGCATTTAATGCGACAATAATGAAGACAATCTACAACACATGTAAAGCAATATGTGGCTGGACAAATTTATTTTAGTTCGGCAATATGACACTAGAGTAATTTAATTTGTATAGTAATGTGTCACTAATTAACAGGCACTTCACAAATGGACTCCAACTAATTTCTTATTAAAGTAAAGTAAAATTATCCAATCGAACGGTAACAAATGATTAGAAAAAATTAATTTATCTGGTAACACAATACTGGAGTAATTCAAAATCTTTAACATTGTATTACCAAAAGCTATTGGTATAAAGAGACAAAACTGAAAAGGTTTTGAAGAGTTTTTTAGTTTATGGTTAGTTTGAGTAGTATAATAGGTGTAATGAGAATTACATTTTTTTTTTTTAAGTAATATAATGAGATGAAAAGTATAAAGAAGTAAACTAGTGGTGTAAGTAAGATTACTCTAAAGAAAAGTTATAAACAACTTCATAAGCCACCATTAAAACGAGCCACCCTTAAAAAGTGCAAATTAATGGGTATAAATCTTGTGCTGAATTTTACTGCACAATTTATCCCACTACCCAAACATTCAATTTGCAGGCTTATTTTGCTCCTCAAAATTCCTTCAGCACTGAACTACTGTCAGCATTTCTTTCACAATTTTTTTCAAATAAATCTCCACAAAAGTTGTATCTATTTTACCACTCTACACTTCTATTATTTTTTGGACAACTCCGTTATATAAATTGACTCATTTGCAACAAAATTACTGCAAGTTGTCATCAATGAAAAGGAATACCTATTGCGATTTATGGACCAAAATGGTTTTTATGGTCCAAAGAATAATTCTGCATCTTGTCATTTTCCCTCCTTATCTATACATGAATGAGTGTATCGCCTACACTATACATAAACAAAATTTACTTTGATAAAGTTACACCAAGAATTGATATGATGCTCTATAAGGAAGATGTTGTATCAGTCAGGTAAATATTCTTTCTTGAACGGTGATTAGTGATGACTGGGTTTCCCGAATCGTTCAAATCGATGATGGCAGTGTCACCAGGCTTGCAATCTCCAGAAAGAATTGCTTCACTCAAAAGATTTTCAATTATGTGAGTAACTGCCCTTCTAAGAGGCCGGGCACCATAACTAGTGTCGAAACCTTGTTGGCATACGAGGTCCATTACTGCTTCAGAGATCTCCAGATTAATTCCCAGAGATAAAAGCCTTCCTCTCACCTCTAGCATCATTATATTTAATATTTCAAGCATCTGCAATGAATGAAGAAGACAAGTGATTACTTTAGAGAGCCAAAAATCATAAAAAGAAACAGCCTAGGTTTGATTAAAAGAAGTTTTCATGGTCCTTGGTAATCTCAGATTCATATAGAAAACTCAAGTACATAAAATTTACTAAATTCTTGTAACGACGAAAAAGTTATTTAAATTTGTTTAGAAAAAAAAAAAAAAAATTTTAATTCATTCCTCCTCACCCCCTCCACAACATCACCCACTGCTCATCACCGCCACCAGCCACTATTGACGTTGACCTCCTCCAACAAACCGCTAGCCATCACCTCCCACGACCGATAACCACGTACAACCACCGCCAACCACCTCCCACTGATAGCAACCATCTTCGCGGCCAACAACCACCTTTGCCCACCACTCCCGCCGGTCACCCCGTGTTATGGTATATATGATTAATACCTAACTCCAAGACCTGAGCAAACAATCACGCACACAACGAATCTAGAATGGAGAAATAGAACTAGAAAAAACAAACTCACAAAGCAACACGCGATTTACGTTATTCACCCAAATCACAGGCTACGTTCACAGTCACTGCGGATTTACCAAGATCAATATGAAAGGAGTTACAAGAGTCTCTTACACTCAATTTCACAAACTCTCTCGCTCACTGTCACTATTGTGCATCTCTCTCTAAGATCACAAAACTAATGAATAATCTCACAAACTCTCTCTCTACAATGATCTATCTCTCACTCTTGTATCCCCGCCAATAACAACCCCTTTCACATATTTCAAAATAAGTTTTCAAAACGCGTACCTAACATGTTTTTGTTCCCTTTTTAACAAAAATAAACGTAAACATGTTTAATATTTTTTGTAAGCAAAAAATAGTAAATTGTAAACGTTACCAAAAATGGTACCTAAGAATTCATATTTTGCCCGGCTGTAAAATAAGTTTCCTAGTAGATAAATTCTATTATTGGCAAAACCTTGATCCTGAGACTTTTTGGACTGGGCTAAAGACTTCAAACTATCAACAAGAGAACTGATACTGACAAACAATCGTTCAGGAGACAAACCTGAGTCTTCTCCAAGGGACGGAATACAACTACTTCATCTATCCTGTTCAGCAACTCTGGTCGGAAGTATGCCTTAAGTTCTTCCATTAACAGTGCTTTCAATCCAGCATATGAGGTCGACTCGTCATCCCCAGTCAAGAAACCAATGGAGTTGTGCCTACCCTTTGCAATGGCAGTTGAACCCACATTAGATGTCATCACCACCAATGCATTCTTAAATGATACTCTTCGACCCTGTCAAACACTCTTATCGAATCAGGGATTTTGCTCATGATTTCAAAGGAAAAAAAAAATCAAACTTGGTTATTGAAAGTTTCTCTTCTTTCCAAATTAAACTTCTTTTTCCTAGCTCAGGTGAACCCTTTCAGCAAATATGCATGATATGTAAAACAAACAGAACAAACCTGAGAATCAGTCAGGTGACCATCTTCAAATATTTGGAGGAGAATATTAAATATATCTGGATGGGCTTTTTCTATTTCATCAAGCAATACCACGGTGAAAGGTCGCTTTCTGATAGCTTCTGTAAGAGTGCCTCCTTCCCCATAGCCTACATAACCAGGGGGTGAGCCTATTAACTTGCTCACAGTATGCCGCTCCATGTATTCACTCATGTCCAATCTCAGCATGGCAGCCTCCTGCCGAAAAAAATATATATATATATATACAAATAGATAACATAGTAAGAATTTTATATAGAACTAACCGGTATGCCACGTTAAGAAATTTAGTGAAACATAGTGATGAGGTGGCGTGAACCAATATGGTATCAACTGGTTCCTGCTTTTTATGGGAATTCAGATCCTTGCAGGCTGAGCAGGGCCGGTCTTACCCTTAGGCAATTGAGGCAGTGGCCTTAGGCCCCGTTTGCCTTGAAGGCACCATAATTTATTTATTTATTTGTGTGTGTGTGCACACAATTAAGATGATAATAATGAAATTATACCGAAGGCCCATTTAAACTACATTTATTTTTCTTCACCTATTTTGTGTGTGTTTTCTCTTCTCCTCTTCATAAAGGGTATAAGCGATTTAGTTTAGTTTTGTCAGAATTAGAGAAAATTTAGCACCAAACTAAATCCTTCAATTAGTTTTCAATTTTGTAAAAAGTAATGGAATCTCACATAAAAAAAAAAAAAAAAAAAAAAAAATGAAAGGAGAATGTGGAGATGCTCTATAAAAGTCTCCCGTTTTATGAATTAAAAAAGACACATTAGAAAAACTTACACAAGATTAATTAGTAATTTTGCATCACAAAAAAATTTAAAAAACTCAAATCAAACAACATGTAATATTAAAAAGAAATATATTATTTACATTTAAGGAATAAAATGCCTCAATTTAAAATTTTGCCTTAGGCCCCAAAGGGTTGGGCCGCCCCTGAGGCTGAGAAAACTCACTAAATTGATGTTTGAAGGCTTTCTCTTGATTTAAATTTTACTATGTCATTTTATCCATTATTCTTTTGTAGTACATTCAGTTAACTTGAGACATTGTTGTAATTTCAATTTTATTACATGAAGTTTTGTCCTCAATTGGTTTAGCTTTGTTGATCCATCAAAAAAAAAAAAAAAAAGGAAAAGAAAAAAGGAGGTTTAAAGAAAATACATTGAGCTCCACAAGTTTGGCATAATTACACTAGGCTCCCTTAAGATTTCAAATCACATAAAACTTAGCCCATCTTCATTAGTAATTCATAAGTCGCATAGAGGGAGAATTGATATTATACTTTTTTATACTGAAATAATATTTTACCCTTATTTATCCTTGTCTCTACAAATCATCTGACTAGTTTCAGTAAATCAAACTAAATAACCTGTTGGGTGTATTTAAAAAGTATGATGAACAAATAAATATTAAATAAAATAATGACTAAAAAGATGTGTAATGCATTAACTCCATAGAGTTTTGTCCTCATGTGATTCAAAACTTCAGTCAGACTTCAAGTTAAATTGACATGTTAACAGAATAAAGAGAATTCATATTGTTTTGCTCTCAAATATCCAATAATACTAAAATATTTATTGTGGATAGCATTTTTTAGATGAATTAAATTGTAAGAAAATGGTATATGCATGAAGTCTTACTGAACCAAAATAGCACTCTGCCAAAGCTTTTGTCAATTCGGTTTTGCCAACCCCAGTGGGGCCACAGAACAGCATTGCAGCAATTGGCCTCGTGGGGTCATTCAGGCCAACCCGGGATCTCTTAACGACTCGACAAATTGATGAAACTGCTTCATCTTGACCAACAATCCGTTTCTTAAGCAGCTCATCAAGACCCACCAGAAGCATTCTTTCATCAGCAGTGAGCTGGTGAACTGGAATCCCTGACCAAAGTGAAGCAACTGCTGCTATATCACCAGGTCCAACCACAACAGGTCTGAAAAGAAGATAAAGTGAGAAATTAACTTCAAAATTAATGCAAAGCAACTAAACCTTACACTCCGTTTGGATCGGGGTGATAAAAGTAAAGAAATGGTTGTGGTCTCTCGTCTCGCTGAGAAAAGAAAAGAAATGATTGTGTTTTCTCACCATCATGTTTGGATGAGTAAGAAAACAAAGTATGTGATATAGAGATATATGGGTGAGATTTTTTTTTTTTTCTTCCTTTGCATTTTAATGAGCAATCTTGGTATTATAAAAAAGTTTACAACCAATTAGCTTGTTTCTCACCAAATCTCACCTCTTTTGGTGAGAAATTAAACCTATAAGATAAGAGAGTTCTTTTTCTCACAATTTCTCACCTAACTTAACTTATTAACCGAACATGAGAAAGAGTTCTCTTTCAGTTCATTTCTTATCATTTCTCAGCAAATCACATGATCCAAATGGAAAGTTATGTGTCCATCCTTTATTTACAATTCAAAGGGTGGTAAGCATACTCATCATCATCAGATGTGCCAGGCAAAGAGGTATCTGGAAGTTCACTATCATCTTCAATGCTAGAAGCACCATCATCTTTAGTCAGTTTACTTGCGAGGACCTGCTCACACAAAAGTATACAGTAGATGATATCAGAAAATCTAAAGTAGTTGATGATATTAGCACATATCAATTGCCTACAAAAGCAATAGGCCTATTTGATGCAAGCTTCTAGCAAGCTGAAAGTTGATAATAAAAAAGTGGAAGCTAAAAGCACCTCTGCCCCTACTTCTCAATAATCAGCTTACTTAAGTTATTTGCCTCACAAGCTGTAACCAGAAGCTATACAAACACTCGGGCACAAAATTTTCAAAATTAAAAAAAAAAAAAAAAAAAAAAAAAAAAAAAAAACCAGCAGTTATAAGCAGTTCCATAAACTGCACCAAACAATCCCAATGTCATTACCACTTCATGCATGGCCAAAACGGCTCTGATCTCATGCCAATAATCATCTGGCGACTTTGAAAGTATACAAGTTTGCTGCTCCTTTCTTCTTTTGAAGGATTCTGCACGAGCTTTACTTCCCGCCTCATCAATGAGATCAATAGCTTTGTCAGGAAGATGCCTATCAGGAATATACCTTGCTGATAGGTGCACAGCAGCATTCAAGGCCTCTAATGTGTATTTACATTTGTGATGGGCCTCATATTTTTCACGCAAACCCAACAGTATCCTAATTGAGTCCTCCTATAAATTATTTTCACAGAGTCAATATAATAATTGGTAATACAACAAGTCTGATACAGATACATTGAGAAGACATCTTTAAATTACATTACCTGACTTGGTTCATTAATCAACACAGGCTGGAATCTTCGTGCTAATGCTTTGTCCTTTTCAAAATGCGTCCTGTATTCATCCATAGTTTGTAGATGCAATACACTGCAAAGAGAGGAATTGTAGTTAATTTTAAATATTAGACATGAACACTACACACATGAAAAAAATTGGTATAAAAATAGAGCTTATTTTCCAAAATTACAACCACTTTAAAGATATGAACATATAGACCACCAATTAAGATAAGAAGCAGATTGAGGAGAAGAAATAAAATGCCAATGGCGTAACTCAGGCAGTTGATCAATCCAGTAAGTAACAACATGACAGCTATTAGATAGAGCTGCTACTTTCGTCAATGGTCAATCTGAACCTAACAAAACTAACTGAGGTAGAGGCATGAAAAATAGAAATGAGAAATAAGAAAATAACTAATTGAGGTAGAAAAACCAAAAGGGAATGAGAATAAGGAAAAGAATTGATGATAAAGGTTTGACTAATAAAAACATTCAGGGCAGTAATAAAAATTCTTCAGAAGACGTGAAAACTGGAAATGCATAATTGCCATGCCCACTTAAGAGTTGATGGAAAATACTTGATTGAAATAACAATCACTCAAGAAACTTGAAAGTTTTAAGGAGAAAACTTGAATGTTCCAAGGAGGAATTCTTTAAGAGGACCTATTTCAAAATGTGGATTGCACTTGTAGTACTAGTAAGGTAGGACGATTGCGTTCTTTATTGAATTGGCAGAGAATCTCAGATTGAGATATGACATTTAGTGCAGGACTTGCCTTGAAAGTGGACAAGAGGATGCCGAACTGTAGAGGATAGATGTGAACAAGGAAGCATCTTTCTGAGTAATGTTAGCTTTTGGCAGATTGCAGTTGCATAGGCTCTCTTGCTGTAGGTCCTCTTTGGAGTTTGAAGATGTTGTACAGAGCAAGTATTTTGGGTGTTGTGTGACAAGACAAGGTGCAGGGTGAAAAGGAATGGAAGTTTATTCAGAAACTATAATGCATTACGCAGTGCAAAATAATCCATCCTTGGAAGCAATATGGCACAGAGCTTGGCTTGAAACTGAAAACAGTTTTGAGATGCCATTATGACCAGAGAAGACTTTAGATGCAGTAGAAGATCATGATAAATTGGTGCTCCCATGAGCAAAGGGCAGGGAAAAGCATAAGCTATTTTCTTTTGCTTACCAACCATGTCAGAAATTCATGGATCTTCTATGAAGTTGGACCATCATAGCCAAGGGTTGTGTTTGGAGGAAGGCTTTGGAAGCCCCACCATTGTGCTTTGCATGGTGAGTTAGAGGTAGAATACAGGAATAGGAGGGCATTTAAAGGAATGGAGCTCCAATCCTCAAGGTGAACGGATTTCCATGCAAGTTTAGCTCGGTCCATTGTTCGGCACAAATTCCCTCCTCTCATCTATCAACACATTCAACATATGTATTCAACAGCCGAGCAAAAATAAATGAATAAAATACTACTTGACAACCAAACGTTGATTCTTGTTATAAATAATTCCTCACATAATTTTCAAATTTTGGTAGCATTTGGTAGAGCTTTAGAATTATGATTTGTGAATAGAGTTGTATTTTAAGTTTGTGAGTTTTGGAATTATGATTTGAGTGTGGAAAATTAGTTTGGTTATGAGTTTTGAAAAGAAGGTTTTGAATTTGAGTTGAAATTTTTGATGTGACATATGATATTTGATTAAAAAACTTACAACTCATAACCAAATACACAACCCAAAATTCTATTAAAAGCTCATAAATTTTTTTTAAAATTTCGAAAATATTTTTGTTTAAAATTTAAAAATAACAGGTGCCAAAAAAAACAAAAAAACAAAACAAACACTGTTCCGGTCAACTAGCCGGACGTCCGGGGGACATCCGGGGAGGATGACCGAGCAGACATGTTTTCAAAAGTGGTGTGGAATCAATTTTTTAAAATTCTAACCAAACAGAACACTCAAACTAAGGTGTGGAATTATGATTCCAAAACTCCACCAAACAAGCCTGTATTTCCTTCTTGGTTTTCGTCAATCTGCCATATAGTGTTTCTCCATACGTTTGTTAATTGAACTCTTGCTTTGTCAATGTTAACACTACGTGTAGAATCAACTCAAATCCAATAGTCAACAAAATTGCTTCCTCATTCAGATGAAATATTTTTCATTATTTATTTTCCACTTCTAAAATGTGTTGTCGATTTTTTTTTCCCTTGCCAATTTTGAGATACAAGGAAAAATGTTAATGACATGGATGAGTGAGATGGAAACCTTAAAAGGAATAGAGTTTCTTTTTATGGCATAAGCTGATCCAATAAACTTATCAATTAGATTAGTGTTGCAAATTGCAATTCATTACTAAAGCCTGCTTGAATAGTAAAACCAACATACTTACAGGTATTTTATGTACCTAATCTACGTTACATGGACTCGGTGCGGGTATGTATCTAGAAGTTGAACTCGACAAACCTCTAAATGACGGATATGCGGATACGTCTAAAAAGTACACAAAATTAGACACGGATACATGGATACGGCTAAATATGGATTTGTCAAAAAAATATTATGTGTTTTTTAGGCATCCCACTAAAATATAAAAATTATTTTAGACATAAAATAATTTATATCATATATGATTTTATTAGATATATATTTTTTGAAAATAGATGATTTATTATATATATATATAATAAATAAAATAATAATTTATGTATATAATTATTTTATAATACAAGTAATTTATATTATATATGATTTATTTTATATTCTATATGATTTTTGTTATCGGTTCGATCGAGAGAGAGAGAGAGAAGATAGATTGATGAGAGAAATCGAGAGACGAGAAGAAGAGGGAGATCGAGAGACAAGAGAGGAGACGATTGAGAGACGATCGAGATCGAGAGAGGAGCATCGAGCGAAGAAGATGAGATCAAAGTCGACAGATCAAGATCGAGCATTGAGCATCGAGCAAAGAAGATGAGATCGAAGTCGGAAACCAGGTTCTCTCCTTGCTCTCTCCTCTTTCGTTTCTTTTGCCGTATCCATCTGTAAAGAGCCGTATCCCGCACAGCACCGGGTCGTGTAGTGTCATGTCGACAAGAGTACCTCCGAAATTCCAAAAAGTCCGTGTAACGTAGTACCTAATTCATATTGAACTTTTGAAAAAATATATATGCATATATATTTGCACCTCAAAATTCTTAAAGAATACGTTAACGGCCTTTATTCCTTAATTCCTCAAAATACAATTTTAAACAGAAAACTGGAAATTTAATTTGATTTTGAAGACAGACAACAAGCTCCTGCCCCTTCTGCAGAATTTTATTTGCATTAGAAACTTTATAAATAATGTTTCAGGTTACTTCGTGCCAGTTTTATTGCCTAAGAAGTGTGCAAACATTTAGAGCATTAAACAGCCATACATTGCCTTGGCAAAAGCCAAAGTTGCTCTAGCAATAGCCTCCGCCTTTGTTTCGTTTGCATTTTGGTTGGCTAGATTGTTAAACCAGTGTCAATGCAGAATTACTTTCCTTTATCCCTTTTGGACTTCCACTGGGACCATTGTATGGTTCAAGCATGACCCTAACCTCATAGGTGAGGATACACCCTGTTTTCGGCAATGATCAATACATGGGGTGCACCAACTAAGTGTTAGTTTTCACCATCTACTGCTATTACATGCAAAAAGTGGTATTTTCATGTCCTAAGTATTAACTGTAGAATTTAACTTATCCATATATCCTTTATCTAACTTTAGTTCAGCAAGACAAAAGAGACTTGAGCCCCTGACATCAAGGTTGAGAGACTGGATGACTACCACTTACATCTTGGTTGAGAATTTACCATTCCTTGCATTAATTTTGTCATAAGCAATCATAGAAGAGTGAAGCATGATTATATCAGAGATCATCACCTGTACTTCACCCCTCCCAAGGGATGGCTTCAGTAGATTTGCAATGTCAAGACCTGACCTTTGTTTCCTCGTCCAACCGTACCCGAACCAATTAGTGTATGGACTTCATCAATAAAAAGAATGACGTTGCCTGCATTGCATCAAATCATTCTGAGCCATGATGTAAACTTTCTGATCCTAAACATAAATTCCGAAAATGTGTTTACCTGACTTCTTTACATCGTTAATTAATGTAGTAACACGTCCCTCTAATTCTCCCCTCTCCTTTGCACCTGCGATTAATAGACCAATATCCAAGGACATGATGCGCTTTGTCTGTGCATAAAACAAAAAATCTAATCAAATGGTTATACATATGGTCTTAAGAGAAGAAGTAAATGCATATGAATGAACTCGAGAGTTACAAGTGCGAAAGTAACGTCAATCATTTAGGAAGGAGGAGAAAACACACCAACAAAAAAACAGGAACGTTCGCCTGAGCAATACTAATTGCCAACCCTTCAGCAATGGCTGTTTTACCAACTCCAGCCTCCCCAAGAAGAATAGGATTATTTTTGGTCCTTCGGCAAAGTATCTCAATGATTCTCTAACTTCGGTGTCTCGGCCAATCACAGGATCAATGAGTCCATCACCCGCACGAGCAGTGAGATCCACACAGAATTGATCCAAAGCACTTTTATCTGGCATAATAAGTAGTAATGTCTAAGCATTCCCCACATATTGTTGTACTTGGAAAATCAAAAAACCAAGAAAGATGATAAATTTTAAACTTTACCTCTTGTTATCTCAGAGGATCTGATAGAAGTGGATTTTGAAGGAAATGATTTATCACGTGTCCGTTTTGGTGCAGCCGGTAATTCTCTACCATCTTTGGCAACCTCTCCTTGAAGTCTGGACACTGCTACAGTTGCCAAGTGATCTACATTTGCCCCTAATCTGAAATCATATCAGTCTCGACACATAAATGGCAAATTAACAAACACACATTTCATACTAGACCTGATGCATTTCTTCAGGATCATGAATGATGTAAGAAATTTTGAACACAAAGGTTGCCATGCTAAGCATGACATATTTATTCCTCTATACTAACAATCATCATTGATAAAGAAAAAGTGATAGCAAAGAACTCCAAATTATGTATCAGTGAGATTCTATATTCTGCACTAATCCTGAAGTTATGCTTTGTCTTCTTTCTACGAATTAGTCATCAAATCTCTTTCATTTCATCTTTCCCAATGATGATACCATACCAAACCAAGCCTTAAGTCCCATCCTTTCCCAATGATGATACAATAAATATATTGATATGTTCATAAGAAATGACACTATCTTCAAGTGGAGTACCATTGCAAGTCTCCTTGTATGCATTCAGAAATGAGACATGTATCAAGCAACAAAAATAGAATAAAATAAAAGTAAAGGTTATCACCCAGTGCTGGTCCTACCGAATGCAAGGTGCTGAAAGGGTTTACTGCAGACAGACCTAAAGTTTAGAATGTTTTGCACACTGTGGCAGTTCTGAGACTTGAACAAACTACTAAAAATGTCCATTAGTCAGCACCTACAATCCTAAGCTTCAGCAACTACCTTTGTATAAAATTACAATTTACCATTGAAGAATATTTGGCTATTTGACTCCATGCCAGGCATGCCTGTCAGCATGTACCAGAGGTCATAGAGTAGAGCAAACCATTTACACTATTTAAGATGCACAATATAGTTGTCCAAACTAGTGAATATAAACAAATTATATAAGTACTTAATATCAATAAGATTCAAATAAGACAATGCGCTTAATCTCACTGACCAGTTTTTCCACACCCCAAAAAAATGAGAACTCATTGAATAGAAACTAAAAACATTGCGATGGTGCCAAGTTATGAATATGAATAAAGATGGTTTTTTATGCGTAAAATTTACTGAAAATGAATAATAGAAGCCACAAGCACATTCATTATGGGATAGGATTCTCTACACTAATCTTTCTTGTAATAATCTTGCAATACTAGTTTAAGTAGGTAATTTAAGCTCAAAACACAATCATTCTTGCAATAATCTTGATCATTGCAAAGATTATTGTAAGAAAGTATTGCAGAGAATCCTATTCCTTCATTTACACAACAACAAAATAAAAAATAGAAGTATGAATATATTTAGAAAGAAAGCACAAATTTACCTCTCGAGGACACGCCCTGCATTGCCATCATCAACAGTGAAAGAGGCCAATAGCAATGTGCTCAGGCGCGCAATGAAATTATAACCATTGTCCTAGAATACTCAACTGCAGCCTCAAATACTCGCTTCGCGCGCAGTCGAAAATGGCACATCAGTTGCAGAGGTGACCAAAGAAGCCTCAGACTCAACCGAATTCTGATCATTACTTTCTTCATTGTTCCAAATACTACGAACAGCCTCGCGAGCCACATCAATGGTGATCCCAGAACCAAGAAACCCATCAGAGCCACGGCTTTTCAGCAATCAAACCCCAGCAAAACATGCTGCGTAAACACCATTTCGTTGCCCAAAGATTTGGCTTCTCTTTGGGAAAACATCACCGCCTTAATTGCTCTCTCCGTGAACCGCTCGAACGCTGCAAAAATCACCGGCAAAGATCGCTTTTTTTCGAGAGGAAGACAGAGAAAGGGTATGAAAGGAGTTGTTGGGTGAGATTGAAATGCCAAAGTAAGTAGAAGAATTACTACAACTACTACTTGTTATAGGAAAGGGGCATTGGGTTGTGGTGTGGCGAATTTGGCGGAGACAAGGCGGTGACGAGGCCGAGAGAAGAGAACGCGGAACCAAGTCAACCTCCTCGAGTGAACTGAGAGCGGTGAAGAACATGATGATGATGCTTCCATTGAAAGCATATCAAAATTATGACTAAACCCAGTAATTCCAATCACAGAGCGACCCAGAATTCAAGAACAGATGGGCTGAATTAACAAATAGACATACAAATTTTGGTATATAGATGTATATATATCTGTGTGTGTGTGTGAGACGGAATTATGACTAAAACCCAGTAATTCCAAGAACAGAGCGACCCATAATTCAAGAACAAGATGAGCTGAATCTACAAATACAAATACAAATTTTTGGTATGTGTATGTATATAGATATCTCTCCGTGTGTGCGATGTGAAAATTAAGACTAAAACCCAGTAATTCCAAACACAGAGCGACCCAGAATTCAAGAACAAGAAGGGCTGAATCTAAGAATACATATAGAAATTATGGTAGTATATGGGATGTAAAGATCTCTGGGTTCTTGCTGGGAATTTAAGGAGGGAGAGTAGAAGAAGGAAGAGAGAGAGAGAGAGAGAGGGGGGACGAAGGAAGGAATAGAAGAAGGAAAGACGGCACGTCAAAGGCACGTTTTCTTGCGGACAAATGTTACTGTAGCATTTTGTCAAACAGTTGCGATACCAAAATCAAAAATGTACCTATCTTTTTCAGCTTCCATATTTATTTGTTTTTTTGTTTTTCTGCAGCATGTTTGATTAAACCATCAAGGGTTTTCCTAGGTGGTAAAAGAGTTTACTTTTCTTTGATCAGGATTTAAAATTTTTATTATTTAAGTGGAAGTTCGATAGTTTAAGTGGATCGGTTAATTTTCTCAATTGACTTATAAGTAGGGATTTAATCAGTTTGGGATGATTAGTATTTAGGTAAAATTTTATACCGAACTGATAATGTCGGTTTTATTATATTAAAAATCAATACAGACTAATTTTTTTTTACCAAATCACACCAATTCAAACGGTTCAGTTCACTGTGATTTAATCGGTTTAAGTACTTTTAAAATGAGTCGTTTCTTAAATTTGTAGTATAATAAATAATTTATATAAAAATATTACATTAGCCATTTGTACATAGTTTTAACCATATTCAATCCAATTATTCACAAAAATACAAACCAAAAAAATTAATAAATACTAATGCTTGACATTTTTACTGAATTATAATTAGAAATAAATATAATTTAAGAACCGTGGTGCTAGGGACCCCAGTGGGGGCACCCCAGCACCCCCAGTAGGCCAAAAACAAATTTTTTTTTTTCTTTCCTTTCAATCACGCGGTGTCACGTGTCACTGGGGGTCTCAAGCTTTATTCAAAGTCTTAACATCAAAATAAAATCAAAACTCAAAACAATAATTTTATATATGTAAACATTTACGGTCAGTTTATGTGAAAATCGGTGTACAATATGTCAAAATTAGTATCGAACCAAAAATCAAAAAAAATAATTTTCAAAACTAAACAGACCGATTCATATTAAAATACCAACTAAATATGACCAGTTCGATTTGGTTCAATCGATTTAGTGCCATTTTGGGAACATGGTAAAAAGCCACGTTTTTAGACAAAATGTCCAAAAACGTGGCTGCCAAAAACGCCAAAAAAGCCACTTGGCAAGTGCCAAAAACGCAGCCCTAAAATTACAAATTAGGGCCTATGAAAAATAAATAAAAAAATAACTTTCTTATGTTGGGTAAGGGTATTTTGGTCATTTTAATTTGATTTGACACCATAAATAAATATTAAACTAAAAAGCAAAAAGTCAACTTTTTACCAACTTCCCAAATCACTTCCAAAAAAGTCAAAAAATTTAATAAAAAGTCAAAAGTTAATTTTTTATCAACTTTCCAAAACAACCCTTAGTCGATTTTTTCGATTTTTTCTTACATTTTTACTTATAAAGGTGAATCTTAAGGCCTCGTTTGGGGAGTGGCTATTTTAGCCAAAAAGCTAAAAAGCCAACTAAAACTAGTTACATCACCTCTCTACTTTTCTGCACATCTTTTCGTAAAAAGTCAAAAAGTTACTAAAATAGTCTGTTCCCAAACGAGGCCTAAGACTCTTACCTTAAGAATATTCTGGGTATCTAAAAAAAAAAAATGTTTGAATAAATGAAATGACAATGTGAATAATAATTTTCCACGAGAAAAGCGGGGGTGAATTTGAGAAGGAATGTGAATACATAAATAGGCATTCTCTCTCTCTCTCTCTCAAAATAGTAGACCAAGATGTACACGGCACTGTTGCCTTGACTTGGTCCGGTGGAATTAACCTGTCTTAATTAATACTAGACAGTGTTCATCACCCCCTAGCCCATATTAAACTCACCAATAAGTAGGGGTGCCACCCAGTTGAGTTCGGGTTGCATGTCATCCGCTATGCGGCTTAATGGAATTTAAATTGAGAAAATTTCATTCGCATCTGATCAATTATAGTTTCGAAATTGACCGAGCAGGTTGGACAGATTGATGGGTGTATGCAGATTGAATTGACGAATAAAATAAATTCTTAATTTTCAAAAATAATTCTAAATTTTTACTTAATAAGTCTTATTTTATTAATTTTTTAACTGAATAATGAGGAGGAGTGAGAGTTCTGTTTTTCTATGAAGTGAAAAGCATCCCTTTTAAATTTTAATACTTTATTTATTAATATGCACATATATTAATATTTATAAAGAATTCTTGATTCTATGTGATTGGGCCGGGTTTGGCAAATTGAAACTTGAATATTTATCACTCAATTGAAATTTAATTTTTTTGAAATTACTAAACTTGCATCCATTTGCCCGTTACATCTAAACTGATCATTTGAGACGAGACTGAATCGGGTTTGACGAATTGGGTGGGTCGAATATTTATGTTTGCCCAACCTTATTACTAATTCATAAAGAAAAAAAAAATAACAAAATAAAATAAATCTTCTACTTGTAATAAAACACAATTCTCTTATGAGTAGGACTAATTTTGTGATTGTAGATTTTTTGAGAGGAAAACTAAGATTGAGTTTGACAATTATTTTTTTTTAGAATAAAGTTGTCAAAAAAAAAAAAAAGAACCTAAAACGTTTGGTAAATGCTAGAAAAATTAGTATTTTTTTTGTTATCGGGAAAGTTTTTAAGTAAGTTGATGTGTTTTTTTACTTGTTTTTATTTTAAAGGTTTGTTTAAAAAAATTACTTTGTATACCTTTTGGAAAATAAAGAAATACAAATTTTTTAAAATTCATATATATTTTGCAATTACTAAATCTTTTTTTAAAAATTGTTTTTATGATTTAGAAATTGATGTGACATATTATTTTTCTAAGAAATAAGTTGAAAGTTAATTTGCCACATAATTTGAAAGAATCTTTAAGAAGACCTTTCCATTCTTCATTCATGTCGCTGATTCTTCGGCGGAGATTCCACATCAATTGGAGAAATTCTAAAGAATAATAGTATGAATCAAGATTTATCAACTTATAATTTGTCAAGAATGTGTTTGTATAGTGAAAATTAAATTAATGAATTGTGAAGTTTATGAGTAAAATAAATTTCTACCATTGATTCTTTTTTCTGAATAAATTTTGAATTTATAAGTCTGAATTTGTAGTCTTGTTAAAATAATATTATGACAAAACTAAGCGATTAACAATTAACCCTCTTGCTATTGGTCAAAATATATGAAACGTCTAATTTCATTTCTAATTTTTTGAACTATATTTGATTCTTAATTATGGCCTAATAAGGCTAATTTTATATAAACTACACATTTTATAATTTTTTCCTTATTTATTAATATGATATTATAATATTATTCAAGTAAATATTGTTTCTAATTTTAAAATTTTATTGTTACACGACATATTAATTATTAATTTTTTTTTTGTTAAAAAAAAATATTAGTTAGTAAAACACTTTGAAGAGTAATAATATTTACAAATTATTATTATTATTATTATTATTATTATTATTATTATTATTATTCACTGTGCTTGGTTACCAGTTTTTCAAAACACTTTTCAGAAAATTTTACTTTCTTATTTTTCGTGTTTTTTTGTTTTTACTGAATTTTTTTAATATTTTAAACAATTTTTTTACTTTTTAAACACACCTAACATAAATACACCTAAAAAGTAAAAAAATTGTAAAAAAATCTTTTAAAAATTCACTAAATACCAAAAATACAAAAAAAAAATAAAAAGAATTCAGTACATTTTTGTATTTCTATGTATTTATTAATTTTTTAAAATATTTTTTCACAAATTTTTTACTTTTTAGATACTCTAATAAGATGCATCTAAAAAAGTAAAAAAAATGTTTAAAATTTAAAAAATACTCACTAAAAACAAAAGAATACGAAAATCAAAAAATTTAATTTTCAAAAAACTTAATCTAAAAACTCAAACCAAACACACTGATTATTTTTAAGATTTTCCTATTCTATGATATCACACCTTTTAGTTGGAACATCGCTTTTGTTTTCTTTATTCTTTTTATTATTTAGTTAATCATGATATTGTGATAATCAAATTATACTAAATTTACTTATAATTTGGAGGTGTATTATAACTAAATGAATAACATTATATTAGTATAATGCATTCCATCGTTCTCAATTACTAATGAACGATTGACTTGTAAAGTGTCATATCATCGGATAAAAAACAAATTTGGCATAAAATTTTATTGTCAGTAAACAATATTAATTTTTTAAAATATGATCATTCTAACTTTACGCTTTAGGTGGTAACGCAATTTTGACCTTAACACCAGCTTAATGGTAGTCCCAAATTACTTGTCCAAAATCCATTATTTTCAAAATTTAAGAGGGACATGGAAAACAGAGATGGAATGAAGAGTATACAGGGAGTAGGATGGCTTTCGTTACTCAAACAAGAACATAGACTAGAAATACATAATAGATTGTAAAAGTGCATTGACATATTGAGATTTATTTTGAATGTTAACCCCATCATAACTAGGTTTAGCCCTAACAATCTATTGCATTTTATATAAATCATTCTACAATCCATTATGTGTTTCTAACATTGCTCAGAAATATCTATTAAAAAAAAAAAACAAAACCTGACACGGCCTCAAGTACTGAAAATTTTAACAGTTTCTTCCAATTAATCCGATGTAATTCAAATAGGAATCTCAAAGGCCACTGCTCATAAAATTGAAGGCAAACTTGAAAATGAAGACAGATCAACACTTTTTTGCAATCTCATTCATCCTTTAGTTTTGTTCATACCACTAGTGTATATAAACAATGGAAATCTAAAGACCTACTCAACCCCCAATACAATCAGAAACCAATGAAAAGAATAGTCATTTGGTACACCAACCCTTCAAACCCCCAAAGCATCACATCTTAAAATGCTACAATCCTAAAACAAAGTGTATACATCAATCCCCTTCAATCTAATATACAACTAGAGAATACAAAATTCTCTTCAGATTTTACATTTCTCTATAACAGCTTTGGAGGAAGTACATACATGAACATTTCAAGCCATTTATTGCTTTCCTCTCCACAAGAAATTTAATCAGAAGCTCAGATGAATCAACTTTGGCTCCATAATATATCAACATAAGCTTTCTCATCTTCCCGCTCCTTTGCGACATAATCAGTTGCCTCCAACACTTCCTCTTCTTCATCTGCGATCTCTTCTTCTTTCATCAATTCTTCGAATGCAACTGCTTCCATAGATATCTCTCTCGAGCGTTCAGCTAATGTTTATCTCATAGCCTGTTTTGTTGCTGGTGTGTCACTGGATCTATATTGTTTATTGAGGTAAAATCAAAACTGTAGACGCGCCCCGCGTGAGGGCCCGTGCTACAGTTCGGACTCATTTTGTCACGGTACTTAATCTGAACCAAAGAGTCAAATCGGCAAATCGTTTTGAGAAAACAAATTTTAGAAAAGAAGTGTCAAACAGGGACTGCTTTGTCAGATACAAAGTCGCCACCTAAATTTTTTTTAATGGGGAATTTAGGAAACCCTGACTCGTTTGCCTAAGGCCACGTGTCCGTCATCACCAAAGTTGCCTCGGCTCGGGAACTTGGGTACGATTGGAGAAGGTCAGCTA
Source organism: Camellia japonica (assembly GCA_030407325.1). Lineage (NCBI taxonomy): Eukaryota > Viridiplantae > Streptophyta > Magnoliopsida > Ericales > Theaceae > Camellia > Camellia japonica. The sequence continues at coordinate 80,915,176 of JAPPVO010000010.1, read as the reverse complement.
TGAGCACCCCCTCTCGCCTGATCCGAAGATCGGCCTCTACTAACCATGATATCTTGTTTTGAAGACGTTATGCGCTCTTATTCTGGTTATTAGCCTAGATTTACTATGTGATGCGCACAACACAAAAGTATAGACTAGATCGCCTAAGTTGGAACAAAGCACTGCATATCCGCTCGTTTGAAAGATGGTTTGAAATTTGCTACCCGTGAGTAGGCTAAACACGGATTTCAACGAGTTTGTTCCAACTCGAACAAACCCAACTTCACCCGCAGGCATTCAGGCAGTTATATCATTTTTAAGCACATAGCCTCATGGTAAAGCATGCTGACATGACAACAACTCACATGCGTGCAAGGATGCTAAAACATAAATGCTTACCGAGTACTCCAAGCCAAAACAGAAACTAGTTAGTAATCATGTGCATGATCCTAGTTCATGTTAAGATGGCTAATGCAACACATGCGAGATGCAACTACAATAGGCTCGGCTATCCTAATATGGCGTATGATGATGCTACAGCTATCACGTATTCAACTTGGAATTGAAATACAATGCAGTTAGCATGATGCGCCGAGCCCGGTGCATGCAATACTGATGAATGATGCACGCATGCATAGCATAAGGATGCTAAATTAAACATGTCCTAATACTAACCATCAAAAGCAGGTAAGTAAAAAGGAGAAAGAAGTGGGGTTTAGAAGACATGCACACACGCACCCACACTTATTACAAATTTGCCCTCGCTCGGAGGGACCGAAAGAATAATACAAATTTAACTAGCCTACAAGCTAATTAAATATTACAGACCAATTAAACTAGTTAAGCAAATTAACTAATCTAATAAAACAGTAAACAGTCTCAGGAAGAGGGCCCAATGCAATGCGCGCTCGGCTCCGCTCGGAAGTCCACTGCCATGCACAAGTTGCCTCTGTTTTCCCTGCCTTGCTCCTCTGATCATTGCAAAATTCCCAAGATGCACTCTATGAACCCTGTGGGATGCCACCGACCAGGGGAAATGGTCACCGGCCAAAGGAAATGATCACCGGCCACTGGAAATGATCACCGGCCACCAATTGTTGGTCGGTTGGCACTAAAGATGGCCGGCCGGCCAAATCTTCCTGCAGAATCCTGTTTTGACAGCAGCAGAGGGCAAAACAAGGCATAGCAATACATTCCAAGAAAATGTGTGCACCAACACATCCCTTATCATGTTTATGACTCAAGGGGACATGGTTCTTGGTTCTCGGACCAACAATCGCGCATTTCCATGCATGATGGCCCAAGAAACCAAGTTATGCACTTTGATTTTAAATGAAATGCACATAAACAAACAAGGAGCTCAACCTCTATCATACTCAATTCAAGAGGCTAAGCATGCATGTCGATGCGATGCAACCTAGACATATGAGCTAGTATGCAACATGGCAATGCAAACAAGCAAGCGATCAACAAGTATGCAAGCTAGTGGACATGCAAGACATGATGCAATCAAAGTATGCAAGGTGTAAGTAAGTCCAAAACAGTGGCTAAGTGCTATGGAAATGAAGGCAAAATGACATGCAAACATGCATGCACACAAGGACCAACACTTAGGCATATAGCAACAACTCTCAAGCACACTTAAGAGGATACAAAAACAGACAAATGACATGCATTATAAGCTCTGAAAATCATGTTATAAAGGTGCCAAACCAATTAAACAAGATAAGCTAAACATGCAACAATGGTCCAAAATTCAAGGAAATCCTAAGGGGCTTAAACCATGGCTAAGTCAAACAAGCCTCACAAAGCTAAAAGGACTTAAAACAGGTCCAAGGCAGACTTAAACAAAGCTAAGGACACACCTAGATGGCATCTAAGTGGTCCAAACATACAAGCATACAAAAGAGGCCACACATGGAGCATAAGATGACAACCTTGTAAAACATTAAAGGGATATCAAATGCAAGCATACAAGCATACCATGAGGACTGAAATGATGCTATAAGTAGTGCCAAACCACTGAAATAATGCAAGGATGACATGCTAGAGGGGTTAATGCTTAAGGCATACAAGAGAGGTTGCATGGTAGCTATACAAAGCGAAGCATGGACAACCCAAATGACCAAAAACAGACCTTTAGCATGCTAAAACAAGCACGAGAGCTTCACAAAGCTTGGCCAAAGACATGCTATAACAAGGTTCAAAGCACAAAACATGTTAAGGCAAAAAGATGGCATTACAACACATGTATGCAAGGCAAGCATGGTGTGTCTAAACCAAGTAAAAACAGAGCTATATTATGACATAATAAGCACAAAAAAACAGCTAAGGCATGGCCATCATACACTTAAACAAGATGCTCACACATGAGGCAAAAATGACCCTTTTCAAGAACAACAAGGAGAGGGGGTGGCCCTCTCCTTCTTAGGACCTTAAGGCACCATCCTCACCACTGAAATCCTCAAGATTTCAGTGGTGAGGAGGCCCAAACAAGGTGGTCCGGAGCTCACCAACATAGTACAAAATAGGGCCTAACAAGGCCTATGAGGGGTCAAACAACCCCAAAACAACAAACAACCTTAAACAACTATGTTAAGCACTCAAAATCAAGACTTTTATTAGTTATATACAAAGTCTAAAAACAGTTGCAAGATTGGTTAAAAAGCTATGCAAAAATGGGGAATAAAGGGTAAAGTTCTTACCCTTGATGACCCTCTTCACAAACAATGTTCCAGCTGGTTCTTCAAGCTTGAATCCAATCAAGAACACCAAGAACAGATCTCCAGCACCTCAGTAGCCAAGGTAGGGTGTAACACTAGGTGTTTGTGCACAAAACTAAGACTAAACACACACAAGGCAAAACAAAGAGGGAGATATAGATATGGAATAGATACAAATTCCAACCCTAATATCAGAGTTCCTCTGAAAATTTTGTAACCCTAAGGGAGGGAGAAGAGGCCCCCTCTTATAGACAATCTCTCTTGCAAAGCTTCTCAAGTAAGCTAGTCAAGAGGAAATCCCTCCATACACGTGTATGGAGGGGCGCAAAGGTGTATGCCAGCTAGCACAGCTGGCATAAAAATATCTGCAAAGCAGATGCACAGTGGTCGGCCGGCCAAAATGCAATTTGACCAAATAGATGGCCGATCGACTACAAAGAGTGCCGGTCGGCCAAACATTTGGCCGGTGGCAAAAAACCAGTGGCCGGTGGCCTCAAGCTATGGCCGGTGATGTGTGGGGATGGTCAACAAACCATTCCCTGCCCCTCAAAGGCAAAGCAAAAGTGTTTGGTGCAAAACCAGACACAAAACAGTCGAGCCGAGAGATCCTGAGGCAAGGTGCGTAGCCGAGACCTCCGGGAACTCAAGACAAATACAAACAAGGATGATCACCGAGTGTTCAAGCGGTGACGTCCACGTCTTGAGGACGGTAAAAAATGGGGTGTCTACAGTTGCCCCTCTTTGACAGAACTCGAAAGTCATAAGAATGACGGGAGTGAGTGTCAAAGCCTAGAGACGACCCATTTTTGACAAGGCCGAAGACTTAGACAAAGCATGCAAGACAGAAAAGATATGCGTCCGAAGGCAGGGGCAAAATGCAACTGACAATGCAAGAAGCCGAGCATAACTTATGATCATGCAAAGAAAGTTGTAACGAAGCATAACATGCTACAGTTTTAAGCTAGCAACACAAATCCAACTACACTACAATGCAGAAAGGATGTAAGAGAATTATGCAATTCTCGATATGTCTCACTCGGAGAATACAATACATGTACGGTTCGTCTGGTTGTACCAGCTTCAAATGAACTGTACATACAATATCGTGCCTGCAAAAGAAAGCAACTTAACAGGTACAATGTCGTTAGCAACATGCATAACAATGCAATCGAAAGCTGCGCGACAACGTGAATGTAGGATTTAAGGTCTCCTTAGACCAAGGGGTGCACAAACAGTGCGGTGATATGCAATTGAATCTAATGGAATGTAAATGATATGCAAAATTACACAACAAATGTAAAAACAATGCAAATAATATGCAAAACATACAAAACTATGTATAAACAATGCAAACGATATGCAATGCAATTGAATCATGATCAAATCATGAGCGGTTCAAAACTACACAAATGTCAAATAGATGATGGAGATGCAAAGTCCGTCTACCATAGAAAAGGTGCCGCAACCCTCAAACCAACATACCAGCGTGGAATAGGCGCGTACACATGCAGAACTATGAGTGATGTAGACGGACACAAGAACAAGTAATTGGGTGGAATGACATAAGTGGGGAAATGACCCGCTGAGGAAAGACCAATGATCCTAATGCTGGATGCAAAAATTACACTACAATGTAATATATACAATGAATATGGCATGCAGCCAGACCAAATCTTGCCTAGGAAAGGCATGGACACATACAAACCGCGTCTAACACAGATACGGTGCCGTCACCCTCAAACCAACATACCAGCGTGGAATAGGTGCGTACACATAATATCATAATTGTGCTTTGACGTGAAAGATATGGGCACATACCAGACCAAGCTCAACATGGAAAGGCGCAAGCCATAGATGGATGTGATGCAGTGGATGCATGCAAGCTACAATGCAATATTTACAATATGCACTGGAATGGACTGGATACAATGGATAAGGCACGCGGGCCAAACCAAATCTTGCTTAGGAAAGGCATGTACACAAACGAACCGCGTCTAACACAGAAAAGGTGCCGCAACCCTCAAACCAACATACCAGCGTGGAATAGGCGCGTACACATACAGAACTGTGCTTTAACGTGAAAAGTATGGGCACATACCAGACCAAGCTCAACATGGAAAGGCGCAAGCCATAGATGGATGTGATGCAGTAGATGCATGCAAGCTATAATGCAATATGTACAATATGCACTGGAATGGACAGGATACAATGGATAAGGCACGCGGGCCAAACCAAATCTTGCCTAGGAAAGGCATGTACACAAACGAACCGCGTCTAACACAGAAAAGGTGCCGCAAACCTCAAACCAACATACCAGCGTGGAATAGGCGCGTACACATGCAGAACTGTGCTTTAACGTGAAAGTATGGGCACATACCAGACCAAGCTCAACATGGAAAGGCGCAAGCCATAGATGGATGTGATGCAGTGGATGCATGCAAGCTATAATGCAATATGTACAATATGCACTGGAATGGACAGGATACAATGGATAAGGCACGCGGGCCAAACCAAATCTTGCCTAGGAAAGGCATGTATACAAACGAACCGCATCTAACACAGAAAAGGTGCCGCAACCCTCAAACCAACATACCAGCGTGGAATAGGCACGTACACATGCAGAACTGTGCTTTAACGTGAAAAGTATGAGCACATACCAGACCAAGCTCAACATGGAAAGGCACAAGCCATAGATGGAGGTGATGCAGTAGATGCATGCAAGCTACAATGCAATATTTACAAATATGCAATGGAATGGAATATATACAGTAAAATGCATGACATATGCATGTGTACAATGATGCATGACATATGCACTATTTACAATGATGCATGACATATGCGCTATTTACAATGATGCATGACATATGCACTATTTACTTTTTGTTTTGTTTTTTGAATGCATGACAATGCATGATGAAGGGAAAATGCATGATAATGCATTTTTTGTGTTTTTGTTTTTGAAATGCAAATGATGCACGTTGTTTTTGTTGTTTTCTTTCTTTTTTGAAATGCAAATGCATGATGATGCATGATTTTGAAACGCGCGACAATGCGCGGCTTTTGAGATGCATGACAAATGCAAATGATCTTGGAATGCGCAACACCGCGCGGCTTTTGAAATGCATGACAATGCAAATGAGCTTGGAATGCGCGAGACCGCGCGACTTTTGAAATGCATGACAATGCAAATGAGCTCAAATGCGCGGTACAACGCACGTTTCTTGAAATGTATGACAATGCAAACTATTGAAATGCATGACAATGCAAACTAAACTCAAATGCGCGTTACAACGCACGTTTCTTGAAATGCATGACGATGCATGTGAAGTGTGTATGACAATACGACATAAGAATGTGCATACTAACGCAAGTATGGCATGCACATGACAATGCGAGATGTGTGCATAACGATGCGAGCGAGATGGCGTATAACCAACGCGCGTTTCACGACAAGACGTTGTAACGTACGCATGTGGGGCAACTTTTGAATCTCTTAGGAGACAAAAGGATACAAAAAGGATACGCCATGCACGTACTCGAGTGCTTCGTACAGAAACACGGTCCAAGGTCAAAACGGAGTCCGGTTGAGCTTCGGAAATGCACTGTCTTGCACTATCTTGAGAAATGGAGGCCCCAAACCACATATCTGACCCAAAAAGGATTGTAGGAGGCTCACCGGCCATCATAGGAGGTCACGGCTTCCCACCGGCCACAAAAACATTCCACCGGCCAAATATTTGGCCGACCAGCCAAATCTGCCTGAATCGGGGCAGTTTGGTCTTTTGGCCTTGGGTCTTATAAAATAGGGCTCAAGCCCTATTTTTTTCACTTGTTCTTGGCTGAAATTTCTTCCTCTCTCTCTCTAGAGTGTTTTCCTTCCTTCATTTCTCCGTTTTCCTTGATTTTAGCGCCCGTTTCGTCGTTCGATTCGCGAATACCTTCGCGTTTCGAACGTTTTGAACCGAACGTTTCTTTGTTTCGGTGTTTCTTTTGTGATTTTCACCACTCGGGGGTTGTTTCCCTCGAGTTTCTCTTGGTTTCCGTGCCTTTTCCATATTCCGACTTTTCCGGCCATTTTCTGCCCTCCTAGGGTTGACTTTCCGATTGACCTTTCGTATTCTAGCCCGGTTCCCACATTTTCGGCCATTTTCATGCTCTTTCTGAGATAGCAGACGATCTTCCACAGGGCAGGACTCCCCCAGAGCACGAGATGGATCCCGAGGCCTAGCTCTTGCCTCTGAGCGTCCGCCCGTTCGACCTGGCGACCTACCGGCCGGCGATTCACATACTGCCTCCCGACGGACTTCGCCAGTTCCGGAGTTTCGATAGGACGGTGGCTCCAGAGCTTCTCCTGCGCGAGCCGGAGTCACATCTATCATACGGTGCTTCCGAGGTATATTCTTCCCCGTTTCATTTTCTGCAATGTAGAACACTTAACTGCCATAGTTGATTCTGTTCTTTAACTGCTTAGCCCGGATACACTGATACACTGTATGCTGTAGTTGACTGTGAACACACTTGTACTTGATATCTGTTTGAATCTGAACACGTGCACACACACTGTATTTGCCCTGAACCACTCAAACACACTGACACATCATACACTGTAGTTCACTGCGAGCACACTGGCACCCGATGTTTGTTTGAACTTGAAAAACGTGCACACACGCTATACCTGTACTGAACCACTCGAACATACTGACACGTCACATGTTGTAGTTCACTGCAAGCACACCGGCACCCGATGTTTGTTTGAACTTGAAAAACGTGCACACACGCTATACCTGTACTGAACCACTCGAACATACTGACACGTCACATGTCGTAGTTCACTGCAAGCACACCGGCACCCGATGTTTGTTTGAACTTGAAAACGTGCCACACTGTATATTGTATAATTTTGACTGTTCTTTAAAACTGTACGTTTTATATTGCTTCGCAACTGTTTGTCTTTGAATACAGGGAGATTCCCATGCCTTCTGGGGGTATGGGAATGTCGCCGCCAGAGATTGGTACATGAAGTTACTCGATGCGGTCTGCCACATCGTAGACCAGGCCGGCTTCGGCGCCTTCTGCAGAGGACTCTCCCGGCTTACTGCGAGCAGGCCTCTTCTCGCCGCTCTGGTGAAGAGGTGGTGGGATACCACTGACTCCTTCCACCTTTCCGTCGCGGGAGACATGACGATGACTCCCTATGATTTCTCGATGCTCACCGGCATCGGGGTAGGGGGTGATCCGATCCCCTTCGACACCGATATGGATGAGTGGGAGGCCGTTCAGATTTACTTGCTCGGCGAGATGCAGCCTCTTGCACGCCCGGGATTTGTTAGATACTCATGGTTCGAGAGCCGCTTCCGGACTCAGCCAGGCTTGGCCGAGGAGGTGCCGATGACCCAGGAGGAGGTGGAGCAGTACGCCCGTGGCTTCTTGATGTTTCTGCTAGGGACTAACATTTTCGCCGATCGGGCGAACACCGTGTCTCTCTGTTTGTTGAGCGCGCTAGTAGACGTCACGCGGATTCTGTGCTACGACTAGGGCGGTGCTGCCCTAGCCACTCTATACGGATACATGAGCTCAGCCTCCCGTTGCAGCGGGCAGTTGCTCGGAGGCTACTGGCGGGCTTGGGAGGTATATCTTCTTTTCTGCTTTTACATTTCTACTTTACATTTTCTGTACTCTGTACACTTTGTACACACTGCGGTCTGCTTCACGCTGACTGTATACTGCACACACGGCACACATATACTTTGTTTTACATTGACTGTACACTGCACACACTGTACATTCTGCACAATACATTGTACAATACACAGTTCTGCAATTTCTGCTTTATTCTATATTCTGCTTTATCTGATAAGCGTACTGATATTTATTCTGCAGTTGTGGGTCTATGCCTACTTTCCGAGACTTGCCCCAGTGCCAGACGTGGAGACCCCTCTCGGCGTTCCATTCTCCTGCCGCTTTGATGTGAGATGTGTGCGGAGACCCCGGGAGACGTTCATCTTCTTCCGCCGCTACTTCGACACCATCACCCCCGCGGAGGTATGTTCAACTTTAGAGTTTATTTAAGCTTCGCTTTACACTGTATTTTCAATAACAGTAGATAACAAACTGCATGTCATTTACAGATCACCTGGCAGCCTTGGGCTCCATTGCCGGTCGTGATTCAGGAGCGATTTGTTGGTGCGGAGGAGACTGCACGCTTCAGGATCTTGCTGGAGGGCTCGGTCTGTCGAGCTTGGTACCTGGGTGAGCGTTTCCTACGCCAGACCCTGGGTTTGCCAGAGCAGATAGTCCCGGTTCACCCTCCTAAGCATATGAGGGATACCGAGAGGTTCACCCCTGAACAGATGGCGGACTACACGATCGGCTGGGATGCGATACGCTTCAGAGGCATAGGCGACTACTCAGAGTACGTTCAGACGTATATCATGCGGCCTTTGAGCAGTGGTCGTCGAGCTGAGAGAGAGAGGCCTGCGGCGTCTATAGCTGGAGCGGGAGCAGGGGCAGGGGCAGGGATATCGAGGACGGCTCGAGTCCGTGGTAGGAGTGGAGCTCGAAGGGGACGGGGGGCTAGTTGGCCAGCACTGCCTACGACGATGACATGCAGGGGGCGGGGTGGGGCGACTTACCAGATTCCCATTGCTCCCCCTCCGGCTGATCATGAGTTAGTCGGGTTCTATGGCTTACCTCCGGTATGTACTACTGCATTTTGCATTCTGCACAGTCATTTCGTTTCAATTCATTTGATATTCCGCAGAATACTGAGACTTCTAACACTTTTGCAGGCTTCCTCTGAGTACACTCGCCAGTCGCTGGAGTTGACCGCTTCGGTGATGGGGATGCTTCAGCAGAGCCTCGATCTTTTGGCCATTTACAGTATTCCGGTATGTTCTTCTGACCATACATAAACTGTTTCACATAATCTGATACACAACTCAACACTTGATACACGGCCCTCACGGCGTCTGACACACTGTAGCCCACAGACTATTCATAGCACTACTCACGGCATTCATACACTGTACTCATACACTGCATTCTGCACTGATACACTGCTCACAGTATTCACACACCATATTCATACACTGCATTCTGCACTGATACACTGCTCACAGTATTCACACACTGTATTCATACACTGCATTCTATAGCATACTGATGCGTTTGCCATTCGTACTTTTCAGCCTCGCTTCTAGCTTCCTACTGTAGGAGGTGCTTCAGCTGGACCTTCCGTTCCTACCCGAGACGGCAGAGTATACCTCCGCACCAAAGTGAGGCGCACTCATATTGGGAGTAGCTCATGGGCACCAGTCCCCGATGACGACGAGTCCGAGGCGGAGGAGGAGGCAAAGGCGGAGTTGGAGTCATCTGAGGAGGAGACCGGAGATGGCACTGACTTAGGCTCAGATGACGGCGTTGACGACGATGCTCCTGGACCTTCGTCTAGGAAGAGGACGAGGACAGACCCCTAGGCCTGAGGCCGCTTGACATTGATCTAGATTTTTGCTGCTTTTTTTCTTTTTTGTTTTGTACTTTTTCTTTTTTGCTGGTAGTTAGAGTACCTTGTACTGCCGCAGACAGGTTTTGCTTTCTCCAAAACTTTGTACTTGAAAAAGATGATGAAATGAAACAAAGCTTTTTATTTGAAAAAAAATGTTACATTTTGGTACATTTTCATGCCTCGCATTGCATTACATCACATCACATAACAATGTAAATGGAATTGATCTCCTGTCTGAAAGTCAAACATTTGTATCATAATAACCAGGTAACGAACCGGCCAACGGCAAAACAACTCATACAACCCACTGCTTAGTTTGAACACTCGGCCCATACTCTACTGGGAATTAATCTGCATACAGGCCATTCTGTTTATTCTGCACACGGCAAACCCTGAACAAACAGTCCAATCTGACAAGACGGAATACAAAGGTAGAATCGACTGAAGTTGAAGCACACTCAGATGCCCCAAATCTTTTCTCTCTTCTTTTGCTTCGCATAAATGTGGAGAATGGCACAGCACTCTGAGCACAGCATGATTAAAATTTTTTGAAATTGAAAAAGGGTTTTTCAACCAGGGTATTGAGCTTACAACTGAACACAGTAAAAAAAAAAGAAGACTCAAACAGAAAGTACACAACCTAATCACAACGAGACACGCTCGGAAAAGACTCAAAACAAAAGTTGAGATAAACAAAACAAAAGACACGACATACAGACGCGTTTGCAAAAATGAGAAACCTTAAATCACGAGGAGCCAGTTCCTTCGGGCATTATTTCCCACCCTTTCTCATTTGTGATTCTCACATCACTCGGCCCTCAGGCTCGGTTTTTTTCACAAAACCCTTTTGCTCACTTTTCTCTCGACTTACACCTCTCTATTCTTTAATCTCTCATTGTCCATCCCTCCCAGGGTGGTTAGTAGGAAGTCGTGGGTTCACGCCTAACACTATTAGCTCGTAGTTATTTTCCTCCCGGGACGTCGTCGATGTTTCGGATGGAGTATCTTGATCCATTCCAAATTGTGCTTCGCACTTGGCTTGATACCTCGTTGCTTGGAGGTCGTTGAGAGCTTTCAGCCCTTTACTGACAGCTTTAGTTGTGTCTTCTTCTGGCGAATAGAGTGCCCTACTGGCAAATATTGACAATCAGGGGAAAGATAGGGAGCCTGACTCAACCGTGCCCCTAGCTCATCATTTTGACCATTTTTTGTTTTGGTTTTCTACTAAAACAGTTTTGACCAATATGAGAGTTAGATTAACATACTTGTTCGATTTTTGATTTGAAAATTAGGCTATGAGTACTGAAAATTTTCCTTTTTTGGGTCCAAGAAAATGGTCCAGTTTTGGAAAAGATGGAATAATTTTCGAGAAAATAGTCAACCTCAGTAAAAATTCTCAAAAACTATTTTTGCAAACGGTCAATGCTCAACGAGCACGGAACGTACTCTCGAGATGCGCAACCTCGGATCGGAGGCAATGGAACATTGCCCCCTGTTTGAAAGAGCTGCACGACAACGGAAAGTTGCCCCTGGTTTGAATGGTGACTCATGGCAACGGAAAGTTGCCCTTTGTCTGGATGACGCCGCAGCATTTTGTAAACAGTCCTCATTTGTGATGATCACGACCGAACTCTCGGACACAGAGACGACGAAGATGGTCAGAACCAATATATGGACACAGTCACTTTGAAAGCGTTGGTGGCTGGACTTCGGAATGAAGTTGCCTACGTATCCTAAACATGGGAATCAAGCCTACGTAGTTCCGGTGTCACAACCGAACTATCAGATTCAGAGAAGGCAAGGATGATCAAAACCATTACATGGACTAAATCGCTTTGAAAGCGTTGGGCGCTGGACTTCGGAATGAAGTTGCCTACGTATCCCAAACATGGAAATCAAGCCTTACGTAGTTCCGGTTAAGGTACACTCGGGTATTTTAACCTTCACTTTTTTTAGGCTCTAACTTTTGCCAAGGCGCCTGTTGCGGGTTTTCAACCTTGCGAGCTTCTTTTTTTTTTCTTTTTCTTTTCAATTCTTTTCTTCTTTTTCTCTTTTTTTTTTCTTTTTTCTCTTTTTTTTTTTTTCTCTTTGTATATATATATATTTTTTCTTGCTCTAACTTTTGCCTGGGTCGCCCTTTCGGGTTTTCGGCCCAGCGAGCCTCTCAAAGGGTAAAAGTGTAACAAGTCCATGCCAAATGGTTTTGGGGTTTTGAAGCCATCCGTGTCCAGTAAAGTGGCTATTGTTATTGATTTGCAAAAGGATCCATCTCCGGCTCTTCGAGTACATCGGACATTTTTCCCCTAGTTTAAGGGGTGCTTCTGTTCTAGCTTCACAAGTTTCTTCCGGCGAGATCTGATCTTCTTGATCTGAGTTTGGTGCCTCTTGTTCGAGGGCTGCTTCGAATCTAGCCACACAGGCCTCTCTTGATGATTGATCATTGAACGTTCTGAATGGGTTCAAGGTTTGAAAACAAATGGATTGAATCTTGGGGCTGAGAGCGATCCTAGGCTGCACAATCTCAAGAGCGATTCCACACAGGTCTTCACAGGACCGCGCAAAATATTTTGTTTTTGAAAGTTTTTACGAAAGCGACAAATCACCCGTGTTGAAGATAGTGTGGAACCAATCTGGGTCAAGCCCGGGTCCTTCGCAGTACTCACGCTAACAAACATGATTTCATTCATTAAAGGCTTAGCATGCCTCACTTTCTCTCAAATTGATCAAAGTTTTGTAAAACCCGAGGAATTCCTTCATCTTCGTTTTCATCACTATAGTGTTCAAGAAAAGTTTTGAAAAACTTAGGTCGATACAATGAGTTTAGAGCACAGAAGAGTAAGTGAGATGCTCCGCCATTTCATTCAAATCCTCCGGCACAACTAGCTCAAGGTAGCAATAAACACGGAAACATGATAGCCGCAGCTGTTTCATTCAGATTTCCTGGTTGTAACTGGCTCCACAACAGAGACAGACTCAAAAGAAAACAAAGACGGTGTTCGAGGCAACAACTCCGGAATCACCTGACATTCTATACAAGGGGACTGACTCGCTACAACAAGACAGACCCTTAAACAAAAAGAACTGACTCAAGACGATGAGACAGACTCAAAACAAAACAAAGGACTGACTCGACACCCAAGCCAGAAGTTACAAAACTAGCCTTCACAAATGCTCAAGAATGCGTGCCAGACGCCTGTAGACACCCCATTTTTGACCGCCCCGAAGACTTGGGCGCGACTGATGTTTTGGTCGATGTTGAGAGATGTGCAGGCCACAGGTTCAGTTTCTTTGGCAAGAAGAGAGGCAAAACTTTCCAAACACTTTGTTTAAGGGTTTGGAGTTCAAGAGAAGAGGAGAGGAGAGGAGAAAATAGGTTTGGGAGAAGTTCGACATGAATCCGGGTAGGAGCGAGTCGCGCAGCCCTCGCTGAATCAGGCCCATTCATCCGCATACTTGGAGTTAAGCTATGAGGCCACCACCATTTGAAAGAAGACTTCCGGGGCTTTATTTTTGGTTCAAGAATCTCCTACATCCAAGTCCGGGTGCAGGAGATATGACTGGTTAAAGCAGGGGATCATCCCGGTTGGATCGAGTCTGCGCGACTTCACGGAAAAGGGTATAACTTTTTGCATAGGAGGAATTTTAATGCAAGGTTTGCGCCATTGGAAAGCTAACTTCCGGGGCTTCGATTTGCATACCCACCGGCCATGTTTTGACCAAGGAATCATCCATCGGCACTCTATTTAGCCGACCGGCAGAAAAGAGTGCCGACCGGCACTTTATTTTGACCAAGGATCGAATCTTCTGGCCGGTTTGACCCCTTTGCACCCCCCAAGCTTGGTGCATGCCAGCTGTGCCAGCTGGGATGCCCAGAACTCGACCCACGTGCATACATGTGCCCATTTTGCACCCTTTAACCACCTTTGGCCTCCTTCTTTGCACCCTTTGCTCAAGGCTTCTTGGGGAAGCCTTGACCCCTTGTCTTGGCTTCCTCAAGAAGCCTTACCAGCTGTCCAAGCTTCTAAAACAAGCCTTGACCCCCCTTGACCCTTTTTGAATTGCTTAGCCTCTAAGCTTGGCCTTTACATTGCCTATATAAGGAGGCCCTCTCCTCCTTTGATTGGGGTTGGAAATTTCTAAGCAAAAAACCAGAGAATAGATATATATATCTAACATATATATCTACAACCACATATCTCTCTCATCCAACCTCCAAACTCCATAGTTCTTGGGCCATTCCTTCACCAACCTATAGCACAACACCTCCAACATCCATTCCAACGACTTGGGGCTGTTCTTCAGAGCTTGGGAGCACCTAAACTTGGTCCAAGAGGTGCTGGTTTGCTGGTCTTCAAGGGTAAGTCTTCATCTTCCCTTTTCTAGCATTTTCTTGCTTCACATCTAAGCCTTGCTTGCAAGCACTTTTGGGCTCCGACCCAAACTGCAAATCATCATATTTTGGGGTCCTCTTCATGTTTGATTGAGGACCTCTTGCTGTTTGAGGACAGTAGCTAGCACTTCCTTCATTAGCCCTCTTTATGCCATAATCTTGCATAGTATGTTTGGCTTGTGTATAATCTGTTTTTGAGCATGTAATAAACTGTGAGTAGGCTCATTTTGAGCCCTTCTTCAACATTTAAGAAGGGCTCAACCATGTTTGGTAACTCTATCATGCACTTGCTTTGTAATCTCTTCTATTTACCGTAAGTTTGCATACTTTGTTAGCCTATCTTGCTTTTGTTTTTGTGGATGGTCATAAGCTGGAAATGTGCTTGTTTTTCCATGTATAAGATCTGTTTTTGGTTGTTTAGGCCATCCATGACATGCCTTATATAGTCACTTTGCATTTTGGCTTGCTAGCCTTGGGGTGTGTGAGTCTCTAGCATGTTTAGCTTGCCTTGATCTCATGATTTGGCATCATTTTAGATCACATTTCAGTCCCTAAATCATGCTCACATGTTTGTGCTTCATCTCTTTCATGTTTCAAAGGTGTGTCCTTTTATGCCTAAGAATAGGCCTTGTGTATGCTTCCATGATTAATGCATTTTGGGGTGCCATGTGAGGGGATTTGGGTGTCATTTTGCATACTAAAAAAATCTGTTTTTTTTGGTTGTTAGATTCATGCCATGAGTGGTTGTGTAAGTGGTAGCAAGATGCTCCTTTTGGTGCCTTAGGTTTAGGCCCATGAACTTGCATGTTTGTATAGCATTTGGCCCATGTTTTGAGGCATGTTTTGCCACTGTTTTGGGCTGGTTTGAGGGCTGCCCTCTATGGTTTGAGTCCACCATTGCATGCTTATATCATGGGTGTTGCATGTTTGATTGATGAAGCCTTGAGTACATGCTAGTTATATGCTTGATTGGCCCATGTTTGCATGCCACTTATACCTTGCATGCTCTAGCATTTTGCATGCCTATTGTGATAGTTGCATGACACTTGGTAGGCCTTGCATCTTAGTCCCATTGTTGCATCATTTGAGCTATGTTGCATATGTGCATTCCATGGCTTGGCTTGGGGATTGTCAAGCCAAGCATAGGATTGAGAGGAGTTCACACTTCAAGTGGTGCAACTCGTCTCAATTCTTGGTCACCAAGACCTTCGACTAACATATGATAAGGCCTTGGATTTCATTTGTTTGTTTGCATGCATTACCATCAAAGTTGCAACCTTGGTTCCTTAGGCCATCATGCATCAAACGCATAATTGATGGCCCAAGAACCAAGGGCCATGTCTCCTTGAGTCCCCAAACATGATAGGAGGCATTGGCCATGCTTATATATGCTTAAAAATCCATGCCATGTACTGCTGTCTGCTGTTGCTGTCAAAACTGTCTCCTGCAGGAATTTAGTGCCGACCGGCACTCTTTAGTGCCGACCGGCATTTTGTTGTTGGCCGGTGGACTCCATAGCAGCCGGTAGCCTCTGTCAGCAGCCGATGGAAACTTCCCCCAGCCGATGGTGTTCTTCAAGGCCCAAGAAAGGTGTCCTGGGACTTTGGGAATTTTTGGAAAGGCAGGGCAGTAAGAACAGAGACAGCAGTGGTGCGGTGTGGGTTTTCCGGGCAAGTCGGATCGAGCATCCATCACTCGCGCATCCCAAGGCAGGGCTGAGGCCCCCCCCATTGCATTTATTTTGCTTTAATTTTAGTAATTAGAATTTGTAATATTTATTCATTTATTTTGGGACTGTATTATTATTTTGGTCCCTCCGAGTGAGGGCGCAATTGTAATAAGTGTGTGTGAGTGGGTGTATGTCTTCCAAACCCCCATTTCTTTCTATCCCTTTTATTTACCTGCTTACAGTGGTAGATTAGGGCATACTTATTTTAGCATACCTTATGCAATGCATGCGTGCATCCATGCATTTGTTGACATGCATCGGGCTCGGTACATCATACAAACTGCATTGTATTTCAAATCTAACTTGAATATGTGTTACTCGTGCATTTCACATGCCATGTTTAGGATAGCCGAGCCTGTCTAGATTGCATCTTTGCCTGTGTTGCATTAGCCACTTAACATGAACTAGGATCATGCATGTTTGCTAACTAGTTTGATGTTTTGGCACGGAGTACGATGTAAGTTCTTACGCTTTAGCATCTCGCATGCGTGTGAATGTTAACATGACAGTAGGCTTACCATGCGGCTAATTGCTTATATGAGATAAACTGTTTGAATGCCTGTGGGTGGAGGTTGGATTGTCTGAGTTGGAACAACTCATTGAAATCCGTATTTTAGCCTACTTGCGGGTAGCAAAATCTAACACGTTTTTCGAGACAAAACGGATATGCAATGTTTATTTCCAAGTTAGGCAATCTAGTCTATACTTTTGTGCTGTGCGCATAACATAGTAATTCTAGGCTAATAATTGGGATAAGAACGCATAATGTTTTCAAAATCGGATATCACGGTTAGTAGAGGCCGGTCTTCAGACCGGGCGAAAGGGGGTGCTCATAGCTGACCTTCCCCGATCGTACCCAAGCTCCCGAGCCAAGTCACTTTGGTGATGACGGACACGTGACCTTCGGCACCGAGTCAGGGTTTCCTAAATTCCCCATTTTAAAAATATTTAGGTGGCGACTCTGTAATCTGGCAAAGCAGTCCATGTTTGGCACTACTTTTTCAAAAATCTGTTTTCTCAAACGATTTGCCGGATTTGGACTCTTTGGTTCAGATTTAGAACCGCGACACAAATCGAGTCCGAACTGTAGCCGAGGTCCCCCGCGGACGTGCTACAACGCCGCATCCAAAATACGTCGAGGGTCGCCCGCAGGTGGTTCACTCCCCGATCACATACTCACAGTATCCTCAAAGTCCAACAACCCAGCAGTGAATGACTTCGCTGAGGTGGGTGGGAGGATAACCTCATTGTCGATCAAATCTTGCACTTCATGACGAAGGTGAAAACAGTTATCGGTAGCGTGACCGGTTTGCTGGTGGTATGCGCAGTACAAAGCAGCATCATGTGTGGGAGGGAGATTCTTTGGGAGAGGCCTAGGCTCGAGGGGTTTAAGGTGCCCCATTTCGGCAAGGATCTGGAGTGCCCTAGACAAAGGCATGTAGAGTGCGTGGAAGACTCTGCGCCCTCGGGGCAGGTACTTTGAAATCTGAGAATTCTTGCTAGACGCACTAGCGAAAGGGTCGGCAGGCACTACCTTGACTTTCTGATCTTTCCCAGGTGCAGAGTTAGAAATGGAAGGAACTGTTCTGGCATGACGGGGCCTATCCCGGTTTTCTGCCGGGCTTGAACTACCTTCAGTTGGAGTGGGAAAGACATCATCCACAGTCTTGGCCGCGACTGTGAATACCTGTTGCTTATTCATCCCCCCGGCTTTCAAAGCCTCGACTGCCCACAGCAGTTATCCAATGGGATCGGCATCTGCCTTCATTTTGTTCTTACCTCTGGCCTCAGCCTAATCGAGGGCTTGGGTTGATGTTGACACGTCATTGCTATAACTTGAGACAACCTCAGGTTGACTGAGCTCAATCACAATCCGTCCCAATAGGGGAGGCTCCTACGGTACAAAATTCCCGGCATATAGTGCAGCTAGTGGCGAAGCCGATATTCCGTAAGCGAGATCTGCCATAGACCTCTGGAGGTCACCAATTATCCCCATCAATTCGAACGTGGTGGGCTCACGAGCCTGATACAACTAGGGTTCCCAGACCGGGTGCGCAACAGGCGACCTGGGTGGATGCGGTACCTCAACACTGGTCTCACTTTGCAGGGTGATTCCTTGATCTAATGCGGCTGTCATAACCACGATTTCCTCTGAATTATGTGTCATGATAGGCCCGCTGATCTTGAACGGTGACTAACGGATTAGATATCTGCCTTGCCTCAGCGAGGGAGAACACTGGCTATTCTGTACTCGAATCTCTGAACCTGAAAGAGAAAACAGACAGCATTTCAGCCCAAACGGAACAAACACAGGTGTAGCTGAACAGTTGTACTCTAATACTGATCACTGTTCCCCAAAATCACTGCCCCAAAACACTGAATCGGATACCCACAGATATAACTGTTTCTCAAAAACACTGATACTGATGCCCGCAGGCCTGATGCTCAAACTCATAGGCTGATATGTACGTTCCTGTAGAGATACACTCTAAAAGCACATAGCAAGTAAAAGAGAGCCAAAACACCCCTATGTTGGGGTATGGTTTCCCTGTCCTATTTTGTCAGGAACTAGGGTTTCACTACGCACACAGCGGTTTCAAACAACCTATATCGGGTAAGCAACCTGTCCTAGTTTGGAATGGTCACTATGGATTTCGAATATGTACTAGGTCGAATGGTCAAAAAGGGTGCCCCGGTAAAACCGGGATTTGTGTTCCCATACTGGCAGAGCCCGCAACCGGTCAGCCTTATGGCATGCTTTGACAAAGTCAAGCCTCCGGCAAACCGCTCAGGAATAGCAGATGGCCAACACGATGTCCTAGGCGCACCAATGCACATGCAATGCAAAGAAACACATAAGTGTAGTCAAAACAAGATATCACGAGTTCGAGTCAAGCTCTCTAAACTCCCCAGCAGAGTCGCCAGAAACTGTAGATGGGCCCCACGTGAGGGCCTCCGTGCTACAGTTCGGACTCATTTTGTCACGGTTCTTAATCTGAACCAAAGAGTCCAAATTCGGTAAATTGTTTTAAGAAAACAGATTTTAGAAAAGAAGTGCCAAACATGGACTGCTTTGCCAGATACAGAGTCGCCACCTAAATATTTTTTAATGGGGAATTTAGGAAACCCTGACTCGTTTGCCTAAGGCCACGTGTCCATCATCACCAAAGTTGCCTCGGCTCGGGAACTTGGGTACGATTGGGGAAGGTCAGCTATGAGCACCCCCTCTCGCCCGATCCGAACATCGGCCTCTACTAACCATGATATCTTGTTTTGAAGACGTTATGCGCTCTTATTCCGGTTATTAGCCTAGATTTACTATGTGATGCGCACAATACAAAAGTATAGACTAGATCTTTTAAGTTGGAACAAAGCACTGCATATCCGCTCGTTTGAAAGATGGTTTGAAATTTGCTACTCGTGAGTAGGCTAAAACACGGATTTCAACGAGTTGTTCCAACTCGAACAACCCAACCTTCACCCGCAGGCATTCAGGCAGTTATATCATTTAAGCACATAGCCTCATGGTAAAGCATGCTGACATGGCAACACTCACACGCGTGCAAGGATGCTAAAACATAAATGCTTACCGAGTACTCCAAGCCAAAACAGAAACTAGTTAGTAATCATGTGCATGATCCTAGTTCATGTTAAGATGGCTAATGCAACACATGCGAGATGCAACTACAATAGGCTCGGCTATCCTAATATGGCGTATGATGATGCTACAGCTATCACGTATTCAACTTGGAATTGAAATACAATGCAGTTAGCATGATGCGCCGAGCCCGGTGCATGCAATACTGATGAATGATGCACGCATGCATAGCATAAGGATGCTAAATTAAACATGTCCTAATACTAACTATCAAAAGCAGGTAAGTAAAAAGGAGAAAGAAGTGGGGTTTAGAAGACATGCACACACGCACCCACACTTATTACAAATTTGCCCTCGCTCGGAGGGACCGAAAGAATAATACAAATTTAACTAGCCTACAAGCTAATTAAATATTACAGACCAATTAAACTAGTTAAGCAAATTAACTAATCTAATAAAACAGTAAACAGTCTCGGGAAGAGGGCCCAATGCAATGCGCGCTCGGCTCCGCTCGGAAGTCCACTGCCATGCACAAGTTGCCTCTGTTTTCCCTGCCTTGCTCCTCTGATCATTGCAAAATTCCCAAAATGCACTCTATGAACCCTGTGGGATGCCACCGGCCAGGGGAAATGGTCACCGGCCACTGGAAATGATCACCGGCCACCAATTGTTGGTCGGTCGGCACTAAAGATGGCCGGCCGGCCAAATCTTCCTGTAGAATCCTGTTTTGACAACAGCAGAGGGCAAAACAAGGCATAGCAATACATTCCAAGCAAATATGTGCACCAACACATCCCTTATCATGTTTATGACTCAAGGGGACATGGTTCTTGGTTCTCGGACCAACAATCGCGCATTTCCATGCATGATGGCCCAAGAAACCAAGTTATGCACTTTGATTTCAAATGAAATGCACATAAACAAACAAGGAGCTCAACCTCTATCATACTCAATTCAAGAGGCTAAGCATGCATGTCGATGCGATGCAACCTAGACATATGAGCTAGTATGCAACATGGCAATGCAAACAAGCAAGCGATCAACAAGTATGCAAGCTAGTGGACATGCAAGACATGATGCAATCAAAGCATGCAAGGTGTAAGTAAGTCCAAAACAGTGGCTAAGTGCTATGGAAATGAAGGCAAAATGACATGCAAACATGCATGCACACAAGGACCAACACTTAGGCATATAGCAACAACTCTCAAGCACACTTAAGAGGATACAAACACGGACAAATGACATGCATTATAAGCTCTGAAAATCATGTTATAAAGGTGCCAAACCAATTAAACAAGATAAGCTAAACATGCAACAATGGTCCAAGATTCAAGGAAATCCTAAGGGGCTTAAACCATGGCTAAGTCAAACAAGCCTCACAAAGCTAAAAGGACTTAAAACAGGTCCAAGGCAGACTTAAACAAAGCTAAGGACACACCTAGATGGCATCTAAGTGGTCCAAACATACAAGCATACAAAAGAGGCCACACATGGAGCATAAGATGACAACCTTGTAAAACATTAAAGGGACATCAAATGCAAGCATACAAGCATACCATGAGGACTAAAATGATGCTATAAGTAGTGCCAAACCACTGAAATGATGCAAGGATGGCATGCTAGAGGGGTTAATGCTTAAGGCATACAAGAGAGGTTGCATGGTAGCTATACAAAGTGAAGCATGGACAACCCAAATGACCAAAAACAGACCTTTAGCATGCTAAAACAAGCATGAAAGCTTCACAAAGCTTGGCCAAAAACATGCTATAACAAGGCTCAAAGCACAAAGCATGTTAAGGTAAAAAGATGACATTACAACACATGTATGCAAGGCAAACATGGTGTGTCTAAACCAAGTAGAAACAGAGCTATATTATGACATAATAAGCACAAAAAAATAGCTAAGGCATGGCCATCATACACTTAAACAAGATGCTCACACATGAGGCAAAAATGGCCCTTTTCAAGGACAACAAGGAGAGGGGGTGGCCCTCTCTTTCTTAGGACCTTAAGGCACCATCCTCACCACTGAAATCCCTCAAGATTTCAGTGGTGAGGAGGCCCAAACAAGGTGGTCCCGGAGCTCACCAACATAGCACAAAAATAGGGCCTAACAAGGCCTATGAGGGGTCAAACAACCCCAAACAACAAAACAACCTCAAACAACTATGTTAAGCACTAAAAATTAAGACTTTTATTAGTTATATACAAAGTCTAAAAACAGTTGCAAGATTGGTTAAAAAGCTATGCAAAAATGGGGAATAAAGGGTGAAGTTCTTACCCTTGATGACCCTCTTCACAAACAATGCTCCAGCTGGTTCTTCAAGCTTGAATCCAATCAAGAACACCAAGAACAGCTCCCCAGCACCTCAGTAGCCAAGGTAGGGTGTAACGCTAGGTGTTTGTGCACAAAACTAAGACTAAATACACACAAGGCAAAACAAAAGAGGGAGATATAGATATGGAATAGATACAAATTCCAACCCTAATATCAGAGTTCCTCTGAAAATTTTGTAACCCTAAGGGAGGGAGAAGAGGCCCCCTCTTATAGACAATTCCTCTTGCAAAGCTTCTCAAGTAAGCTAGTCAAGAGGGAAATCCCTCCATACACGTGTATGAAGGAGAGCAAAGGTGTATGCCAGCTAGCACAGTTGGCATAAAAATATCTGCAAAAGCAGATGCACAGTTGTCGGCCGGCCAAAAATGCAATTTGACCAAAATAGATGGTCGGTCGACTACAAAGTGTGCTGGTCGGCCAAACATTTGGCCGGTGGCAAAAAACCAGTAGCCGGTGGCCTCAAGCCATGGTCGGTGATGTGTGGGGATGGTCAACAAACCATTCTCTGCCCGTCAAAGGCAAAGCAAAAGTGTTTGGTGCAAAACCAGACACAAAACAGTCAAGCCGAGAGATCCTGAGGCAAGGCGTGTAGCCGAGACCTCCGGGAACTCAAGACAAACACAAACAAGGATGATCACCGAGTGTTCAAGCGGTGACGTCCAAGTCTTGAGGACTGTCAAAAATGCGGTATCTACAAAAACCTTAGTGAATGAATATCAATTCATTCACTTTTATATTAATTAACCTAACTTACAAGGAGAGCCCTAAGGCAGGAAACGGATAATTACAAATACATAAATGAATATTCTAACACTCCCCCTCAAGCTGGTGCGAAGATATCTCTCATCCCCAGCTGGTAAAGAATATCATGAAACGGGATATTCCCAACCCCCTTTGTAAGGATATCAGCGAGTTGTTCACCAGACTTCACAAATGGAGTATATATTGTGCCGCTAGTGAGTTTCTCCTTGATGAAGTGACGATCAATCTCAACATGCTTTTGTCCTGTCATGTTGAACTGGATTGTGAGCTATGTTGATGGCAGCTTTATTATCACAATATAGTCGCATGGAATCCGTTTGATCTATCACCAGATCACTCAACAACAACTTGATCCACAAGAGCTCACACACACCTTGTGCCATGGCTCTAAACTCTGCCTCCGCACTAGACCGGGCAACCACATTCTGTTTCTTACTTCTCCAAGTAACCAGATTCCCTCTAACAAAGGTACAATACCCCGAAGTGGACCTCCTATCAGTTACTGATCTTGCCCAATCTACATCCGTATAGGCTTCCACACTAAGATGATTGTGTTTGGAAAAATAAAGGCCCTTTCCAGGAGAAGATTTTAAGTATCTTAGAATACTCATAACTGCCTCCAAGTGTATTGCATGAGGAGCATGCATGAACTGGCTAACTATACTAACTGCAATAGCGATATCAGGACGATAATGGGATAAGTAAATGAGCTTACCCACTAACCGCTGATAACTCCCCCTATCAACAACTGCTCCTTCAATATCATCACTCAGTTTCTGGTTAGGCTCTAGAAGAGTGTCACAGGCTTTGCTTCCAAGCATCCCTGTTTCTTTCAACAGGTCAAGGACATATTTTCTCTAACAGATGAAAATCCCATCATTGGATCTGGCAACTTCAATACCTAAAAAATACTTTAGATTTCCCAAGTCTTTGATCTCAAACTCACTTGCCAAATACTTCTTTAGCAGAGGAATTTCCTCAACATCATCCCCTGTAAGCACTATGTCATCCACATACACAATGAGAGCCGTCGTCTTACCATGGGAGGAATGTTTAACAAACAGAGTATGATCAGCCTGACTTTGTTTGAAACCATACTTCACCATCGTTTGAGTAAATCTCTCAAACCAAGCCCTTGGAGACTGTTTGAGACCATATAGTGACTTTCGAAGTCGACATACCTTCCTCTTTATCTAAAGATCTTCAAAACCAGAGAGAATGTCCATATACACCTCTTCTTCTAGGTCACCATGGAGGAAAGCATTCTTCACATCAAACTGGTGAAGTGGCCAATCCAAATTAGCTGCAAGAGAAAGGAGTACCCTGACAGAATTCATTTTCGCAACTAAAGCAAATGTCTCTTGATAGTCCACCCCATATGTCTGAGTAAAACCCTTTGCTACAAGTCGAGCCTTATAACGCTCAACTGAACCATCTACCTTGTGCTTTACCGTATACACCCATTTGCATCCCACAGTTCGCTTGCCCCTAGGTAACTCAGTCAATTCCCAAGTGCCATTCTTACGAAGTGCTTTCATTTCCTCAATCATAGCAAGTTTCCACTCAGAGGTAGTGAGAGCATCCTAAAAATGATTAGGTATACTCACAGAAGAAATGTTGGACACAAAGGCTCTATATGAGGACGACAAATGAAAGTATGACACAAAATTAGAGATAGGATGTTGAGTACAAGATCTCACACCCTTTCTCCTGGCAATAGGAATATCAAGATTAGTAGTGTCGGGAATAGCAATATCAGTAGACTCAAGAGAAACAACAGGGTTAAAGTTACCTGGACTCTTATCAGAAGTAGGAGATGGCAGTGGGTGAGCAGAAGTGGTCTCTTGTATCCAAGTAACTTTCTGTCTGTCTTTGTCCCTGACATAAACTTGCCCTTCCTTGTCATTGGTGGCATTAAAGTCTATAGTCTCAGCAATAGGTGGTGGAGGAACAAATGATTCCACCATCGGAGTAACAGGGACAACAAGAATCTCTTCACACCAAGGCTCCCCCTGAAGGGATGACTGGGGCACTGGAGAAGACAAGAAGTAAGACTGAGACTCAAAGAATGTGACATTCATGGACACAAACCACTTACCAGAAGGAGAATGATAACACTTATATCCCTTTTGAGTAGGGGAGTAGCCGAGGAAAACACACTTGAGAGAGCGAGGGTCCAACTTATCACGAGTAGGGGAATGATTGTGAACAAAACAGACACACCCAAAGATTTTTGGAGAAATGGAAAACAGAGACGTGGACCCTAAGAGAACCTAGAGAGGAGCCTTTTTATGCAATACTAGAGTAGGAAGATGATTAATGAGATAGGCAGCGGTGAGAACGGCCTCGCCCCAATGGGACCGAGGCACATCCATAGAAAAACACATACACCGAGCCATGTCAAGAAGATGACGATTCTTGCGCTCCGCCACCCCATTTTGTTGCGGGGTATTGGTGCAAGAAGTCTGATGGATAATGCCATGAGTGGAAAAATATCTCTCTAACCCCGAATCAATGTATTCACCCCCATTATCAGAATGTAAGATTTTAACAACAACCCCAAATTGAGTACAAAGCATTTTATGAAAATTTTGAAACACAGAGAAAACCTCACTTTTTTCTTTCATGAGATACACCCAAGTAGTACGGGAAAAATCATCGATAAACGTGACAAACCATCTATGGCCTTTCAATGACACAACACGAGATGGACCTCAAACATCAGAATGTATTAAAGAAAAAGGAACTACGCTTTTATTAATACGAGGAGCAAAAGAAGCTCGTGTTTGTTTGCCAAGTTGACAAAACTCACATTGAAAGTCAGACACATTATTTTTGGTAAAAACAGAAGGAAATAAATGTTGAAGCAGATAAAAGGAGGGATGACCAAGACGTCGATACCACAGCCATAAATCGTCCTTGGTGGTTGGAGACTGGATAGAATGATGTGCAACCTTGTCAGCCTAATCCAAGATATAGAGACCATGGTCTGCTTTACCACTGCCAATCGTCCTTCCCGTGATAAGGTCCTGAAAAAGACAATGATCAGGGAAAAAAGTCACTATAATTCAAATCCTGAGTAATACGACTCAAGGATAAAAGATTAACAGAGAAATTAGGAACATGTAAAACTGAAGAGAGAGGAAGGATAGGAGTGGCACGAATTAAACCTTTCCCAGAGACAGAAGAAATAGTACCATCTGCAATGCGAACTTTGTCGTGTCCTGAAGAGGGCTTATAGTCGGAGAAAAGATCAGAAGATCCAGACATATGATCTGAGGCACCATAATCAATAATCCATGGGACAAACTTATAGGATAGGAAAGCACTGAGAAGAGAGGCTAAGTTACCTGATCGGGCAAATGAAGAAGAGGATGCATCCGGAGGAGTGGTAGAAGACTGGCGGTCTAACAAGTGACGCAAAACATCCTCAAACTCAGAAGAAGACAGGCTAGATACCCCATTAGAGGACAAGCCAACTGGGGCTGGAGTGGAATCAAGTATGCCAACTGCACTGGACTGATGGGCCCGTGGATTAAAGCCACGTCCTTTAGACTGGCTGGACCGGCCTCCCCGAGAACCAGACCGATCACCTCGACCGCCAGATGGAGCCCCATGAAGCTTCCAACAGGTCTCACGAGTATGTCGTGGCTTGTGGCAGTAATCACAGAACAAAGGGTCCTTTGTAGAAGGATTAGGAGAAGCACAGGGCAGATTGGTCCCATTCTCGAGGAGGAACAGAAAGTAAGGCAGAGCGTTCTGGAGAAGCAGTTGGCATCATAGCAGAACGACGACTCTCCTCATTCTGTACGTAAGCAAAGGCCTCCTGAAGAGAAGGAAGAGTATCCATGCCAAGGACACGACTCCGAACCGGATCAAATTCCAGATTAAGACCTTCCAGAAACTTGAAGACCCTCTCCTGTGCAATAAACTTCATGTAGCCAACGGAATCAGTAGTGCAAACCGGTTTATAGTCCTGCAGGTGATCAAGACGTTTCTAGCCATTGTTAAGAAATGTGAAGTACTGAAGAACAGTCTGCTCCCCCTGTACGAAGTGCTCGATGGAACGATGCAACTCAAAGGTCTGTGAAAAATTGCCCTCGCGAGAATAGGTGGCAGCCACAGCTTCCCAAACATCCCGGGCAGTTTCCATTGACAAGTAGCTTTCACCAATATCCAGAACCATAGAATGAATAAGCCACCCCATAATCAAGGAGTTAGTAATCTCCCATTGGTCATAACCAGGATCATTGGGACCTGGTGGTTGAACCCTTCCATCAACATAACCCATCTTCCCCCTGCTCTTCAAAAAAAGAGTCAGACTCTGCGACCAGGCTAGATAATTCTGACCATTAAACAGCGAGGTGGTAATTTTGAGGCTAGGATTGTAGTTTTCAGATTGAGTAGGCATAATGAGGCTCTCCACTTGAGGTGGCTGGATACGAGTGGTGGATTCACTAGTAATTTCGGCCATCTGAGTATGCTACTTATTTAAACCATAACCAGCAGAATCACAACTATGGGAGGAAGAGAACAACCAGATAATGACAATCATAGACCACTATGGGAGCATGAAAATCAAATTATTGGGGCCATCTATTGACCCAAAAATAAATTAAAAAATAATACTGAAATTAGAACCTCAATCAAATTTTTTTTTTTTTTTAATAAAAAAAATAAGGTATCACAATCAGTATCTCAGTAGCAAACCTCACAAAGACATGTGAGAAGCCACAGAGGAACGAAGGGACTGCCGACTAGACTTAAACAGACTGTCGAACTGCCAAAAGGTGTCGTCTGGTCCTGAATGAACTCCGACGGAAGGCGTCTGGTCTTGGGTGACCTCCAACTGGCTTCGTCCTGGCTTGGATGGCCTTCGACGGCTGTCGGCTGAGCCTGGAAGGCCTGCTGCTACGTGCGCAAGCCCTAGCGGAAGTCGACTGGTCCTAGGTTACCTCCGACTGGTGTCGTCCTGGCCTCTATGGCCTCCGACGGCTGTCGGCTGAGCCTGGAAGGCCTGCTGCAGCGTGCGCAAGCCCCAAATAGCTAAATGAGAGGCTGAAAAATGGTGATGGTAGGTTGGCTGGAGATGGGTTTTTTTTCAGAGTGGTGATGGAAGGTGGCGGAAGAAGCTGGGTTTAGGGTTTGGGCTCTGATACCATGTTTATTGAGGTAAAATCAAAACCTTAGTGAATGAATATCAATTCATTCACTTTTATATTAATTAACCTAACTTAAAAGGAGAGCCCTAAGGCATGAAATCAGGAAACAGATAATTACAAATATATAAATAAATATTCTAATATATATTTCGGGGCAGGCACAACAAATGGCAATATAATATCATCCAAACTCGGACTCTTATGGTTGGGACTACTGTTTGCATCTGATGATGGAACAATGAAAACGATACCAAGCTCGTAGTTATAGACGTGAAGTCTTGAACCCAATATAGAATTTGTCTTCACAGCTCCAACCGCCTTTGTCCTAAGTGAATTAGAAATTGGGCGTCCCCAAGCAATGGCACTGAAGTTATGGGACCCACAATACACCCATCCAAAGAATGAAGCATCTTTCTTAGACTGCAGGCATCTTCGGGCTACCTGCTTTTACCATACATTCTCTCCTCTATTATCTTTAACTTAAAACTAGCAATTTCCAAAAACATAAATTGAAATAGAAATGACAGATACAGGAAATTCATTTTTTAGCGGCGTTTTCAAAACGCCGCGAAAAGCCTGAAAAACGCCTTAATATCTTATAGCGACATTTAATATTTTCGCCGCTGATATGGCCACCGCAATAGCTACCCAACGTTTGAAAAACGTTGCTAAAAATATTAGACGGCGTTTCTTAAAATGCCGCAAAATCTTTGACAACCATCTCACCTTCTGTCCCAAATTAATGTGTGACGTCACAATGACGTCATTTAGTGGCGTTTTTATTGTTTTATTGTTTTTTTATTTGTCCTGCTCCTACTGCAAGAAATTAATATGACGTCACAATGACATCATTTTGTGGCGTTTTTTCAAAAACGCCTTTTTTTTTTTTGGGAGGGGGGAGGGGGGCTACTGCTGATGCAAGAATATGAAATAAAATACCATTTTTTTGTTTTTCTCTGTGCTGCTGCTGGTGCTGGAAACTGGATTCACAATTTGGGATCTCATGTTTTATATTTGCTCTATGCAACCAAACTACTAGATTTAAAACCAATCCTCAATACATGTCATATACACGCATAATGTAATCTCACCAGAATCATCATTTCAAGTGAAAATTTCACATCTAGTGTCATATATATGCATATTGTCACCTAAGACATCTAAGCAACCATGAGCCTGTAACACATTGTTTCCATAGGATGCAATTCAAACAAAGGATTCCATGTCCATGTTCAGTTTTAGAAACTCGAGCACCAAAAAAAAAATCAAATAACTTTTTGAAAAATCCATCTTGCTCAACGAGTTGTACATTCAGTAAAAGGAAAGCCTACATGCACAGGATGGGTGATGACCAACAACACTTCATAAAATGCAAGACACAAAAGCGTGCTTTTTGATGCACAATCTATTGTTGACAAACAAATGAATCAAAATCAATCCTCACATTAATCTTATTCACATCCAAGTGATTGATAGCAAGGTAGGTATTGATGCGCCAATGAGTCTTCTGGCTAACATTCCTCACAACATTCATTGTGAATTTGTGGTTTGGAATGTGAATCGTTTCACGATCATCACCTTGTATGATTGTTGGGGACCACCAGCCCACATGCTGAAACAATTTAAAATACTAATTAGAATAGAGTCTGTCAATTTCTAACTTGCTATCATTTTACAAAAAATCACATCATTATGTTCATGTGAGTAGCTGCAACTGTAGGAATGAGATGCATGAATTTGGGGCTAACTTTTGTAGTTTCTTTTCTCTACATCTCCTTTTTCTGAGGTACAAAGAAAGACAGAAATCACTGAAATGATGATTCTGGTGAGATTACCTTCCCTTTGATTTTTAAATTAAAATTCCAAGACTATCAATTTTAAATCACTGAGAAAAAACAAAATCCATTTAATGTCCACGGACTTCCCACATTCTAAATCTCTCATTTTAATTTCCTGACCCTCACAAATTAGCATTTTCTAATGCATTTCTTAATAGCATTAAGTACACAACAAAGACTTAAAATGTTTATGACCATGCACATCATAGAACTCAACTAACTAGACTGAACCTGAAGCCAATCAACAAATAAGTGAGAAGGAGAAAGCAATCCAACTAGAATGGTTTAGAATGAACCTGAGTTTGTCATATCTACTTCTTCTTTTCTTTCTTTGATATGTGAACCTGCATTTGATAAGAACAAATAACATGAATAAAATGTCATGAAAATTTCATAATTAACTATTTACTCACTTCCTTGGACGAACGATGACAATTAAATGATGAGGTGTATGCATGGGATTATTGTTGTGAATGCACATGTGTAGCAGCTGGTGCAACAAGCCCACCCATGGCCTGTTGAGACTCCAATTGCTCTATTCGTGCTTGTTGAGCTTGGATTGTGCTTTGCATCTCCATTTGTACTTTCTGTTGATTAAGCATAGCATCCATCATCTCCTTCATTTGCATCTCCACGTGTGCTTTATATTGGTTAAGCTGCTCTTGGACTTGCGTTTGGATGATAAGAGTTTGTTCTTGCGATTGCCTATATCCGCCTCCGAAGACATCTGTCGGAGAAGGACCCAATCCATATGTTCAAACACGACCAGGTCGCTCAGGCCCTAGAACTTGTGTGATAATTTCTTCATCTGTAGCATTGGATTGCGCCCCAAGGTCCTTTATTTGTGTCTACAATTGTTAATAAGTAATTAGCCACCAATAAAATTCAGCCTACAAGCAAGACATAATTAGTTAATTCTCACTTCCAATTTGCAGGCACTGTTAAAGGTAACTCTCTATCAAATTTAACTATCTACTTTGTCTCTCTTCAAGTTTAGATTTCTACTATATTTATCAGGTAATTTCCACATCAAATCTGTTCATAGTCTCTATGATTCAACTCACACTTGTGTGCCTGTGTGGAAAGGTATATATAGTCTTCTACAGAATTGTGATATTTGCCTGATTGGTTTGGAGCAAGTGGATTGTTACTTGTGATTTACTGATTAAAACCAAACAAACTACCAGTAAAATTTAAACAATTGCAAAGCACAAATTATCATCCTCATCAATAAATACACCAACCAAAAATAATTACTGACTACCTTATATATATGTTAGTAGCAGATTTATGTCTTTAATTCAATAAGAGTTCAAAATTACTTGGGTTGACATCATAAACATTTTGAAGCCAGTGCTCCACTTAGTCTCTAGAGTGAGCACTTGAAATGATTTCTCAAACTAATCATAGCTGTCAATGTTCTGCAAAATGCATTATTATAGATTATAATCTGTGAGCTGCATGTAAGCTTGTTTGGTGTTTCTAGGCAAATGGTGGTAGAAGGTTATCTCAGTTATTGTTTCTCTTTTTCCCCAGTAATTTCATAACCTTTCATTAAAAAATAAATAAAGAAACAAATATGAGACAAGTATCTAATACATTCCATACATGCAAAGTATATAATTATGGTGCTACATACCATGACCTCAGCAACTTTATCATTACTTGGTTTGTTATCCTTCGAGTACCCAACCATCCACACCTCTAAGCCAGTTGCAGGAACTCCATTCTTCTTATAGTTTCCTACAGTTACACTTAAATTTAAGTAACAAAATCAAAATATACAATTTCAATTTGAAATATAAAGAAAATATATACCTCTACTCGAACAACTAAGAATGGTTTTCTGCCAGTTATGTGATTTAATGTCTTCTTCTTCCGAATTTCTTTGTTTTTTGTACTTTTTTTCTATTACATATGAACACAAACACAAGATAATTTATTAATTAACGAACTCATCTTATGAGATTACGATAGAGTTCAATAAACAATTTAAATGATACCTGTGCCTTCCGAGTGCCCCAATAATAGACTAAGCTTCGCCATTGATGCTCATGTACTCTTTCGGGTCGATGAGTTAACCTATCAGCATCGTTGTCGAATGGCGTATACCCCATTTGTTTAACTCTAGCCTTCCACTCTATTTTTTTCCAACAGATGCCAAAACAAATTTCTTCATTGACTCGTCGGCATCTGTATTGATCTGCAAATAATTGGCAACTTTGTGACTATTGCATACACATAGCAGCAACAACATACACGCAGCAGCATACACACAGCAGCAAGCCCACAGCAGTAGCTAATTTCACAAATCAAGATAATATTAGCCGTTCCTGTGACCCAACAATGATGATTTACTGCAGAAGTCAAGCAACTTTCAAAGATAATTATTCTTTATGGAAACAAGAATAGATTCAGATACTCTTATCCCTCACCTTTCCTTTCTGCAAAAGGATAATGTCTACTCTCTCCCTCTCTCTCTCTCTGTCTCTCCGTCTCTCCCCCAGTTGGTTAACATTCGAGTTTACAGCTCGCATCACAATTGACCAGCATTAGAAGTTAAAGAAGAGTCCTGCCAAGGACTGCCCACTTGAGCATTAGAAGTTAAAAATTCAATACACATTTCAACAGTCTTATACACTTTTATATATTTCTATACATTTTTCACACATTATACACATATTTCATGTTAACCACCCCCAATATGCAGTGGTTATTCATAAAATTAAAGAGGCTTCTAAATCAAGAATCTTAAAGATAGAGAGAGAAAATATCGTGGATGTGGATGTTGATGTGGATGATGACATTGTACATCATGGTAATCTGACAGTGCATATTAATGTGCTATGGAAGTTCTTTCTTTCCACTTCTGGTCGCGTTTCCATTAAAAAATTTAACAGCACTCTGGAATGAACCCGTACAGAAAAGACAGCTTTTTAAAATGTTTCTATCAGGTATGATAACAAGCATTGTATAGGAACATTGAAGCCAAACCAGACTCCCCTAGATACTTACGTGCAATAAACAATGAGAATTTATTCCAATGTTCAAATGCAAAATTCAAGTGAGAGAGAGAGAGAGTAATAACAAAGGGTATCATCCTCCCTAAAAATCAGGTATGCTTTCCAAAAAATCAAAGCACAAAAGAGATTTGTCTCAATCAAGGTTTCAATCAGCACAATTCACATAATTGTTTCCACCAACAAGCACAATTAAAAATATCCATACAGCAGATATATGCACAAACTGCATGAGATTCCACAACATCACAACTGAACCACTGATGAGCAATCAATTAAAGGGAAGAATCATACTATTCATAGAGGAATAAATCCCAATCACCGATGAGCAATCAATTAAAGGGAAAAATAACTATAATTTACATATGGATTTCAAGCTTGAATTTGAGAGCTTTATTATTATTGATTTGAAATAACAATGTAAAAGTAGTTATTCCAAATCCTTCGTGTTAAGGATTATAGTCGTACAAAAACAATTCTTTTCTTACTCTACTCTATCTTCCCCTTTAGTTTCACGATCTATCTATACTAAGCCAACTCTCTTATATTTTTATAAAATTTAAGGGTAAGTTATACTTTCATCCCTAAAGTATGATTCAATTTTCATTTAGGTCTTGAAATAAAAGATTTTTCCAGTCTGGTCTCTAAAAGATTTTTATAGACACTAGTCAAAAAGTTCACGACAAAACCAACGCATTCCCTCCCCATTTTTCGGTACATGGCTCTGAACAAGGAAACACAATGACTTTGAACTTAATGCTTGATGACCAAAGGATTCCAATTATTCAAGGAAACAACAAAAGAAAATAAGGAAGAAACAAAACAAACTGGCAACTATAAAATATGAAACAAACAAAATAAATAATAACAAATTAAGATTAAAATTGATATGTAAAATGAAATAATTCTTTTACCTTTACTTCTCTCCAAATTCTCTCTTTGTTTTCCTTCGGTACATGGCTCCAAGTTCTATAAGTGAGGGGCATAAGGTTCCCATCTTGAGCTAAAACACCCAAACGAGAAGCCAAGGGTGTATGCCTGTCAGCCACTTGGTTCAACTCATTAGGCACAATATGTAAAATGCCACCACTTGGGTTCCAATCACTACCATGCATGAGTGTTGGGTCTCTCGAACTATGACCTACTCATCCAAATATCAATATCAAGATACTAGAAAGAATGATAAAAATTGATAAGATACTTGGGTTCCAGTCACAAAACTCTTAAAGAAATTAATGTAATTGTCAACAAAACATCACATCATCGATAAATTATCCATTGTCGTCGCGAGAGGGTGACATTCAAGTGGGTCTGTCCACGTCAGTAAAGGTGTATTGGAGGTCCTAAATTAGAGTTTTTCATCATAATTATTCACAAAGCAGAACTTCATGTTCTTCAGAGAGCCATAATAACCTTCAATAAATTTTTCTAGGAAACTAATACAAGAATGGAGGGATCAAGAACAAGGCAATAAAATCACAAATGTGTTCTACAACTATTTCATAACAAAAATTGAGCAGTCAATGAAGGAAACATTTACATACAATGATCATCCATAGTAATATTGATCTCCTAATGTGTTCTATATACTGCTCTGCTCAACATTCACTGCTATATTTAATCATCCATAACCCTTTGACAACAAATGATTGTCAACAAAAGAAATCTTCATTTGTAGTAACTAATGAAACAAGAAAGCAAAGATTAAAATCACTTAGTTTAAATGACTTAAGCTCCAGGCTAAATGCGATCAAAACGAGACTATATTTCTCAAATGGGACACAAGTGAGACTGTTTTACAATGTCTTTGCAATTCAAAGCCAAAAGCCAAGCCTACATAGATTTTTGACAAAGGGAAAAACAGTCCAAAACCATGGAGCAAATGGAGTAGTGTCACTTCGTTTAAAAAAAAGAAAATGTAAAACATCAAAAGAAAAAAGAACATTAACAGAGATATCTAATGGAGTAATTCAATTGAATAAAATAATTCATACCAACAGTAGTGTCATGTGTTGAACCAGTACTCAATGATGTACTAGCCAAGCTGCCTGGAGGATACGATGACATGGGTGGATCAGGTATGATGCGTGTACTCTCCTCTGAACTCTCATCTGAACTCCCACTATAAGAACTCTCATCTGCACTCCCACTATAAGAATTTGCAGAGGCTAAATGTTGCCTCTGCCTAGAGCATTGTCGATCTGTCATGCTAGTTTACAGAAAACCACAAGCATACGTGTAGAATTTTATAGGTTAGCAATGAATATAAAGTACAATAGATACGATAATGAATACAAAAACAACAGAGTTTTACTTGACAATGTACATATAAACTCCCCTCTCTTAAATTTCTGTTGACAAATTCTAATGATGCAAGTTAATTTTAATATCTAACTACCAAAAAGACCCTTGACAACCTTACAACCAAACAATATGTATAAAAATCAATCGCCAATGCAAACCCAACTTCATTTCTCTTTCCAAAAATTAGTTTTTAGAAAGATTTCAATAGATTAACAAAAATTCGCAAGTAATTAACCAATTCAACACCATTTTTGGCACAAAAGAATCTACTACATTAAGACTTTCCAAAATATTAAAAAATTTCTCTACAAATTTAAATTTTAAACACAATCTTAATATAATAGATATGATCCTTTTCAAGGACATAAAAGATTGTCTCAAGGACAGTCACGTTGAAAAGCAAACAAATGACGCATTTTAAAAGCAAAGGTTTCATTAACATGAATATCCATGCTAAAAGCACCAATGCAACAATAAATATGAAACAAAATTACAATATCATATCATTTCTTCATCATCACAATAACTGGCCAATTGCTGTGAGCAACATTCATTGCCTTGAATGGATTAAATCCACCTGCTGCTAAACCTAGTCTGACATTGCGAGGCTCACTCGCAAACTTGGGATACAAAGTATCAAAATTTTTCCAGACAGAAGAGTCAGCAGGATGTCTCATTTTACCGTCATCAATTCGGCCCTCTGCATGCCATCTCATTAATGAAGCAATTTTGGATGACATGAACAATCTTTGAAGCCTTGGAATCAAAGGAAAATATCTCACAATCTTCTAAGGAATTCTTTGTTGCTTCTTTTTATAATCATTCTTCTCACCCTCAAACTGTTTGTATCTAGGCGTCTGACACACTATGCAATCATCCCTATTAGCTGTCTCCTTCCAATACAGTGAGCAATCTCTTGGACATGCATGTGCCTTGTGATAATTGAGGCCTAATTCCCTAAGGAGTGCCCTCGTTGCATAGAACGACTTTGGCAAAGTTTCACCTTTTGGAAATGCATCCTTTAAAAGTTTAAGCAACATTGTGAAAGACTTGTCGCTCCATCCACTAAGGCACTTGATATGCAATAATCAAACAACAAATGAGAGCGTTGAAAACTTGTGCCACTCTGGATACAACTCTCTTTCAGCTCCTTCAATAAACTGAAAAATCTTTCAGTTTTCTTGTCCGAGCCTAGTTCGATATTAGAACTTCCTGTCTCATTACTAGCAAGATGAACCAAGCTTGGTGGAGGAAGTCCGAACCCCTCATATATCATTTCATTGACTTCATTCGAATCACTGACATTCTCATTCAACGGCAAAAACGCTGGTAAATCTTTCCCATGAAAAATCCATCTGGTGTAGCTTGGAAGAAACCCATTGACCATTAAATGTTCCCCCAAAAGGTCTTTCTTTACTAGTTTGACATTTCGACACTGTTTACATGGACATGTGACTTCATTTGATAGAGGATTATTTTGGCATGCAAGTTTAACAAATTCCTTAACCCCTTCTATTTATTCTGGATGCAACCTATGCTGATTTATCTAACTTTTATCCATCTGACTTCGTCTTACACTACAAATGTCACTGCCAAATCAACAAGGTTCAAAATTATCATTTCATTTTAATTATTCTTAACCTCAATTAAGTACATTATAATGCATGCGACATGACACCATTCACCTCTAACTTTTCTCTAATAGGTTGGTTCATCCTACTTTCCCATTCAGGAATGCACAGTCTATATTGTAAAAAGTAGCTCATTCCGCTCTATCCATCTCTAACGAAATTTCGGCAATATCTCCCCCTGATTCTCCAAGTGCACGACATAGACTAGGTGTACTGCTACACCTTGTCTAGTATGCACTCAGAGAACATGAGAAGCTACTACACGAAATGTTTACGAGATGGACTACATTTAAGCGGTAGAACTACTAATTACAACATAGACTTGTGCTCCTGAACTGTCCCAATTGGACAATCCAAGAAGAGCTTCATTAAAGATGACTAGGTATCTCTAATGAAGATTCTTGGACGGGTTTAAGGCTATTTATGTATGCATGGATAATTACTTGCTAAATTAACAACTGTCATGATTATTGCATCCCGGTGGTGCAACCTGAATCAAAACTATCAAGCATACTAGAAGCATTTCTAGCATGAAGCATATTAATGAAGAAACTAAAAGTTTCTACAATGCTCTTGATAGATTATGATATAGAGATTCATCAAAAATGACTAGGTATCTCTAATGAAGATTCTACAAGAACAACCAGATTATCCTAATTGATCACAAAGTAAAAAATTCCATGATTGTAGTTGATAGCACATTACAATGGCAAGTACTAGATATTAGGTATGCTTCATTTAGTTTGTTCTTGTACTCACAAGTAAGCAACAGGTTCTCACTACTACATGAACACCCACACATACCAATATATCTTAGTAGTGTTCTATTTCATTTCTATAACACCATTTTTGTTATGTCATGAACACCCACACAAGCTTGGCATCAATCAATAGTGTTGAATACTGTTATGTCATCCTATTGTGATCTATTATAAATTGTATATGCACACACACAAGAAAATATCACAATTACTGTTAATCAGCTTTCAAAATCTTAAACCACGCCATTTGTTAATTCTTTTATTTGATTTTCTAGTGAGCAATTTTTCACACAAGGCCTCTAGATTCAAAATTGCATCTGTATTTGGTTCCTTGGGCCAAATTTATATGTGTTTCATTGACTTCTTGTAGCTGCTCTTAAGTAGTTAATTATTCAAGAAGGATAAGGATTCTGAGTTCAAACATGAAATGCTTCCACGGTTTGCATTTATCTGAGTTATGCAGTTTTAGAATTGCATTGAGTTATCTAAATAGGTCCCACCACTCATAAGGAGGAAGTATGGGTGCTAAAGATCAATGATTAAGGAAAAAGGAGAAAATTCAAATCTTTTGCCTTTTCTCTAATATATGGTACTATTGCTTCTTATCTAAAATCTTTCTCCCAAGGGTCATTATATGTTATCAAAAAACAGAACTATTCCTTATGAACTTTCTCACTCCATGGTGCCTACAAAATTCAAAAGAACCTCTAGCAAGGGTCAACTCTGTCCAATTCTTTAAGTTTATTCTCCAACTCTTTAAGTTTATTATGATCATGGAAAAATACTCTTCATATGGTATAAAGATCTCTTAAAGTCCCCAACACTATTTGGTGGGGTGGCATAGTATACGGTGTGGTAGATAGATATAATAGTTTGGGAAATATGCTGGTGCTGGTAAATGCATATTTGATAGAGGCTCGACAATTTACATATTTTTATGTGAAAATTTTCATTTCCTCTCTTGCTATTGATGAAAACATCAAGGGTTGTTGATTCCTAACTGCATGTGTTCCTTTTGAGTGCTTCAGGAAATGACATCTAATATATTGGTTTTGTTTTTAGGTTGGATGACTTGGACTCTAGATTATCTTCTCCTTTTGCTTCAGTCGGAATGAACAAATGTGGATTTGGCATCGAAGATTTAACACGCAAAAGGCATCGAGAATGAGAAAAGGATCTGAGGGACTTAAGTCCATTGGTCGATCACTTAAATTTGGGGTTTCTTGGGCAGTGTTTCCAAAAGATCTTAAAGAGTCAAAGAAGAAGATATTTGATCCCCAAGATCAATTTCAATTTTCCTAAAGGAACCAAGTTAAGTAGAGTTGAGTATACTTAGTTTCCTGAAGGAACCTCAAATTCAATTTTTAGACATTTTAATCAATTATCCAATTTGACTTTGTAAGTATTGCAGCAGCTTCCAAAGCTTCATGCTAAATTAGTACTTCAATGTACTTCTAACAGCCACTTCTAAAGCATCCAAATAAACATATATAGCAGCAATATATATATATATATATCAATTGATCAGAAACAGCAGAAACCACTCATGATCTGGTTGTTTTGAACTTATGCAGAGAAAATTGGATAAAAATATTTAACATTGAACTATTCTGAGATGGCAGGTATACACCTTTATAGATGGTAAAAGAAAACAAATTTCATTCAATGTGTTTGGTGTATAAATGGAATGCTTTAATAGATGTCACAAACTTCATGAAGCAACCACAAACACTATTCTTGAACATCACAACCTTTGACAAAGCTTTGGTAGATGGCTCTTTTCAATGCAATCCATACCTTCTATGCAAGAAAATACCCATGGAGATTCACCATAAAATAGAAGATGACAATATGGTGCTAAGCAACAATATACATAAACACACAAGTGACTATATGAAATTACTAAGTTTTCTATCCACAATCAGGGCACTATAATTTTCATTTTATAGCAATCTTCGGAAGCAATTTCAGGTCACAAAATTTCATACCTGAAGTTTTAAGTTGAGGGTGTTGAGTACAAGGTTCACAATTCAGGTCCGGATCAGATCCAAACGCCTCATGCCATCATTTTAGTCTAAACAATACCAGAGATATCTCAATTCCCTTACTGAGGCACAAATATGCTACATCAAGACAATGAAAATGGGAATTAGAGTCAACATTTGAAGGAAAACTTGAGCATAAAGGTTAATCACTAATCTGAGGCACAACGAATGGCCATAGACTAAACAGGGGACCCATACAAAGCAAGAGCAACAACACGTTTAACAAAATTATCAAGTTTAGATGCATGGAGCCATCTTCATAAAATCATTGAACAGAGATATGTGTTATAAAACGAATCAAAGATATGAGTATGAATGTATACACTCTTCAACCAAAAAAAAAAAAACAAAAAAAACAAAACAGAAAGAAAAAGAAACAGATTGAAACTCACAAAATCGAGAACCAAACTTCAAAATCTGCAATTCAAGTGGTGGCCTTCAAATCATCGCCAAATCTGAAATCGAGCGAGAGAGAGAGTTTTCAAAATTGAAACAGAGAGCGTGTTTGAAATCGAGTGAGAGAGTAGACTGATAACAAATCTGAAGGAGTAGACTGAGAACTTTAATCGCTTAGATTCAAATCTCCAAATCTTCAAATCTTCGACAATCAATAGCAAATCGCAAGTCACAAATCTGGAGCAAGAAATAGAGAGAAGTCGCAAATCGCAAATCAATTTTGCTCAGAATGAATTTGAGTACTACAACATTATTGCAAATCGCAAATAAATTTTGCACAGAATGAATTCGAGCTCGATAGAGAGAGAGAGAGGGAGAGAGAGAGAAATCGCAGCTTTAGGGCTTTAGGATGTGGGTAATGGCGTTAGGCAATTAACACGCGGATATGATGTTTAAAATAAATCTAATACAGCGTTTTAAAAACGTTGTTTTAATTGAAAAATAGCGGCGTTTTTATAAACGTCGTAAACAAAACGTTGCTATATCCCCTTTTTCCTGTAGTGAGGGAACTAGAGTACATAATGTGGCTTAAATTGTAACTTCACATAACACTAAGACATAGCACCACAAAAAGTAATTGATTTTAGGAGAGAACAATCTTCTCATACTTGTCTATTATATCATAATATTATAAGATTACTCCGATACATCATATGATGTGCTAATCTTTGAGATCATGATCATTCATGCATACATGAAAACCCAAGCATGACCTTGAGCACAAATTGAAAATCTCTTCTATATTCGATTCAATGTTGACACTAGGAAAATGAGAAAAGAGAAGAGAATAAAAGTGACAGAGAGATGGTGCGAAAGCAGCACCATGGAGGAATTAGGGAGAGGAAGCAACGCGACGGATTGGAACTTCCTATGCAAGAAGAGGAAGGAACATATAAAATAAGCCTTAAAGACTCCTCAAAAGTTAAGTCACATTCCTAGTCTCCTTAATCACAGTCACATGAAGAATTTTAAAAGTAAAAACAATTAAAGATTGAAGGTTGATAGAGTTGAGTTGGTACAGGACTATGGCTTTCTAACTCAATGTATGATATGTTGTATGTAGAAAATACAATTTTTTTTTTTTTTTTTGGGGGGGGGGCCGCTAAGTAACTAAAATTCATTAACTAAAAATGGAAGGGAAACCCCAATACAAAAAGGGAAGGATGTTACACCATAATAACCTCCAAAGACCATAAAGGACAACTCCTATACATATGCCAAAAAGTCCAAGGATTCTTGCAAGACAGAATCTACATAGTCAAAAAGAGTGTCTATGGAAGGCAAAGCCCTCCCAAAAGACCAGCAATATGAAATGGACAAGAAAAAGCTCTTGATTCTATGCACATGCTCCTCAACACCTTGGAACGCTCTCGTGTTATGCTCCCTCCAAATAAGCCATATCAAGCAAAATTTTGGATGTACAAGCTTTGTCAGATCAATTCAAAAAATTTGGATGTCAACATTTATGCTTTCAGGTGATAGATTTGTAGCACAATAGTCATGGTCATTGGTTAACAAAGAATTGTAATTTTCCTTTTCTTTTGTGGGTTGGGTTCTACCTTCTTGCCACAGCAACTTCTCTCTGGAAGCTAATTTCAAAGCAGTGCAAGGTTAATTTGTATTAGCAATTTGGAAGGTAATAAACAAGCTATTTGTTGGAAGGTGGAGGATTAACTCTTGATCCAGTGTCAAATAAAAGAAAGATGACATTCAGAAATACTTTTT
The DNA here is from genome assembly GCA_030407325.1 of Camellia japonica. Lineage (NCBI taxonomy): Eukaryota > Viridiplantae > Streptophyta > Magnoliopsida > Ericales > Theaceae > Camellia > Camellia japonica. The sequence goes on along the minus strand of JAPPVO010000010.1, from coordinate 80,873,208 downwards.
TTACAACAGAGTTCACATTTTCCCCAAGTGGCCATGGATCTTGTAAAACGCAGAAGGGTTTCTGGACTGAGAAGTGATTGAATTCATAGGATAGGTTATTAGAAAATATCATGAGATGATAATCCAGCCGTCCTCAGAAGTTGGATGCTTCACACATGTGATATATGTTTCAATTTGAAATGGCTACCTTCGCCATAAGTTCGTATGGATTGAGCTGAGATCCATTACAGTCGTTATTTGAATCAAATAATCTTCGTTCCAGAACAGTATGTTAGATTTCCATCTCATAAGTGAAGAATGACTCAACTTCACAGAATAAACTTAATATGGCTTTGGATCACTTATTCTTGCATTGTCCTGTAGCTTTGGATCTATGGCATCGTCTCTTTCGTTTGGTTGATGTCCAATGGCTGGCTCCGGATCTTGTTTAGTAATGATTTCACTGGATTTTTGGGACTTTGGAGGTACGATGAAAGCAAAAGTGATGTATCATTGTGTTGTCTACACAATTTTTGGGTGATTTGGTTGGAAATGAATGCAAGGATCTTTGAGGACAAATTTGATGATACAACATCTTTGTGGGATAGAGTATGTCATTTGGCATTGTTTTGGACTTCCATTTCGACTCCTTTTAAGGGGATTTCATTTTATTATTATTATATTTTATTTCTAGAGATTGAAAAGTGATATGTGATGGTTAAATTATTTCTTAGTTTTGGTGATTGATGTTTTCTCTTCTACTGTAGAGGACATATTGTCCTATTTTTGTACTCTTTTCTTTTTTAATAAAATTTCCTTTTGTTGCTGATCAAAAAAAAGAAAAAAAAAAAAAAGAAAAGAAAAAAGAAAGGAATCTTGGAAGAGACAGACTTCAGAACAGTAAGGAGGGAATGTGTTTACCTTGACATGCACGAGATGATTAACTCTATCGTTGGGATAAGGAATCGTATCATGAATCATGCCTACGTTTCTTAACCTTTGCCATGTTTTCTGGAAAAAAAACAACATTAAGCAAATTATGTGATACCAGGGAAATAAAAAAAAAAAAAAAATAGCCGATTGACTATTAAACAAGAAGAAATGAACACTAAGATAATAATGGAAAGTCAAAGCTGCAAAAAAACACTGTTGTATCGTCATTTTTATTTTAACTGGAAAAGAAGACAGATTTTATGTTTCACTTGCAAGCACTATTGATTTTGTTGAATGTAACAATTTCTACCTACTCCACCTACAATTTCTACCTACTCCACCTACAAATACTCCACCTACTCCACATTAGTTAGTGCTCCATTAGTTAGTGTTATAGTTAGTGCCCCATATAGTTAGTGATATAGTTAGTGATCCATTATGGTATAGTGCTTCATTATGGCTCCATTGTATCCCATTTCTCTCTATAAAAGAGAGCTCTTGTAAGAACATTAGATATCAATCAATATTATCAATACATAAATTTTCTACATGGTATCAGAGCTAAGTTAACAACTTAGTAATTCCGCTTCACCGGCGGGCGGCAGCCTCGCCTTGGCCGCCCGCCGGAGAAACCCAAAATTTCCCTCAAGCAGAGCTTCCTTTGTCATCTTCTACCCACAAGCTATTATTTAATTTCCTCCTTTTAGTTTTGTCAGCTACTTTGCATGCAAGCTAGATTCAACAGGAACTTTTTTCTGGGTTTCTGAAATCGAGAGGCTAGTTTTCTGGAGTACTGGCCGTCATGCATTGCTGCTGCGGCCATTCTTTGTGCAGCCCATGAGATTCCAAACTCTGCTCTTGTTAATCCTGCACATGCTGAATCATGGTGTGAAGGACTTAGTAAAGAGAAAATCAACAGTTGCTACCAGTTAATGCAAGAAGCTGCAGTTGATAATAGGCGAAGGAAGCCTCCACAAGTCTTACCACAACTCCAAGTTATGACTCAGGCCACAACTAGGTCAAGTGACTCCTTCATCCTCAAGATTTCTCACATGTGGATCTAAGTCAGTTTCTGCATCATCACAAGGGGCCTTCTCATTAGACAGCTCTTTGGTGGCAAGCTCCAAATAGAGATCTTGACCATCATTTAGTTCTGGGTTAAAGCACTCAGACTCTTTGCTGGCTAGTTTTTGAGACTCAATATCCTCCTCCTTCTGAGCTTCAGCAGCATCAGAGACAATCCAAGTCGATAATACATCAGATTCTGTTTTAGCTGAATCTTCACTCACCAAATTTCCTCATTTCTTCTTCCGTGACAACTTCTTCAACAACACTTCCTGGGTTCCATCTGCAGCTTGCTTTATCCTCTGCAGTTCCTTCATCATTAGAACCCAAGTCCTCAAGATCTCCTTAAGGGGAAGAAAACAGAGCCTCTCTCTCTAGGTTCTAGAGAGAGAAAGCTCCCCCCGGTAGTTGTGGCTTCCTGGTGCTGTTCTGGCCAGTTGTTTAGCTCCTTATACTCAACTTTATGAGTGTGAGTGAGCATGGTTCCAGGTGTATTATCCCTGGCTGTGAGATGTGCAATGTTCTTGCTCTACACTTTGTATCAATGTTTTGATTTTCATGGAAGTTCAACATATCTGAGTCCCTAGGCCGGCTATTCTCATGGCTGGTTTGGGGTGTTGCCTTGAGCCTGGTATTATACTCGGGTGACCTGTTGGGTGTCCATGCTGTTGCATCATGTTCTGGGTTGGGTCACCACCAGTGTGGTCGTCAATGGTTCGGCTAGGTGGATTGGCCCACAGTTCAGCAAGGTTGGGCATGTGGTGGTTGATATTCCTGGTTATCTGTCAGACTGCAACATCATCAACCAGAAGCAAAATGAGCAGCAAGTTGCCAGTTTTGAGATTGGAAGTAGTAAAATAAGGCGATGCATCAAACAGTCGTGCAGACTCTGTGATCTGAAGAAGCTGTCTTATGGCAACAATGCCAGCAGTAGTTCTCTGCTGTACAGGCCTGCAATGCTGTCGATGGTGGCTATTGCTGCAGTCTGTGTTTGTGTGGCTCTTCTCTTTAAGAGCTGTCCTGAAGTTCTGTTTGTGTTCCGTACCTTCAGGTGGGAACCCTTGGACAAATGGATCATCTACATCATGAGTCGGCAATGCTCATCCGTCCAATTTCTTTCTTTATTTTTTCTTTCACATTATTTTTAATCTTTTTCAAATCAAATTCATACCATTCAGATTTGCACACCAACCTTATTTTATTCATGCCGGGGATCAAACCCGATCACCACTTTACACATAAAAAAAAAAAAAAAACCAACAACAACAAAAAAACCACAACCCATAACCACCATAAACAACCGGCCTCACTTCTTCGCCTCTTCAGCTGTTCTCTTCTTCTTGCCTTTGTCTTGGGCGGCCCTTACCGGTGCTGCCTCCGTGTTTCCCATGCCGCCGATCACGTTCACTTCCTGTTGCTCCTCAACTGTCACATATGGCGGACCTCCAAATCTGAGCATCACGGTGGTCTTCCGCTTCAGTTCCTTATTTTCTGCCTTCAGCATATATATCTCTGCTCGGGCATCCGTATACATGCTCTGGAGCAGAGCCAGTTGGGCTTTTACCTGCTGCACCTCATTTGTTCTACTCTGAAGCCGGTGCGACAGGTTGTTGACCGCCGTCATTGTCTCAACACATGACTTCAATGTGTAATAATTCGCCTCAATATCCGATTGTGCAGCCATTCTTTGCTCCACAGACAGCATCGAAAAGTTCAACGGCGCAAAACCAGGGGCGCTTGGTCCAGGGGCGCTTGGTTGAGGTTCAAAGGCCATATTCTGGGTTGTGGCCTCGTTGAGGTCGGGAAATAGAGTGAGACCACGGGACGAAGAAGCTATGTTATGGGTAACGGGGCTGGAAGAAGAAGCCATTTTCCGAGCAACAGCGTGTTACAGAGTATCTCTCTCAGACGTGTTCCAGAGAGAACGAAGAGTTTTTTCAGCTGGTTTGTTATGCATCAGCGGCAGCCTCGCCTTGGTTTAAATAGGCAAGGCAGACACGCGCCTTACGCGCCTCTCAACGCCAGACGACAAATCGGCGCGCCTTTTGATGGCTCGCCTTTTGATGGCTGTCGGGCACATCTTTTGATGGCACGCCTTTTGATGGCACGCCTTTTGATAAGATTGGGCACGCCTTTTGAGGGTCCGACAAGACTCGGTAAACTGTCCCGACTTTGATTCCGGTTAGCTTCTATATGGGTCCGACAAGACTCTGTAAACTGTCCCGACTTTGATTCCGGTTAGCTCCTATAAGGGTCCGACAAGACTCTGTAAACTGTCCCGACATTGATTCCGGTTAGCTCTTATATGGGTCCGACAAGACTCGGTAAACTGTCCCGACATTGATTCCGGTTAGCTCCGATATGGGTCCGACAAGACTCGGTAAACTGTTCCGACATTGATTTCGGTTCTCAGCTACAACGGTTCGACACAGCCGTATAGTGTCTTCTACAACGGTCCGACATGACCCCGTAAACTGTTTTCTACAACGGTCCGACATGACCCCGTAAACTGTTTTCTACATCGGTCCGATATGACCCCATAAACTGTCTTCTACCTTGGTCTGCCATAACCATACGGTCTTCTACAACGGTCTGACACGACCATACAGTGTCTCATATCCACTTTTATTTTATTTGTCAGATTATTTTTTTCCTGTTTTGTTACTCTCTCCAAACTCAAGTTGGTTAGTTCCTAACCCCCTTGAGTTTGAAGGGGGCTCTTGAATGTAACAATTTCTATGTAACAATTTCTACCTACTCCACCTACAGTTTCTACCTACTCCACCTACAAATACTCCACCTACTCCACATTAGTTAGTGCTCCATTAGTTAGTGCTATAGTTAGTGTCCCATATAGTTAGTGATATAGTTAGTGATCCATTATGGTATAGTGCTTCATTATGGCTCCATTGTATCCCATTTCTCTCTATAAAAGAGAGCTCTTGTAAGAACATTAGATATCAATCAATATTATCAATACATAAATTTTCTACAGATTTGATATTTGCTTATTTCCGCAAATCCTTAGACCAATTGAAGTGGCAGTCAATCACCAATCCCACATGGATTTAAAGAGGCATTTTATTTTAATTTAATTTTTTTACATTCGAAATATATGGATTAACCAGGCTGGAGATGAGATACCTCATAAATCTTAGTAGGGCTGTGTGGGACTTAGTTGCACACCTATACTTTTGTCCCATACCTTAGTGAAATATAAAAATCAGGAATAATTTATTTTTTTTAAAAAAAAAAAGAGGAAAAAAACAAAGAAACAAAGCAAATAACACATGGAATCCAGTTAAAAACCATTAAATTATCTTGCAGGTAATCAAAAGGTCAGGATACCTGCGAGAAACACACAAGGTATTTTGAAGCTAAGATTCCACAACTTGCATTTTTCACCCTTTCAATTGTGGGAAAAATGATTCTAATGGATGGGTTTCTTATCTCTTGACTTGCACTCCAGCAGCCCCACTGTAAACAACTAACAATGAATGAACTACTGATTCCAAAGATTAAAGTATTTCAGATTTTAATTCATGCTACACGAATAGCAAATAGTAAAAGTTTCTTACATCTGGATCAGATTCCTCAGACTTAGAGAACTGCACTGATGTCTTTCCAGATGCTGCTGAAAATGCAGCTAAAAACTATGTAGTGACTGACCCAATTGAGGATGAACCTTGACAATAGAATAGATAAGTAAACTGAGATAAATATATTTCAAATTTCTGGAGAAGAGTCTAGTATTATACAAGAAAACACTCAACGAAACCAAAATCAGTTTCCAAATATTTTGGCCATTTGTAATGACTTAAAACCTGATACAAACAAAAGAAACAAAAAGAAGATAAATGTCAAACTAAGGGAACAAAAGGATAAGATGTCTGTTTCAAGGACAGGAACAAATACATATTTAATCAGATTGAATTTTTTGGAGAACTGGTAGCTTCAACAAGATTCAGATTGAACTTTTCTAATCTTTGCTCCATAATCCCAATATTTAGCACTTCCATTTTTTTCTTTTTATTAAATATACAACTTCCAAGTAGTCACCAATTTAAGGTGCTTTTGCTTGCTCAGGTAATTTCATAGCACATTTTCACATTATTTACCATGAAGAGACATGTAAAAATCTAATGGAAACTTTAATGTTAAAAATAAGAGAAATCTTAATGTTGTGAAGCGAAGTCTCCTATTGCTTGGGTACTAAAGTAATGTGAAGTATATAAGCGTGAGGGCACCCCACCTCAATAGCTAGCTTTTGGGGTTGAGTTTCACCTAAGACCGTGTAACAAATACATTTTTGCTAAACAGGAAAAAAAACATAAATAAATAAATAAATAAGAGAAGTTTTTGGTGCATAGACAAAACCTAGACTCAAAATCTTTTGTACCATGTTTTACAAACTAATCCATATTTTATTAACAATTTTCGAAACATAAAATGAGTTATGCATTCATAAACATGTAAATATATGCAAATCCAAATCTTCCAACGAAAAAGTGATGAATTAACACTTGACTGACACATTAAAAAGGCCCATGCGTGCAAAATAGGTTTCTCATTAGAACCGTAAGAAACTGGGTACAAGAGATGCGGAAGCATGGAAGGCCATGGTCCCCTTGGATCTAAATGTTCCAACTTCTCCCAGTTGCATTTGAGGAAACCTCCAAAAAGTACATAGGTTGCCCCAAAACAATACAACATATGATTTAGTTTTCCAATGCAACCCTCCCAATCACAAATCACACCATAGTTGAATGTTCCTACATACTAAAGGAAAAACTATAATCTCACAAACTTCATCACTATTACCTCTTGAAGTCGCTAGAGGCCTGTAGACCTCTGAATTGATACAACTAATGAACATATTGCAGAAACATGTTCAGATTGCACTACTTTTGATATGTCTGAAAAGGCAGGTCCCTACGCGAGATAACACCACCAAAACTTGGCATAAACATGCCATCATAGTAAATAAGTTGCAATAGGAAAGGATCCAGTATATGACTTAAACATCACCTGTGACACATACAGTATCATTTGTACTATGCTGGTGCTTCCTTCTAAAGCAGTCACAAGTACTTCTTTTGAATAAACATATCCAAAAAACATGAATAAGCCACTATCTGATAAAGGAGCAACCCACTTTGCAACATTTCTTGGTAGAAACCCAAGTTGAACGCTATCTAGTGCAAGGAGTGAAACAAACAATTAAAATGCAGTAGTGACAACACAATAGTCCATAGCTTAACACACACATATGAAGAAAAAGATCAGCTTCCAATAAATGCAAATTTAAAGCATCACACTAGCAAGAAATGCAATGTGGAAGCACCTTGTAGTGTCACAAATGAGGACTTATTTTCAGGAACCACTTTTGGGATTGAAGGGAAAACCCTCAGTCAGGGCAAGAGAAGCAAACGGCAAGCACTTAACGGATTTGGAATAGAAAATGAATTCATGTTTACATATTTAACACTACTTTAGCCATGCTAGTGTTCTAGTTAATATGTCTTGTGCTCTTGACAACATTACTTCAGAAATATGAGGGTTCCTATAAAAATCCACTTCCCCCAAAAACAAACAGCCTAATACCGGTTTAGAGCTCATACTCTACACTATTAAAGCCCAATTTAAGAGAGAGAGAGAGAGGGGTAGGAGCATCTTTTCTCAGATTTTAAATTTTTATCTAGATGCAACAATTTTTGGTGGTACAGCCATAATTTGATTACCATTTACCACAAGACCATTTAGAATGAAGATGTGTAGCTAAATCATGGACCGGCATAATTTGAAAGGTTATCTTCTCTTAAATTTGCTTTCTATTCTCCACTAGAGATGGAGCTGCATCGGAAACTATGACGAAATGATCGTTGTGTTGTGATGTGAATACCCAATGGCAGTTTAGATAATAAATAAATAAAGAAAAAAGGAAAAGGTAGAAGAGAAAGAGGTAAATGTGGGAGACGATATCCACGAGGGAAAGAAAATAGTAAAAATTTCGTATGAATGTAAAATTTTAAAAATAATTACAAATAAATAGTGAAGTTTATAATTATTAATAATTATAACTAATTTTTTTTTTTTAATAAATATGTAATTACTTTCTCAAATTACCCCTAATTAGTAATTTTCTAAAAAAATACTTTTGACATTGAGGGATGATATTGCCCTTTCACAATTAATGCATTAATTAAGTCCTGGCCCTTATGTATTTTGTTAAATAACTAATTCAATACTGAGGTAACAAGATTTTAACAGATTAAAAAGTGAATTGACTCTAGGTCACAGAGATTGGATTGACCTTCTTCTAAGCTATAAGCCGAACTCTGGAAATTGTCACAGAACTTGAAAAGTGGCAATCCAAAAAAGAAAGCATTATCTCTGATTTATGCTATCTAACTTTATTTCCTTTCTGTCGCATATTCAAAACTGTTTTAATTCACAACCATGTAATGTTAAAGCATCATGACTGCAAGCAATAAGAAATTGATGAATGTGTTGACTCTATAAGACTGGCAAACTAATGCACAAAGTGCTAGTAAAACTAGAAAGAATAATAACACAAATTCCTATATTTGTAATATGGTCGTCCATATGGAAAGGCAAAATATTAAATGAAAAACAAGTACATTCTTTCTTAGAAAAGGAACCAACAAGTACACATTTTCTTGAAAAAGGGGCATTACATAACACAAATTTTTAGCTGATTATGACAAGAACATAACTGAGTCACATAAAAACATGTTTCTAATGTAGAACATTGACATTCAAATAAGTTCAACAATACAATAGCTAGAACGAAAAAAGAAGAAGAAGAAAAAGAAGAAGAAGAAGAAGAAGAAGAAGAATCACCACATAATATGTTTTACTCCAAGACTCAAAAATTGGATTGGTCTTATTCTAAGTTAAAAAGCCGAACTTTATGATAGAGCTTTCCCTCAATCTTTTTTATCCAACTTCGATTCCTCCAAATTGCATCATCAGAATTGTTTTAATTCAAAATCATGGAATGTCAAAAACACTTCTGAGTGCTTCACTCCCAATTTTAGCAATAAAAGAACTCTATAAGACCAGCAAACTAATGTAAAAAGTTACCTGTAAAAGTTGAAAGTTAAAGCTGAGAGGGTTACACATTTACTTCAACATCATGGTAAAAGATCATCAACATCTTAGACATTCCCGAATGATCTCCGATTGCCACATCCTGGACATTTTTGGACATCCAAGACTGATAGTTAATTAAAAGCCATGCAAGAAGACCAAACCATGTATTCATTGTCATTGACTAGAAAGAAAACGAATGAGAGTTGGAAAACATGATGTACAATGACCTTAAAATAGTATGCTACAACTTAGGAAAATTAATTTCTAAATTAGTGAAATATGAAGTAATAAAAAAATTAATTTAAAAATAAAATATAAAAAACTTATGGAAAGGATAAAACTAAAAAATGTAAGAAATCCAGCACTGATGTAACTCAGAAGAACACAAGCTTGGTCAAATGCACAAACACAGCACCAAGTAAAATGCACTCAACAGCAAATTTATGCAAGCTTGCAGTACTTTTTACCAAAAAAATTAAAAGGTAGAGAAGGTTTTGGTTTTCATCGATAGTCCTTGAAACAAGTTTCTGACAGGGAAGAATTCAACTTGCAGGCATAACAAGAATTGTGCAAACCATTAACCATTAGAAATACTGAACTTCAAACACAAATAACAAACATATTCATTAAAATGAAGAATTATAAATTCTCGAATTATGCAAGTTCCTTTCAGAAATAAAATATATAAAAAAAATTGTTTAGGATAATTACGGCTGCGTTTGGTTCTCTTTTGAAATAATGATTTCAATAAAAAAATTTCAAAACTCATAACTAAACACACAACTCAAAAATCTATTTTTTTTTTAAAAAAAAATCAATAAAATATTTTTTTATTTTGTTTTATGAAATTATTTTTAGAATCATGATTTAAGTGTGAAATCGTATTTTGAATTATGAGTTTTGAAAAGAGAAAATTTGTTTGGTTATGAGTTTTGAAAAGAGTTTTTTTTGAGTTGTATTTTGAAATTTATTGAATTTATTTTTTTTAAATATTTAAAAGATTTCTTAATTTTATTGTTTTAGGGTAAATTTTTTATATTTTAAATATTTTTTTTATGTGCACTATATTTCATACATTTGTATGCTATATTTTTTTAAAATATTAAAAATTTAATTTTTTTATTAAATATAAAATTTTTATTTTAAATATTTTTTTATTATAAATATATTTTTAAATATTTTAATTTTTTTTGTTATGTGTTTGGTTACGATTTGAGTGTGGGATTTTGAATGCAGTGTGGAGTTCCAAATTATGTGTTTGGTTATGAATTTTGAAAATAATTTTTAAATTGAGTTTTGAGTTATGTGTTTGGTTACAATTTGAGTGTGGAGTTGTGTTTTAAGTTTAAATATTAAAATTAAAAAAATAAAAATATTCACAAAATAAAATAAAATATTTAAAAAAAATAAAAAATATTCAAATAAAAACTATATATTTAAAATAAAAAATAAATCCAAAAAAATTCAAATTATTATTATTTGTATATCATTACTCGAAGCCAACCTTATGATCAATATAGACAGACAAAAAAAAAACAAAAAAACAAAAAATAAAATAGAACTATTAGCTTGTGAAGTGAATGTGGAAGTACGTACAGTATATCAGGTTGAAAATCCGTTGCTGGACGAAGAGTGAGTTGCTCAAAGATCACTTCGCCATCCATGTGTATAACAGGGACACAAGCAATCTTATGCCAGTCCTGTCCTTCCCCCTTGAGGTAACGAGGTTTTAGCATTGGACAGCCAAAGAATTCCAGCATAAAGAGAGAGGTGGGAAGCCCCTCTTCGACCAAGGATTGGAGCTGAGGGCATCTCTCAATCTTCATGTATTTGAGAGAGCCAAGGAGTTGAAGGCCCCTGTTGTTCAACGATTTGAGATTTGGTAGATATTCAATGTGGAGTGACATAAGAGTCGAGGGCAACAACCCCTCCTCCGGAAAGGACTCCACCCCATCTTCCGGAAAGGACTCCCCCCATATAAGAGAAGGGAGTCTTTGCAAATCCCATTCTCTTCGGCGAGCGGTAAGTTTGCTGCAATTTTCGATTTCAAGTGAATGTAAGCTGGAGGAAAGCCCACCTTCCGGAAAAGACTCAATTTCTGGACATTCACATAATTCTAGTGATTGAAGAGATGGGAAGAGGGTGTGCATTCCTTCAGGCAACAACTTGAGCTTCTGACATTTGGAGATCGTAAAGCCTGTCAGATTGACGGGTAGTCCTCCTCGGGGAAAAGATATCAGATTAGAGAACCCATATAAGAGAAGTGACTCGAGAGATGTCAAATTTTGAAGCCCAAGCATGTTTAGATCTGTAATACTCCTGAAACAACGCCGGATATATAGAGATTGAAGCTTTGGAAAGAATCCAAGCCACATGGGTTTGAGAGCATCACAGCATGTTTAGTGCAAAGTTTCAAGGGATCTGCAGCAGTTCTCCATATCCTCGGATCTGGGGAACACTAGAACTTTACAATCCCAGATTGAAAGGTGTGTAAGCATGGGCGGCAACCCTGTATCTGGGAATGACAATAGGCTTGGACAATCACATACCGTGAACTCCTTCAGATTTGTTAAAGTGCACAGCTCAGGTGTCAATTCCTTTAAATTAGGCAGACCTGAAATCTCCAATTTTGTAAGGGAAGACAAACCTCGACACCCCAATTCTACCTCATCACATCCATTCAATACTAATTCACTTGTGCCTGCACCACAAATGTTCGAAAGTTGGGCCATAAGTCTTGAGCATTTCCGAATCTCAAGTCTCACACAAGATGGAATGTGTTTGGGTAAGCCGCCAATCAGCTTTGGACATTTGATTACTTGAAGCTCTTTAAGCTTAGAGAACTCTCCAGATTCTAATATATACCAGTCCACCCACTCCAACATTTCTTCAAATCTAAGAGTCTCTAGAGATTGAAATGGTTTGCTTAAAGAACTATCTCCATAGAATTCACGGCCTACCTTTGTTATTCCTTGCATCCTTGAAATTTCAAGGTCTTTCAAAGAGGGCAACTGACCAAATGGTGGCAAGGAAAAGCAATACTCACAATTGTCAAGAGACAAATGCACTATATTACAAAATGATTTATCTCCCAACCAATCTGGAAATCTTGTGCCACCAAAGTTTTTAATCTCAAGGCATTTCAAGTTTGTATGAGGTTTTAGCTTGTCAAGAACATCTCTCTCATTCTGTGAATCATTGGTACTGCTACTCCATTCGAGTACCAGTTCTTCAAGGTACATTTTCTCCTCCAATTTTGCCTCCTTTGCACCCATGCCATTAGTTACATTTTGCAAACTTGAAATGGAGAGCCTCCTTTGAAGATGACGAAACTCCTTCAACTCTTCAATACCTAACCCCTTGGACTTGCCCACCACAAAGGCAGTTAAAAGTTGAAGGCCTTTTAATTGACTCATTTGCATTGGCATCTCTTGTAAATTAGTTCCAGTAATATCAAGATAGCGCAACTGAATTAGTTTTTGAAGATTTACCGGCAAGGTAGTTAGCTGATATCAATCATATAGCAGTAGTGTTTCTAAATTATACATGGTACAAATTGATTCAGGCAATTGTTTGATTTCCGTGTAAGAAAGATCCAAATACCGTAGATGTAGTAAATTTCCAATTGAATGAGGCAATTCCATAATCTCATAACATGGCAAAGACAACACCCGTAAGCATGTTAGGTTCGGCAAAATATCATCCAAAACCTTTTTGCTCAACCACGATTCAGAATTGACTACAGGCTCTAGTATTAGAAAAGTCCTTAAAAACTTAGCGTCATTAATTACCTTGTATTTTTCAAAGCCATCAAATTTGCCTCTAACACATGAGAAATGATGTACCCTTTCAGATATATGATGTGTGTTGCCATCCTCTAACATATAACAGAAATCTCCAGACACAGCTAGAGCTAAATCATTAACAAGATCATGCATGACAAAACAATATTTATTGGCATTTGATCGTTGAAAAAATGACCTTGCTTGCAATTCATTGAAGCACTCATAACCTACCTCTTCCCTCGTTTTATTACTTCTGGGTTGCTCAACAAAACCTTCTGCCATCCACATTAGGACTAATCTCTCCACTTCAAATTCATAATCTTTAGGAAATATAGAACAATAAGCAAAGCATCTCTTTAAATGCGAAGGGAGGTAATGATAGCTCAATTTTAAGGCTGGAAGAATATTGCTTTTCTCCTTTGGCAAATCCCATATTCTACTTTTCAATATATTATTCCAATCCTCAACATTCCGTTTAGAGCGCAAAAGACCGGCTAATGTTTTTGTTGCTAGAGGCAAACCTTTACACTTTTTCACAATCTCTTTACCAATCCTTTCAAGGTTTGGATGTGCACTGCAATCTCCCTTCTCAAATGCATGTTTGGCAAACAATTTCCAGCAATCTTCATCCGATAATTCCTGCAAATGATGAATAGGAACTGTTTTGTAGCACTTGCGTCTTTTAAGGCTTTTGGTAAATGCCTTCATTCTATTTTGGGAACCTTTGGTGTGTTTGTTGGAAGTCCCACATCGGTTACAAGATATATTTTTAGGTGGACAAACTTCTATATGTTGTTGGAAGTCCCACATCGGTTAGAAGACACATTTTAAGGTGGACAAACTCCTATATATAGGTGCAAGTGCATAGGGTTAGCTTATCAACTTCTATGGTTCTTTCTTGGTTTAATAAGCCATTACGAACCAAGCTTGAGTTATAAGTTTTAGTTGTGCCGAGCTGGATTTTGGCCATAATTCCATTGGGATTTCGGCCATAGTTCCTTCGCCAAAGTTGTATTATTTCTCGAGGGCTTTGTGGTGTGTGGTGGAGATCGAGTTTCAACTCTTTTCATCTTCTCCGTTGAGCTTCGAATTTGAGGTAGGGATAACCTACTCCTCTTTATGAGCTTTGTCTTTAAATTTTAGCATTTTGATATGTTGGGGGTTGTTGAGTAATTTTGCGAAAGTTTAAGGGCTTTTGTGCAATTTTATAAAAGTTAGGGTTTTATTTATAATAAACCTATATGCATGTTTAGCATAGAGAAATGTTAGAATTGGGAATGTATGGGATTAAAGGGTGTAATTGAATTATTTATCGCTCACCTAGTTGAAATGTTGATTCATTTTGTGCATTTATTTTCTGTTTAGAAATAACTGCTTTGGGCTATCGGTGGAGGATAGTCTTGATTGTTGTAGACAATGCATGATGATTAGGCAAACTAAAACTAATCACTAGAATGTGTCATTGAGTATGACGTTTGAAAGAATACATTAACTTTATGTATTGACTGATGATGTGTATAATAATTGTTTATATGCATTGTGTTGTGTTGGAGGAGAGAGGTGATGTACTCCATGGTTTAGGGGAAGAGAGGTGATGGACCTCTAAACCGGGTGTTGTGTGGGAGAAGAGAGGGGATGGACTCCGTAGATACAGCTCATATGCTTATCTGTTGAAGTGTTGATATAGCTCATATGCTTATCGTTGGAAGTGTGATAAAGTTCTTATACTTATCAGTGGAAGTGTTTATATAACTCATATGCTTATCTGTTGATGTATTGATATAGCTAGTATGCTTATCTATTGTGAAATGAGGAAATGTTTAATATGAGTTACTGTCTCATATCGGTTATTTGGTCAGGTTCTGGACTATGGTTATGAATTGAGAATTGAAAAGGAATGGAAAATGAAACTGTAATGTGTTATGAAAGAATGTAAAAGTGTTAACCATCTATCAAACTGTTAATCTTTTAGTCATTGTTCATAGCTGGTTTAGTGTATTTCTACTGGGCTGTTAGCTCACCCTATACGGGAATATCATTTTCAGGTACAGGTAGCATGCCACCTCCAAGGATATAGCTTGGGAGGCTAGAGATGAATGGACCTTTTGATGTTTTGTTTCCCTTTTGATGTGTTACATGTGATTTCAAGCCAAGGGCTTTATATGAATTTGAGTTAGTACTCTACTCTGTGTAACCAAGTGTTGACTTGGAAAGCTGTAAGCCCGTAGGGCATTTCCTTTTGTTGTTAACATGTAACACTGTTGTAAGAACTACTCTAATGAATAGAAATAGTTGGTTTATTTTATATCAATGCATGTCTAAAGTGATGGGTTTTATGTATTATTTTGAGGGCGTGACATGTTTTCATAACAAGTGAAACGTTCTCACTGCGCGTTGTAACAATAACCCTGCTCCCATGTTCTCCATATCTAAAAGGACTCCTCAAGCTATCCCAGTTATCATAGTTCTCATTCCAAACATCATCTAGAACGATAAGAAATTTCTTCCCACTCAAGCATTCCTTGAGCTTGACTTGAAGCTGATTAAGGTCCTTTTTACTAAGGTCCAATGTATCAGAACCCTGCGGAATCACTGCCTCAAGAATTGTTCTTGTAACCCTTACAACATCGAATTCATCAGAGACACAAACCCATGCTTTCATATCAAAGTGATCATCCACTCTGCCATCATTGTATAAAAATTGAGCAAGGGTGGTCTTGCCAACCCCACCCATCCCCACTATCGCAATCACATCTATCTTCTGATTACCACCACTTGCCTCATCCGAGAGCAGCAACTTAATTACATCCTCCTTGTCATTATCCCTTCCACAAACACCAGATTCATCAACCAAAGAAGTTGTTGGCAATCTGTGATACAATTTTTGCCCAGCAACTTCTCTCAAACCGAGGACATCTTTTTCTTTGGCAAAACATTCTAATCTACCAATGATCTTCTCTATCTTGGACACTACATCTGCATCAAATGAACTAGAAGAAGAAATCAAGGTGGGACTTCGTACCTGGTCTGACCCGCTATGGTACTTGGCTTCAGACTTGCATCGCAAAGCTTCGGTAGCAATCTCATCTAGTAAATCATCTGCATGATACACAGCAACTTTAAGTTCATCCACCCAGTCTTTCACAGCAGGGTTAGTGATCTGCTTGTCCTCTGCATCATCGAGCAGAACATTAAGTCCCCGCAATGTTGACTTGAGCTTCCAGAGGAGTTCATCATCAAGCTTTTGAGCACGGAAAAAGTTGACGAACTCGGGAGAAGCCAAACGGTCAAACAGCACTTGAAGGGTGGCGGACAGAAATGCTCCTCCAACCAAGGCGGCAGCCATGTTGTTGTTTTTCTTTTGGTTGCAGAGATTAGGAAAATGAAGGAAATAGATTGTAGTCTTGTAGAGTGAAAGAAGAGAAGCCAAGATTGATTTGCCCTGGGAAAGAAAAAATTATTTGATGAGATCACATCACCAGTTGCACCAAGACTTTGCCTGCAAGTTGCAACCTTTCCTTTTCTATGAAATGTCACAAGTATTCAGTGGCAGACACATGAGAGGGAGGTGGCAATTAAATTTTATATTTAAAATTGATTGCTAAATTAAAATTATTTTATTCATAGCAAAAATATTATATGTAAATTATTATAAAAGATACATTATTATAATTATAAATTTTTTAAAAAACATCATTAAATTTGTAAATAAATTTCTCAGTCAATATTATAATATGTACAAAACAAAAACAAAAACAAAACCAAAAAAGCAAATAGTATTATATGGATATTTTTTTTCATATTATAGAACAAGTAGTACTGTTATACTAATAGAAAAATTATATACTAATAGTGCTATACAAAGAGAACAAGTAGTGAACATAATTTTTGTTATTATCGTATTATTTTGAAATTAAACTCCATATAAAAATTGTGGTGATATATAACTAAATTTATAAATAAAAACAAAAACTACGAGTGATAAAAAACACAACTATAAATCATTAATCAAACGTTCCTAATTTAATTAATCATGGTGAGAACTGAAAGTATTTTTGAAAGGAAAGGCCATCTTTGCAATTAGCAAAGAAGAAACCAAACACTACCTATAAGAGCATCTCTAACGATTTATCAAAATTTTTATCAAATCTGAGTAAAAAAATGACCATTTTCTCAATCTGATACAGACTGCTCCAATGGTTGTCATCAAAGCAAGAGTCGACCGGTTGGTCAACCGGCCGGTCGACCGGTTAGTGTATTTTTTTTTTTTTTTTTACCTCTTTGAACCTTTACCTGTTTGAACCAAAATATTTGTAAGGGAACCGGTCGACCGGTTGGTCAACCGGCCGGGCAACCGGCTGGTTGACCGATTCACCTCCTCCAACGGTCACACACAGTAATTTGATCAAATATGTACCTTGTTCTCAGTTTGATGATTTTTTTATTGAATTCTCATTTTGATACCACTTTGATGAAACCGTTAGAGCATCAAAAAATAATTTTTTTACCAAAATTTAAATCTGATGTCAAGTTGATTTACCGTTGGAGATGGTCTAAGAACACAAATTGCAGGCGGCTCTAGTCTCCTAGGGTCCACTGTTGCAGGTAGTTGTTGTGAATTTGTCCTATTTCTACCCACCGAAATAAAGCTATCGAGATGATTTGACAAGAAATTACCATTCAATATATTCTCTTTTTTCTTTTTAAAAAAATTTAAGGTAAATTACAAATATATTTTTGAGATTTACATAAAATATAAATTATTTTATATGGTTCTGAAAATTACATTTCACTCTTAAAATTTCTAATTTTATAACAAATGACTTTTTTTACTAATAAATTATCAAGTCAATTAATAGTTTTAATGATGTCAAAAATTTGCTT
The DNA here is from genome assembly GCA_030407325.1 of Camellia japonica. Classification (NCBI taxonomy): domain Eukaryota; kingdom Viridiplantae; phylum Streptophyta; class Magnoliopsida; order Ericales; family Theaceae; genus Camellia; species Camellia japonica. The sequence goes on along the minus strand of JAPPVO010000010.1, from coordinate 80,855,446 downwards.
CAATTAAAAATTCAAGTAATTTTATTATTGTATAAAAGAGCAGTTAGAATTTTTTTTTTCTTTTTTTTTATTTTCTTAAATAAAAAATTCCGACTATAAGGTGTTTATAATTCTCCAAACTATACAAATAATTCGTATTTTAAACAAATTTCATGAAGTTTATTTATAATTTACCCTAAAATTTAAAATAAGATTAGTATTTTAGATCATGTTTAAATCTTAGAGTGAAAGAAGATAAATCAAGATTGATTTGCTCCTGGAAAGAAAAAAAATTATTTAATAGGATCACATCACCAGTTTCAGCAAGACTTTGCTTGCAAGTTACGACCTTTCTTTTTCTTTGAAATGGGGGGGGGGGGATGGCAATTAAATTTTATATATAAAATTTATCCCTAAATTAAAATTATTTTATTCATAGAAAAAATATTGTATGCAAATTATAATAAAAGATACATTATTATAATTATAAATTTTCTAAAAAACATCATTAAATTTGTAAATAAATTTCTCAGACAATATTAGAATATATACAAAACAAAAGCAAAAAAAAAACAAAAACAAAAACAAAAACAAAAACAAAAAAACAAATTGTATTATATGGATACTTTTTTCATATTATAGAACAAGTAGTAATGCTATACAAAAAGAAAAATTATTTAGTAGTAGTGCTATACAAACAAAACAAATAGTGTCATATGAACATAATTTTTGTCATTGTCACATTATTTTGAGATTAAACTCTATATAAAAATTGTGGTGATATATAACTAAATTTATAAATAAAAACAACCACTACGAGTGATAATCAAACACAACTATAAAACTGTGGGGACACATTTTTGGGTAGTCCACGTGGCTGAGTGTGACAACCCTCACCGCTGATTACTGTTAAACTGTGACTGAACATGATAAGTAATTGATTTGACTGGAATTCTGAACTGATTGATTGAGCATATTAGTTTAAATGCATTTCTATTTGTTTGACTGTTAATTGATCTGTTCGTGTTTTAAGTTTCGAACTGTAAATTAAAGGCCTTATCGGCGGCCGAATCTGAAATTGATTAGTGTTCCATATTAATTGGAATTTATGTGATTTTACGGTATGCTTAATTGAAATTTGATTTGGTATGATTAAATTAGATTAAATTAAGTTAAATTACATTAGTTTCATTAACTACCATTTTGCTATCTAGTGGGCCACCTCACAAATCTTGTTTAGAGCTTAGTCTTGCATCATTTTGTGTTCACTTCCTAGACCAAAAAAACGTGAGAGAGAGCTAGAGAATTGGAAGAGAAGCTTGAGTTCATCAAATTGGCTTGAAACTTAGGAGATTTGAAGGATAATTGCAAAATTGAGCTTGTGTACCTTGACTTCAAGACCTAAGGTAGGAGAATTATCTTCTTGATTGTGAATTTTAGTTGTATATTGCATGGTTATTGAGTCCTTAGTGATCTAAGTCTAGAATTAGTTCTAACATGTTGAATTGAAGCTTGAATCATGCATGCATGTGCACATTCTTGGGTTTTGAAGTTGTTTCATGAGAATTCCTCCATGCATGTTCATATTTTGGGTTTTGATCCATGAACTCACCATGTTTTGAAGTTAAATCTTGTATTTGATCTTGTCTTAGAGCATTAGAGTTCATGGGAACTCATGCATCTGTTAAATTTGCATTGTTCTTCATGTTCTTGAATTTTGATTTGAAATTGTGTTTAATTGAACTACCTTGGGCTTTGATTTTGCAAATTGATCTTTGAAACATGTAATATTATGGGTTTTGTAGTGTTTTCCAGAAAATTAGCCCAAAAGGATCGGATTTGGTGCTTGAAATGTTGATTTTGAGCTTGTAGGTTCAATTTGGAAATTCCATATTTTGGACCCACGCTCGAGCGGGGAACTCCACGCTCGAGCGTACACTCTGGGTTCATGCAGTCCGCTCGAGCGAGAAAAGTAACGCTCGAACGTGAAATGCGTGTATCCAGTACTTTTCATGTGTTTACAGTCCGCTCGAGCGGGGAAATGCATGCTCGAGCGAGGACTTGTGTCTCACGCTCGAGCGGAGGTCGAGCGCCCATCGAGCGTGAATTGCATGCATCCAATACTTTTGCCATGTTTTACAGTCCGCTCGAGCGGAGGAAGTCACGCTCGAGCGGAGCTCTTTTGCTTGCATGTCCGCTCGAGCGTGGACCCCTGTTTCAGCAAATTTCGAAAAGTGTTTTAAAGTGCATTTTTTCATCCTCTTTCCATCCTAGGCATTCCTTGGGCATGTTTAAGGCATCTTAAGGAGGATATTGATGTAGAACCACGCCGAGTCAAGTTAGGGGTTAAGTTTTTAAACTCAAGTGTATAACTTAGTATGGGTTCGTTCTGTAACTGTAGGGTTGGCATCCGAGAACGCTCTAGTCTATCTGTAGCCCAGTGCTCTGTGAGTAACAATGTTATAAAGATATGTTCAATCATGAATGTTTTCTGAATGAACTACTGTACCGCTTTCTGAAATGATATTTCTACTGAATGAATGTTTGTCCTAATTATGAACTGTATCCGTGGTATCCATAGCAATGTACTGTTACTGTACTGTACTGCTACTGTCACAGATATCTCTGTCGGTTCCCATGTTTGGAACCATTACTGTTTATTGTTATGATGGCCATCAACTGACTGTTCGGTCTATTAAGACCTATTGTACTGTTTTGCTATTGGATATACCACATATAACTGCTACAGTTTCTAAATGACTGATATCACTGTTTAATGACTGAAAGAACATTCATTCTTAACATCTTTACATAACTGTTATTCACTGAGCTTTAGCTCACTGTTTATATATATATGTAGGTGTCCAGGCACCGGATCGGAGTTAGGAGCGTTGGGTTAAACTCCCTTTTTGTCAAGCCAACCAACGTGCCTCACTGCAAGATTCCAAGCGTGTTCAAGCTTAGGCTTTTGGGGTGTCTTAGTTTCACCCTTCTGTCTCTGTTTCTATTTCTGTTTTGTATATACTGTATAGACTTGTACTATACTGTTATGGTAGGGATTTGGTCCCTAACCTGAATGCCTGTATATGATGTATGTACATATTGCTCTTGTTCCGAATGTGAATATGTTATCAAAAGTCTTTTTGCATACAGACTGTCACAGCTCATTGGACATCTGTTATTACTGTTTTGGCTTCCGCTAGCCCCTGTACTCTGTACTACTATTATTACTAGCAGGCCTTCGGTAATCACGGATTACTGGCCGGTTACGGTGCTAAACCCATAGGGGCGGGTTTGGGTCGTGACACTGAGGTTGTTAGCCGAGGTACCATGCGGGCGGACCATGATGCCGAGATATAGTGCAATAATACCAGAATCTGAGATATTTGGATAGAGGACTAGAGTCCTAGATGACATCAAACTACCTATTTGGATAGAGATGGGACTTTTGAAAAAGTTCATCTTAATCTGAATAGTGTGGGTTGTGATAGATGTTATCCTTGTAAAGGATAGAATCCCATAAAGTAAGACTTGTAGGGGAAGTTGGACACTGACCACTATAAAAGTAAGGCACCCCCATGGGTCTAAGGTATGCTTTTTATGTTCTGTCTAGTGAGTTAAGCACTATTGATTATCTTTGAGAGATATTTGATTACTGACTTGAGCGTCGGAGTGCCCCCGGGTGGACGAACCACCGCCGGATTCTTATCTTTCTGTGACAGGTTGTTCGGGTTTAATCTATTCTACCGGTGCTCTCCAGCTGAGTTCCCCCTTTGGTTGTGTGATCAGAAATCAACACCCACAATTTGGCGCCGTCTGTGGGAACTTAGTAAGGATAGATGGCCAACAACGAACATGAAGTGAGGATTGGGGACGATATCCACAGTGAGAAAGAGAAGCATATAGATCCTAACACTGAAAGAAGGGACCATAACGGAAAAGTGCAAGAAGTGAATCCCGAGGCGAATAATGTCGCCAAAGGCCGGGAAGGGAACAAGAAGAGTAGCCGAGATGAGTACTACTGTGAAAGAGACCTTTAGGTCCGAGGAGACAAGAGCTCAGCCGAAGTGAGCAGATCCCGGATCCCAGATCCTAGAAGACATGATCTCGGCCTAGATGATTAGGTCCGTAAAGACAAGAGCTCAAATCCCGGATTCCAAATCCCGGATCCCAGATCCCAGAAGACAAGATCTCGACCTAGATGATTAGGTCCGAGGAGACAAGAGCTCAGCCGAAGTGAGCAGATCCCGAATTCTAGATCCCTGATCCTAGATCCTAGAAGACATGATCTCGGCCTAGATGATTAGGTACGAGGAGACAAAAGCTCAGCCGAAGTGAGCAGATCCCGGATTCCAGATCCCGGATCCCAGATCCTAAAAGACATAATCTCGACCTAGATGATTAGGTTTGAGAAGACAAGAGCTCAAATCTCGGATTCCAGATCCAGGATCCCAGATCCTAGAAGAAAAAATCTCAGCCTAGATGATTATGTCCGAAGAGACAAGAGCTCAGTCAAAGTGAGCAAATCCCAGATTCTAGATCCCGGATCCCAGATCCTAGAAGACATGATCTCGACCTAGATGATTAGGTACAAGAAGACAAGAGCTCAGCTGAAGTGAGCAGATCCCCGGATTCCAGATCCCGAATCCCAGATCCTAGAAGACATGATCTCGGCCTAGATGATTAGGTCCGAGAAGACAAGAGCTCAAATCCCGGATTCCAGATCCTAGAAGACATGATCTCGGCCTAGATGATTAGGTCCGAGAAAACAAGATCTCACCCTGAGTGAGCAGATCCAAGATTCCAGAAGACACAATCTCGACCTAGATGATTAGGTCCGAGAAGAGAAGAGCTCTGCCTGAGTAAGCAGATCCAAGATTTCAGAAGACAAGATCTCAACCTAGATGATTAGGTCCAAGAAGAGAAGAGCTCAGCCTAAAGTGAAAAGATCCCATATTCTAGAAGACAAGATCTCGGCCTAGATGATTAAGTCCGAGAAGAGAAGAGCTTAGCCTAAGTTAAAAACTTTTTATATAAGGTCCACAAAGGAGTATGTGGAAGCCATGCAAGGAGCAGATCCCTTGCCCATAGAGCAATATTGCAGGGATTCTTTTGGCCTTACATACAAAAAGGAGTTGAAGCCTATGTAAAAAAACGTGAAAATGTTGTTGAAATCCACCTACAACGTGCGAGAGAACAGCAATTCGGCTGGAGGCATACCAGCAACAACTTGTTAGGGCTTATAACAAGAAGGTCAACCCAAGAGAGTTCAAGGTTAGGGACCTCATCCTGAGAAAGGTTGTCAGCAATAAGAAGGATCATAGGGAGGCCAAACTTGGCCCAAATATAATCATTTCGGTTGCCTGAAATGGGGCATATCGGCTGAAGTAATAATAAAGTGCTAGTTTGATTTTTATGAATTCGAAATCTGTGCGATAGGACCGACTAGTCCTATGACGATGTTTCCGAATGAAACATGACGAATAACTTAGACTTATTATATGACAGAGTTAAATTATACTTGCATATAATAGAGTTGAACTAAGTTGGCGATGTTTCTAAATGAAACATGACGAATAACTTAGACTTATTATATGCCAGAGTTGAATTATACTTGCATATAATAGAGTTGAACTAAGTTGACGATGTTTCTAAATGAACATGACGAATAACTTAGACTTATTATATGACAGAGTTGAATTATACATACATATAATAGAGTTGAACTAAGTTGGCGATATTTCTGAATAAAACATAACGAGAAACTTAGACTTATTATATGGCATAGTTGAATTATACTTGCATATAATAGAGTTGAACTAAGTTGGCAATGTTTCTAAATGAAACATGATGAATAACTTATACTTATTATATGCCAGAGTTGAATTATACTTGCATATAATAGAGTTGAACTAAGTTGGCGACATTTCTGAATAAAACATAACGAGAAACTTAGACTTATTATATGGCAGAGTTGAATTATACTTGCATATAATAGAGTTGAACTAAGTTGGAGATGTTTCTGAATGAAACATGACGAATAACTTATACTTATTATATGCCAGAGTTGAATTATACTTGCATATAATAGAGTTGAACTAAGTTGGTGATGTTTCTGAATGAAACATGACGAGAAACTTAGACTTATTATATGGCAGAGTTGAATTATACTTACATATAATAAAGTTAAACTAAGTTGGCAATGTTTCTGAATGAAATATGACGAATAACTTAGACTTATTATATGGCAGAGTTGAATTATACTTGCATATAATAGAGTTAAACTAAGTTGGCGATGTTTTTGAATGAAACATGACGAGTAACTTAGACTTATTATATGACAGAGTTGAATTATACTTGTATATAATAGAGTTGAACTAAGTTGTCGATGTTTCTGAATGAAACATGACGAGAAACTTAGACTTATTATATGGCAGAGTTGAATTATACTTTCATATAATAGAGTTGAACTAAGTTGGCAATGTTTCTGAATGAAACATGACGAGAAACTTAGACTTATTATATGACAGAGTTAAATTATACTTGCATATAATAGAGTTGAACTAAGTTGACAATGTTTCTGAATGAAACATGATGAGAAACTTAGACTTATTATATGGCAGAGTTGAATTATACTTGCATATAATAGAGTTGAACTAAGTTGGCAATATTTCTGAATGAAACATGACGAATAACTTAGATTTATTAGATGACAGAGTTGAAATATACTTGCATATAATAGAGTTGAACTAAGTTGGCAATGTTTCTGAATGAAACATGACGAGTAACTTAGACTTATTATATGACAGAGTTGAATTATACTTGCATATAATAGAGTTGAACTAAGTTGAATTCACCTAGACTTGCCATGTCGACAGAGTTAAACTCAGAATGGAACTAAGTTTGCTTTAGAGAAACCAAGGTTGAACACCTCGGCTAGTTTTTGTTTGAATCAAACTTCAGCGAAATTGAAGATGCATGCTTAACGTGAACATAAGTGACACTTGGGTTCACATTAGGGGGCAGAAAACAGGAATAAGTAATAGGCTTAACACTTGTTGAAATTTTTTACAAGTTGGAGTCAGCCGAGGTATCCAGATGAGGGGACACTCGAGTTGTTGGTTACCCGAGATCACCAACTTGTTCGTCAAACCTGAAAATATTGGAAGGTAGTAAGTACAAGTAAGGAAACAATACTTGTTGAATGTTGTTTAAAGAATTTTTATAAAATGCTCGTTGGCCGAGATCACAGTAAAAGGTGAACTAAGAGGTAAGTTGGTCCGAGGTGGCCAACTAAGGGTGTACCCGAGATGAAGTGGATCCGAGGTGGTACGTGTCAGATGTGTTCTGACCCGAAGTGATTACACAATTGAAGTATACTTGGGAGAAGTACAAAAATATCCTAAGTATGGAATCATACAAGACAGTAAAGACAGAGACAAGCATTTAACACTTAGTCAAAAAGAGGACTTGCATTCAAAAAGACAACTTGTTCAGATACAAAAGAAGGCACCTCGGCCCAAAGCAAAACAAGATATCAAGATGGAATTTGACTCCACCCTCAAATGATAGATACTACAAGGAAGGGCATACATGTCTCTCCAGGCATCATGGAATCCTCCTCCCCAGCCAACCTTAGATGAACGTCGGTTGGAATGAAGAATTCCTGATGGAAGTATTCTAGTTTATTATGAGAAGTTTACCCTCCATTTGAACATCCCCATGACCTCGGCTAGGGTGAATTTGGCAAGGAAAGTTGGACTATGTGGGTTAAAGACCTCGGCGAAACCCTAAGGACTGCTGGGTTATCAGTTTTAGGGTTCTAAGGAAGGTTTGGGGGCAAAATTTGTTTTAGTTTTCCTAAGTGTGGATTCTAGCAAATCCCAAACCTGTGTCTATGCAAATGTACAGGATTCAGAGGCAGTAATCTACTAACAAACAAGAACAGACAAAAGAAACAAGTCTCAAAAACATGAAACAGTGATCAAAGACTCAAGAACACGAGAAAAATAGGGCATTGATAGATTCAAGGAATAAACAAAATTGATAGAATTCGATGACAGTGTGCTAGAAGATATGTGTCAAATACAGAAAAAAAATGTAAAGATGGACTCAAGAACATGAAGGACAAAATATGAGTCAAAGTAAGCGAAGGCATGTAGAACAATGGGATTCAAATATGAATACAAGATGGCAATGTAGATGCAGATACAGATACCGTGTGTAATGTGTAACAATCCACAGAAGGAATATATTTGAAAACAGTAGAGAACTGAAGTTAAAATAAAAGAAATCAAGGACTTACAAAGTGAAGCTAAGGAAGTAAATGTCGGAAAGGGATTCGCCGGAGTCAAACAACGTTATGATTGGAACAGAATTGCTGAGTGCACGCCAGAAGTGGTGACCAGAGTTGTAATAGGAATGAATGCTTCCAGAATAACGATGATGGTTTGTAGAGGCCAAGAGAAAGAGAGTCTAAAGGCACAAGTAGACACGAAATGATAAAATGAAAAGGTTTTGTTGAAATTGGATGAGGGAAAAACTTGTTTATTTTTGGTTTCTGATGAGATGATACTAGGATCTTGATGTTCTTGAACTAGCAAGTCATGATCACTGCTAGTAATATGATCTCTGTTGAGATGTTGGACCTGGATGAGATAGAACATGGTGGTTCTTGATTCTTGATTCTTGATTCTTGACGAGTGGACATATGAGTCCTTATTTCTTGGCACCGACAAGTCACGATCTCAGTCGGAGGAGTACATGTATAGGTTCCATCACCTCAGTTTGCCGAGGTAATAGAACCTAGGGGGTAGTTGTGGGGACATATTTTTGGGTAGCCCACGTGGCTGAGGTTGTTAGCGAAGGTACCACGTGGGCGGACCATGATGCCAAGATATGGTGCAATAATACCAGAATCTAAGATATTTGGATAGAGGACTAGAGTCCTAGATGACATCAAACTACCTATTTGGATAGAGATGGGACTCTTGAGAAAGTTCATCTTAATCTGAATAGTGTAGGTTGTGATAAATGTTATCCTTGTAAAGAATAGAGTCCCATGAAGTAAGACTTCTAGGGGAAGTTGGACACTGACCACTATAAAAGTGAGGCACCCCCATAGGTCTAAGATATGCTTTTTATGTTCTGTCTAGTGAGTTAAGCACTATTGGTTATCTTTGAGAGATATTTGATTACTGACTTGAGCGTCGGAGTGCCCCTAGGTGGACGAACCACCGCCGGATTCTTATCTTTTTGTGACAGGTTATTCGGGCTTAATCTATTCTGCCGGTGCTCTCCAGCTGAGTTCCTCCTTTGGTTGTGTGATCGAAAATCAACACCCACAAAAACATTAACCAAACATTTCTAATTTAATTAATTGTGGTGAGAATTTAAAAGTATTTTTGAAAGGAGGGGCCATCTTTGCAATTAGCAAAGAACTATAATAATACAAAATTTTCAGACTCTGCCACAGCTCCTTCTAGTTCCCCTGGGTCCACCGTTGCAAGTTGGTTGCTGTGAATTTGTCTCATTTCTACCCACCGAAATAAAGCTATCAAGATGATCTGCCAAGGAAACTACCATTTAATATATTTTTTTCCTTTTTTAAAAAATTTAAGATAAATTACGAATACATCCTTTAAAATTTACTTTAAATATGAATATTATATCTCGCCTTTTAAAATTTTTAATTTTATAATAAATGGTCTTTTTTATTAATAAACCAAGTCAATTAATAGTTTTAATGATGTCAAAATTTTGCTTTCATTAAAAATTTAAGTAATTTTATTATTATATAAAAAAAGCAGTTAGAATTTTTTTTTTGTTTATTTTGTTAAATAAAAAATTCCGACAATGAGCTGTTTATAATTCTCCAAATTACAGAAACAATCGTATTCTAAATAAATCTTATAAAATTTATTTATAATCTACCCTAAAATTTAAAATAAGATTAATATTTTAGGCCATGTTTAAATCTTAGAGTGAAAGAAGAGAAACCAAGATTGATTTGTTCCGGAAAAGAAAAAAAATTATTTTATGGAATCACATCACCAGTTGCACCAAGACTTTGCCAGCAAGTTGCAAACCTTTCTTTTTCTTTGAAACGCAAGAATTAGAAAGAGGGAGAGGGGAGGGGGAGGGGGAGGGGGAGGGGGAGTGGGGCGCCAATTAAATTTTATATTTAAAATTGATCACTAAATTAAAATTATTTTATTCATAGCAAAAATATTATATGTAAATTATAATAAAAGATACAATATTATAATTATAAATTTTGTAAAAAACATCATTAAATTTGTAAATAAATTTTTCAGTCAATATTAGAATATGTACAAAACAAAAACAAAAAAGCATATAGTATTATATGGATACTTTTTATATTATAGAACAAGTAATAGTGTTATACAAGTAGAAAAATTATATAGTAGTAGTGCTATACAAACAGAACAATAGTATTATATGAACATAATTTTTGTCATTGTCACATTATTTTGAAATTAAATTCTACATAAAAATTGTGGTGATATATAACTAAATTTATAAATAAAAACAATCACTACGGGTGATAATCAAACACAATTATAAATCATTAACCAAATATTTTTAATTTAATTAATTGTGGTGGAACTTAAAGTATTTTTTAAAGGAGGGACCATCTTTGCAATTAGCAAAGAAGAAACCAAACACTACCTATAATAATACAAATTGTTCTGACTCTGCCACAGCCCCTTTCTTGTCCCCCTGGGTCCACCGTTGCAAGTAGTTTCTGGGAATTTGCCTCCCTTCTACCCCCGAAATAAAGCTATCAAGATGATCGGAAAATGACTTAGACCCCCAGCTGAGCGTGTTGGGGTCGGTTCCTATTGGATAAAAAATTTGTTTTTTTTTTTTTTTTTTTTTTTCGGCAAACCCTAGTGCGACACATTACTGGGGTTGTCAGTGGGGTCAATCCACTAGGGGTTTGTAGCATTATCCCATCTTTTGAGATTTACTTAAAATACAAATTATTTTGTATGATTCTGAAAATTGTATCTCACCCTTTGAAACTTCTAATTTTATAATAAATGGCCTTTTTAATTAATAAATTATCAAATCAATTAATAGTTTTAACGATGTCAAAAATTTAGCTCAATTAAAAATTTAAGTAATTTTATTATTGTATAAAAGAACAGTTAGAAATTTTATTTTATTTTATTTTTATTTATTTTATTCAATAAAAAATTCAAACAAAAAGAGGCATGTTATTTTTCAAACTATAAAAACAATTCATATTTTAAATAAATCACATTAAAAAAAATTATTTGATGAGATCACGTCACAGTTGCACCCAGATTTTGCCCGCAAGTTGCAACCTTTCTTTTTCTTTGAAATGTCACAAAGTAGTCGGTAAGGAATTAGAAAGAGGGGGAGGAGGGTTGGCAATTAAATTTTATATTTAAAATTGATCGTTAAATTAAAATTATTTTATTCATAGCAAAAATATTGTATATAAATTATAATAAAAGATACATTATTATAGTTATAAATTTTTAAAAAACATCATTAAATTTGCAAAGTAGTTGTGAATTTGTCTCATTTCTACCCACCCAAATAAAGCTATCAAGATGATTTGACAAGGAAACTACCCTTCAATATATATATATATATATATTTTTAAAAACAACAATGCTAGAGGGTCACAATTTTTGTGGCCACAATGACTCAAAACTGTCAAAACGACGTCGTTTTGGCATGTTTTGCACTCAAAACGACGTCGTTTTAACAGTTTTGAGCCATTGTGACCACAAAAATTGTGGCCCTCAAACATTTTCCTTTTAAAAAATTAAAATAAATTACGAACACACTCTTTGAGATTTACTTAAAATACGAACCGTTTTATATGGTTCTGAAAATTACATCTCGTCCCTTGAAACTTCTAATTCATAACAAATGACCCCTTTTTATCAATAAATCATCAAATCAATTAATAGTTTTAATGATGTCAACAATTTGCTTCAATTAAAAATTCAAGTAATCTATCTATTATCTATACTATATATTAAGCAAAAGGGGGTTTTAACCCCCAAGGCTTGTGAGAGCTCCAATATCTCAATCCTAATTTTCTAATTTTTTGATTTAAAAAAAAAAAAAAACCTCAGCATTTATTAATTTCTCCCAATCCCCATGCCTTTTGGGAGATTTGGTCAAAACCCTCTCATAATTAAACTTTAATGCATTAAAAACTAGAATAAACAAAATTCATTGAAAATTTCAATACATCTATCTATGTATATTATATTATCTATATCTATATCTATCTATCTATCTATATCTATACTATATATTAAGCAAAAAGGGGTTTTTAACCCCTAAGGCCCGTGGGAGTTTCATTATCCGAGTCTGAATTTTTTATATTTTTTATTAAAAAAAGAAAAACTCAACATTTATTGATTTGATCAAAATCCCCTGATCAACATTTATTAACTTTTTTCAATCCACATGTTTTTTCACATGCCTGCATTTATTGATACAATCCCCTAATCAGCATTTGAAATCCACTCATACAAATAATTATAAATACAATCCGTGTATAGTTACTGCAGTACCCTTTTAACTTCTCTCATACACTATGCTTAGTGATAAGATTGTTAAATTATTTTTATAAAAAATCTTAAAAAACATAATTTATATATTAAAAAAATCTAATACAAATATAAATATTTATAATTATTCCATGTTAAGCAAAATGGGTTTTTAACCCCCAAGGCCTGTGGGAGCTTCAATATTCCAATATGAATTTTCTAAATAGAAAAATGTTTTGGACCTCGAATCTGGGATGCCCCGAATCCCCCTAAGCCCAAAACGACGTCGTTTTGGGCTTAGGCTTCTTTTTTTTTTTTTTTTCTTCTTTTCTGCCATTTTTGACGCAGAGGAAGAAGAGGAAGAGAGAGAGAGAGAGAGAGAGAGGGGGGAGAGAGGCGTCGTCTCGCCGTCCGATCGTCGCTCGCCGACGCTCGTCGCAGCCGCCCGATCATCGCCCGCCGTCGCTCGTCCCAGCTCCAGCTCGTCGCTCGTCGCAGCTCCGGCTCTACCTCGCCGCCCCGACCTCCGCCCCTGCCTCATCCCCGAGTTTATTGGCCCCCTCCCCTCCCCTCCCCTCCCCTCCACCTCCTTCTCTTCCTCCCCTCCCCCTCCCCTCCCCCTCCCCCATCTTCGTCTCCGTCTGCTGAAAAAAAAAAAAAAAAAATTAAAACCATGAAACGACGTCGTTTCATGGTTTCGGGGGATTCGGGGACCTCGGATTCGAGGTCCCAATCGCGATTGATTTTTTATTTAAAAAAAAAAAAAACCTCAGCATTTATTAATTTATCTCAATTCCCATACCTTTTGGGAGATTTGGTCAAAACCCCCTCATAATTAAACTTTAATGCATTAAAAACTAGCATAAACAAAATTCCTTGAAAATTTCAACACATCTATCTATCTATCTATATTATATTATCTATATCTATATCTATATCTATCTATCTATCTATCTATCTATATCTATACTATATATTAAGCAAAAAAGGGTTTTTAACCCCCAAGGCCCAAGGCTTGTGGAAGCTCCAATATGCCAATCCTAATTTTCTAATTTTTTGTTTTTTTTAAAAAAAATTTAACCTCAGCATTTATTAACTTTTCTCAACCCATAAGACTTTTTGACTTCTCTCATAATTACTGCAGTACCTTTTCCAAAACAAATAATATGCATATTAAAAAAAATTTAAAACAAATATAAATATCTATATCTATATCTATATCTATCTTTTTATTTATATCTATCTCTAACCCACAAGTTTTGTGGGAGTTCCAATATCCCAATCTAAATTTCTTGATTTTTTGATTTAAAAAAATAAACCTTAGCATCTATTAATTTCTCACAACTCCCAAGCCTTACCCTTATAATAACACTTTAATGCATTAAGAATAAGTATTTTTTTTTTATGTATATCTATCAAAATTTTAAATCACTTAATGGGACAAATTAATCAATTTTCCAAAATTATTGATTTTTAATTTAGAAAATAGATTAAAAAAAACTATTGACTGATTTATTTATTTTTAATTTACAAAATAAATTAAAAAAACTATTGACTGATTTATTTATTTAATAACCAAAATATTTCATAATCTCTCCCTCCTAATCTCTCTCCCAAATTTTCAAAAAAAAATATTAAAACTTGCATTCCTTTTCTCTTCTCCAAAAAATCAGATAATATTTTTTATTAAAGTTCCTGATCAGCATTTAAAACCCCCTCATACAAATAATTATAGATACAATTCGTGTATAGTTACTGCAGTACCCTTTTCAACTTCTCATGTATATTATGGTTAGTGATCAAATTGTTAAATTATTTTTATAAAAAATATTAAAAAACATAATTTATATATTAAAAAAAAATCTAAAACAAATATGAATATCTATAATTATCTCATGCATAGCACGGGTGATGGGCTAGTTATATATTAAGCAAAAGGGGTTTTTAACCTCAAGGCTTGTGGGAGCTCCAACCTCCCAAACTAAATTTTCTGATTTTTTGATTAAAAAAAAAATCTTAGCATTTATTAACATCTCCCAACTCCCAAGTCTTACCCTCATAATAACACTTTAACGCATTAAAAACAAGTATAAAAAAATTCTTTGAAATCCAACACATATGAATTCCTTGAAAAGTCCTAACACATATGATTATTATCCCTCATAATAACACTTTAATGCATTAAGAACAAACATAAAAAAAATATCTTGAAAAGTCCAACATATGTGATTATTATCAAAATATTAAACTTTAATATAATATAATAAAAAAAGAGACATTTAATTCCTTGAAAAGTCTAACACATATGATTATTATCAAAATATTAAACTTTAATATAATATAAAAAAGGAAAAAAAGATGACATTTTTAAAAAAAAAATTAAAAATCACAATTCACATGTATAGATAATTGTAAACATAATAAAATAGGAGGGCATTCATGTCTACACGTTTTTTTTATAAGATTTTTTTCCATTATAATAAGATAATACTTTATTTTTCTCATCTTATAATCTATATATTATATTATATATTATCTATCTATACTATATATTAAACAAAATGGGGTTTTTAATCCCAAGCCTTGTGGGAGCTCCAATCTCCCAATCTAAATTTTCTGATTTTTTGATTTTAAAAAAAAAAAAAAACCTTAGCATTTATTAACTTCTCTCAACCCCCAAGTCTTACCCTAATAATAACACTTTAATGTATTAAGAACAAGTATAAAAATTTCTTTGAAATCCAACACATATGAATTTCTTGAAAAGTCCCAACACATATGATTATTATCCCTCATAATAACACTTTAATACATTAAGAACAAGTATAAAAAAAAATTCTTGAAAAGTCCAACACATATGATTATTATTAAAATATTAAACTTTAATATAATATAATAAAAAAAAAGACATTTAATTCCTTGAAAAGTCTAACACATATGATTATTATCAAAATATTAAACTTTAATATAATATAATAAAAAAAAGAAGACATTTAATTCATTGAAAAGTCTAACACATATGATTATTACCCAAGCCTTGTGGGAGCTCCAATCTCCCAATCTAAATTTTCTGATTTTTGATTTTAAAAAAAAAAAAAACCTTAGCATTTATTAACTTCTCTCAACCCCCAAGTCTTACCCTAATAATAACACTTTAATGTATTAAGAACAAGTATAAAAATTTCTTTGAAATCCAACACATATGAATTTCTTGAAAAGTCCCAACACATATGATTATTATCCCTCATAATAACACTTTAATACATTAAGAACAAGTATAAAAAAAAATTCTTGAAAAGTCCAACACATATGATTATTATTAAAATATTAAACTTTAATATAATATAATAAAAAAAAAAGACATTTAATTCCTTGAAAAGTCTAACACATATGATTATTATCAAAATATTAAACTTTAATATAATATAATAAAAAAAAGAAGACATTTAATTCATTGAAAAGTCTAACACATATGATTATTATCAAAATAATAAACTTTAATATAATATAAAAAAGGAAAAAAAGAAGACATTTAAAAATAAAAAATAAAAGACATTTAAAAATCGTAATTCACATATATAGATAATTGTAAATATATTAAGGAAAATGGGGTTTCTAAACCCCAAGCCTTGTGGGAGTTCCAATCTCTCAATCTTAATTTTCTAAATTTTTGATTTAAAAAAAAAAATCTCAGCATTTATTGATTTGGTCAAAATCCCCTGATCAGCATTTATTAACTTTTTCCAATCCACATGCCTGCATTTATTGATTTGGTCAAAATCTCTGATTAGCATTTAAAATTCCCTCATACAAATAATTATAGATACAGCCCGTGCATAGTTACTGCAGTAGCTTTTTAAATTTCTCCTGTACACTAAGATTAGTGATAAGATTGTTAAATTATTTTTATAAAAAAATCTTAAAAAACATAATTTATATATTAAAAAAATTAAAACAAATATAAATATCTATAAGTATTCCGTGCATAGTACGGGTGATAGGCTAGTGCTATATATTAAACAAAAGGGGGTTTTTAACCCCCAAGGCTTGTGAGAGTTTCAAATCCCATTTTGAATTTTCTAAATTTTTTATTTTTTATTTTAAAAAAAATCTCAGCATTTATTAATTTGGTCAAAATCCCTTAATCAACATTTATTAAATTTTTTCGATCCACATGTCTGCATTTATTAATTTGGTCAAAATTCCCTAATCAGCATTTAAAATCCCATCATACAAATAATTATAGATACAATCCATATATAGTTACTGTAGTACCTTTTTCAACTTCTCCAATACACTATGGTTAGTGATAAGATTGTTAAATTATTTTTATAAAAAATCTTAAAAAACATAATTTATATATTAAAAACAATCTAAAACAAATATAAAATATCTATAATTATCCCGTGCATAGCACGGGTGATAGGCTAGTACTATATATTAAGTAAAATGGGGTTTTTAACTCCAAGCCTTGTGGGAGCTCCAATCTCTCAATCTAAATTTTCTGATTTTTTGATTTTAAAAAAAAAAAACCTTAACATTTATTAACTTCTTCCAACCCCCAAGTCTTACCCTCATAATAACACTTTAATGAATTAAGAAACAAACATAAAAAAAAAATTCTTTGAAATCCAACACATATGAATTCCTTAAAAAGTCGCAACACATATAATTATTATCCCTCATAATAACACTTTAATGCATTAAGACTAAGTATAAAAAAAATTTCTTGAAAAGTCCACACATATGATTATTATCAAAATATTAAACTTTAATATAATATAATAAAAAAAAAGACATTTAATTCCTTAAAAAGTTCAACACATATGATTATTATCAAAATATTAAACTTTAATATAATATAAAAAAGGAAAAAAAGAAGACATTTAAAAAAAAAAAAAAGAAAGAAGACATTTAAAAATCGCAATTCACATATATAGATAATTGTAAATATATTAAGGAAAATGGGGTTTTTAAACCCCAAGCTTTGTTGGAGCTCCAATCTCTCAATTTTAATTTTCTAAATTTTTTATTTTAAAAAAAAAAAACCTCAGCATTTATTGATTTGGTCAAAATCCCCTGATCAGCATTTATTAACTTTTTCCAATCCACGTGCCTGCATTTATTGATTTAGTCAAAATCCTTAATTAGCATTTAAAATCCCTTTATACAAATAATTATAAATACAACCCGTGCATAGTTACTGCAGTAACCTTTTTAATTTCTTCTGTACACTATGGTTAGTGATAAGATTGTTAAATTATTTTTATAAAAAATCTTAAAAAACATAATTTATATATTAAAAAAAATTAAAACAAATATAAATATCTATAATTATCCCGTACATAGCACGAGTGATAGGCTAATATATATATAAAATGTTCTTAAAATTCTCCAAAACTCCAATACTATCTATCTATACTATGCTTACTATACTATCTATACTATATATTAAGCAAAAGAGGGTTTTTAACCCCAAACCTTGTGGGAGCTCTAATCTCCCAATCTAAATTTCCTATTTCTTGATTTAAAAAAACAAAAAAAATCTTAGCATTTATTAATTTCTCCCAACCTCCAAGTCTTACCCTCATAATAACACTTTAATGCATTAAGAACAAGCATAAAAAAAAATTCTTTGAAATCCAACACATATGAATTTCTTGAAAAGTCCCAACACATATGATTATTATTCCTCATAATAACACTTTAATGCTTATAGCGACCCCGGTCTCTTTCCATTTGGTGGTTGTATCCAGACTTACGTTCCGTAGATTCGGTTGTTACATATTTGTTGTTGTCATCCTTTAATTCCTTATTTTTGAGTTATAGGATGTGTTGGGCAGGTTTGTTACAGGTTGGTTGGGTTTGGAAACCAAGTGTTGCTGTCCAGATTTTTGTGTCTTCGCTTGAGCGAGGAGTTGGTCGCTCGAGCGAGCGTTTGCGTCTAGTATAGACCTGAAAGCAGGGTTTCTTGGCTCGAGTGAGCTTTCCTTCGCTCGAGCGAGTTTCGAGTTCTTCGCTCGAGCGAGCATTCTGTCGCTCGAGCGTGCTTCTGGGTTGCAGACCTGAAGCATTGCATTCTTGGCTCGAGCGAGACTTTCTTCGCTCGAGCGAGTAATTCTTGTGTCTTGGTCGCTCGAGCGACCAATCCTTCGCTCGAGCGAGCCTGTCGAGTTTAAATAGGCAGCAGCGGTTTTTAAAAACACTTTTTCACTCTTTTTCTGATTCCAGAACCCTAGGTACGACTTTTCTCTCCCTCCACTCACCTTCTCTCTTAGGTTTCATCTACTTTTAGGGTGTTTCTACCCTAGATCCTTTATTAAAAAGATAGAGTGAGTCGAGGGCTTCCTTTTTATCTGAACAATCTTGGGTTTGGAGCACTTTGGATTTTCGTCATCTTCTCCATTCGAGTTAATTACTTCGAGGTAGGGATTTCCTACTCCATATTATAGGTTTTGTCCTAAGTTCTAGTATTTTGATATGTTCAGGCCCCGGTCCTGAGATTTTGGGGGCCCAAAGCCAATAATCAACTACTAAATTTTTGGGGCCCTTTACATTTTTTTTTTATTGAATGGAAAAAAAAAATTAAGGTAAAGGACAAAAGATTTGCATTAAAATCATAAAAAATATTTAACATTACATTATAACAACTAATATGTATCACTTGATCCTCGCTCTTCTTGCATTTTTAGAAGCAAATAAATCAATCATACTTGCATAATCTAGTTTTTTTGCAAAATCATTTTCAATGGATAACAATGCTAATCCATTCAATCTTTCTTGTGACATGGTTGATCGAAGGTAATTTTTGATGATTTTTAACTTTGATGTGAACTATTAAACTATTAAACTTAAATGAATTCTTCTTGATGATGTAAATACCAATACTATAATAGCAATTAATTGGGTAAAAGACAAGACAAATATTTAATTAATTGAATAGAAAAAAAATATTTACTTGTGATTACTGTGTTGAGATCAAATATTTTTTTAAATCAAAATTCAAAACAAAAGCACCACCACTTAACAAAATACAAAACTTTTAAATTATATGATGTGAACTATTATACTTAAATAAATTTTTCTTGATGATGTAAACACTAATATTATAATAATAATTAATTGTGCAAAAGACAAGATAAATATTTAATTAATTGAATAAAAAAAAAAAAAAGAAAGAAAATTACCTGTGCTGCTGCTGGAGCGCTGCTTCGTCGGCTAGTGTGGTGTGGCTGTCAAAGGGAACTTGCTGGTGTGGTGTGGCTATAGAGGGAAGGTTGATAGGGTTATGAATTAAAAAAAAAAAAATGGGCCTTTTAAGTTGGTTTGGGCCGTGTGGTGTGGCTATCAAAGGGAAGGTTGATAGGGTTATGAATTAAAAAAAAATGGGCCTTTTAAGTTGATTTGGGCCTTAAACTTTTGGCTTTTTAAATGGTCAAAAAAATTAGTTGATTTGGGCTTTTTTTTATTTATTTTTGGACTCAAAACACACCTAACATATTATACTAACTTATAATAGAAGGGGGCCCCCATTTTGGACCTATTTTGAGGGGCCCTAAGCCAGGGCCTTGTGGGCCTATGGCCAGGGCCGGGCCTGGATATGTTGGAGGGCTTCCTTTTTATCTGAACAATCTTGGGTTTGGAGCACTTTGGATTTTCGTCATCTTCTCCATTCGAGTTAATTACTTCGAGGTAGGGATTTCCTACTCCATATTATAGGTTTTGTCCTAAGTTCTAGTATTTTGATATGTTGGAGGTTGTTTGGTAATTTTGGGAAAAACCCTAGTGGTTGAAATAAATTATTTGTATAATTAATTTAGGGAAAATGTGGAATTGAGTTTAATTCAAGGAATTGGGGAACTTAGTGATTTAATGGTGTAGCTGGTTAGTTTAATTACTCACCTATGAAAATGTTAAATTTACATTTGTTGATACATTTATTTCCTATTTAGAAATAACTGTTTTGGGCTATCGGTGGAGGATAGTCGTGATTGTTGTAGACATTGCATGTGGATTAGAGAAAACTGAAACTAATCACATTGGTTAAGTCATTGATTTTGACTATTGAATTAATACAGAAAATACGTGTATTGATTGTGTGTTGCATATGCATTTTGTTTGGGAGGAGATAGGGGATGTACTCTACGGTTTAGGGAAGATAGGGGATTGACCTCTAAACCGGATTTTGTTTGGAGGAGATAGGGAATGGACTCCATTAGCATCACTATATGTGTGCTTATTGATTTGAAGTGTTTTACATGTTGTTGATACAGCACTAAAATGTGTATCAATCGGAAGTATGGAAGTGTTTGATATGAGCCTTTGTCTCATTTATTTTTTGTTCATATTGGAAGAAACGTTAATGTGATATATAGTTCACTGTTACGGTTGGCCAGGTTCTGAGCCATATTGATATAAATGGCAAGTTGAAT
The DNA here is from genome assembly GCA_030407325.1 of Camellia japonica. Lineage (NCBI taxonomy): Eukaryota > Viridiplantae > Streptophyta > Magnoliopsida > Ericales > Theaceae > Camellia > Camellia japonica. The sequence goes on along the minus strand of JAPPVO010000010.1, from coordinate 80,834,472 downwards.
AAATAATGGAAAGTGAAACGTGTCATAGACATTAAGGTCATGAAACTGTAGTTGGTGAAATGAATAGTTGTGTTAACCATTTATTGAATGCTATTGCTTTATTCAATACTTATATTTGGTTTAGTATATTTCTACTACTGGGCTGTGGCTCACCCTATATGGGAACATCATTTTCAGGTTCAGGTGATGTGCTACCTCCAAGGACTTAGCTTGGATGGATTGGGAGTTGAAGACTCTGTTTATTAGTTTGTTGTTTATTTTTTTTTTTTTGATGTTACATGTAAACTCAAGCCTAGGGCTTAATGTGTAAAATGAGTTAGTACTCATACTTTTGTGTCCAAGTGGTGGCTTGGAAAGATGTAAGCCCGTAGGGCATTTACTTTCATTATTACATGTAATGTCTTTTATTAAGGTACTCTGATGAATGAAATAATGTTTTGTTTTCTTATAACGTTGCATGTTAATAATAAATATTATTATGGGTTTAATTTTGAGGCGTTACAACTTGGTATCAGAGCGTACCGGGTTCGAATACCTTGGGTACGGGGAAGTGATTAGTATCACATTGGGTTCGTCTCGCTTGATAGAGACTTAGATGTACTGTTATATGCTTATATGATACATGTTTTATGTGACTATGTGGGTATGGAATGTAGTTTTTAGGATGTTGATTGGACCCTTGAGTTTCTAGTAGTCTTGTTGGAAGGCACTTGATCAATGCTGCTTCCACCGGAACTTTAGTGACGCCTCGGGACTATCATTATCCAGGAATGAAATTCGTAGGTGCTTATGTGATTATGTGCTTACGTGGAGTGACTTATTGTTGTCCAATGCATTAGGACGCAAGTGTTAGTTTTTTGGCACACTTATTAATGTGCTAACGTCTTTGTTACCTTTATTAGGATGTCAGGACGAGGACGTGGTAGGCGTGGTAGGCGTGGTGGGCAGGAGATTGCCTATACCGGATGAGATTCCGGCAGTGCAGGATGGAGTTGGTCAGGCCAATGTGGCCGAGCCGGTAGGACAGCAGGCTATGGGTGCTTTGGCCCGAGAGATAGCAAGGGCATTCAGGAGTCAATTGGCATTCTTAGGGCTGAGAATCAAGCCCAGGTTTTTGTTGCGGATGCAGGACCTTCTTTTCTGAAGAGGGAGTTCTTCCGGTCTAACCAGGACGAATTTGTGGGTGATCCTAAAGAGCCACTTAAGGCAGATGAATGGCTCGAACAGACAACGAAGACGTTTGAGATGCTAGGCATCGAAGACGAGGTACTGAAGGTGACCTTGGCATCTTTCCAGTTAAAGGGGATGCGGGTCAGTGTGAAGTTCACTAAGAGTCGTATAAGGAGGACTTGGAAGGCCTCTCGACGCTTCCAGGAGAAGTTCCTGTCCTCAGCTGTTACGGAGAGGTTGAGAGAGCAGTTTTGCCAGCTTAAGTAGAACAGTTCTTCTGTGGCCGAGTTTGAGGCTGCATTTACCAGCTTGTCTAGGTTTGCACCTGAGTTGGTGGCGTCTGAGGACCGCCGTTGTATTGAGTTCGAGAAGAAGTTGAGCGTGGCCTCAAGCTGAGAGTTGTAGGGACTATGATTCGAGATTATGGGCGTCTGGTTGATGCTGCAGCCTATACTGAGATCATGATGTAAGAAGAGGAGGAGGAAGGGCAGAAAGGCTCCAAGAGGAGTCAGGATGGACAGAGTGATGCAGGAGACAAAGGGTTTTAACCCTCAGCAGTCTCCGGGAGTTTTTTCTAGATCGACTTTTCCTTGTGCCAAGTGCTAGTTCTGGGAAAGGCAGCCAGGGAGACATTACCTGTTTCAAAGTGTGGTCAGCTGGGCCACAAGTCTCCAGTTTGTCCTGAGAGGGAGGAGTAACAGAGAGCAGCATCTTCTTCGGCTCGATCTCAGAGCCAGAGTCAGGGTGAGAGGCCAGCCGCTCTCTTTGTTTTAGTGTGGTCAGGCAGGGCACATGAAGAGGTATTGCCCGCAGTTGAGTGCCACATCTGGTGCATCTGGTTTGAGCAGACTCAGAGTCATCAGCCAGCTCAGTCAGTTCAGCCTCGAGTGCCAATCAGGGGCTTCATCGTCCCAGTCGGTGCAGCAGTCTGGTGCTCCTAGGGGTGAGCAGTTTGATCATAGATCGTCTGGGCGCGTGTATGCTGTTACCCGCAGGATCTCATGATCTTGTTACCGGATCCATCATTATGAGAGGTACCTTTCTTGTTTTGCAATTCGGTTGCTATGTATTGATTGATACGGGTGCATCTCATTCCTTTGTGTCTGCTGCATTTGCATCTGTTTTGGAGTTTGAGTTTGCACAGTTAGCATCTCCTATTTGTGTAGTGTCACCTCTTGGGGTGAATTGATCTTGAAACAAGGCGTTAGGCGTTGCGACATAGAGGTTGCCGATCATAGCTTCCATTTCCTTTTGTAGTTATGCCCATGAAGGGCTTTGATGTTATTTTGGGTATGGACTGGTTATCGTCATACCGGGCAGTTATTGATTGCTACCGCCAGAGGTGTCACTTGTTGTACCGTGAGCGGGGAGTGTTTTCATTTTCTGGGGGACCGGGTTGGTAGTGTTTTGCCCCGGGGTATGATCCGCGAGGGTGGAGTGAGCTTAGTGGTCTACTTGCTAGCTTTGAGAGTGGTGAGTGTGATGAGACCCAGACTGTGTTGCCAAGAGTGGTTTGGGCAGGTTTGTTACAGGTTGGTTGGGTTTGGAAACCAAGTGTTGCTGTCCAGATTTTTGTGTCTTCGCTCGAGCGAGGAGTTGGTCGCTCGAGCGAGCGTTTGCGTCTAGTATAGACCTGAAAGCAGGGTTTCTTGGCTCGAGCGAGCTTTCCTTCGCTCGAGCGAGTTTCGAGTTCTTCGCTCGAGCGAGCATTCTGTCGCTCGAGCGTGCTTTTGGGTTGCAGACCTGAAGCATTGCATTCTTGGCTCGAGCGAGACTTTCTTCGCTCGAGCGAGTAATTCTTGTGTCTGGTCGCTCGAGCGACCAATCCTTCGCTCGAGCGAGCCTGTCGAGTTTAAATAGTCAGCAGCGGTTTTTAAAACACTTTTTCACCCTTTTTCTGATTCCAGAACCCTAGGTACGACTTTTCTCTCCCTCCACTCACCTTCTCTCTTAGGTTTCATCTACTTTAGGGTTTTCTACCCTAGATCCTTTATTAAAAAGATAGAGTGAGTCGAGGGCTTCCTTTTTTATCTGAATAATCTTGGGTTTGGAGCACTTTGGATTTTCGTCATCTTCTCCATTCGAGTTAATTACTTCGAGGTAGGGATTTCCTACTCCATATTATAGGTTTTGTCCTAAGTTCTAATATTTTGATATGTTGGAGGTTGTTTGGTAATTTTGGGAAAAACCCTAGTGGTTGAAATAAATTAATTTGTATAATTAATTTAGGGAAAAATATGGAATTGAGTTTAATTCAAGGAATTGGGGAACTTAGTGATTTAATGGTGTAGCTGGTTAGTTTAATTACTCACCTATGAAAATGTTAAATTTACATTTGTTGATACATTTATTTCCTGTTTAGAATAAACTGTTTTGGCTATCGGTGGAGGATAGTCGTGATTGTTGTAGACATTGCATGTGGATTAGAGAAAACTGAAACTAATCACATTGGTTAAGTCATTGATTTTGACTATTGAATTAATACAGAAAATACGTGTATTGATTATGTGTTGCATATGCATTTTGTTTGGGAGGAGATAGGGGATGTACTCTACGGTTTAGGGGAAGATAGGGGATGGACCTCTAAACCGGATTTTGTTTGGAGGAGATAGGGAATGGACTCCATTAGCATCACTATATGTGTGCTTATTGATTTGAAGTGTTTTTACATGTTGTTGATACAGCACTAAAATGTGTATCAATCGGGAAGTATGGAAGTGTTTTGATATGAGCCTTTTGTCTCATTTATTTTGTTGATATTGGAAGAAACGTTAATGTGATATATAGTTCACTATTACGGTTGGCCAGGTTCTGAGCCATATTGATATAAAGAAAGTTGAATAAATAATGGAAAGTGAAATGTGTCATAGACATTAAGGTCATGAAAACTGTATGTTGGTGAAATGAATAGTTTGTGTTAACCATCTATTGAATGCTATTGCTTTATTCAATACTTAATTTTGGTTTAGTATATTTCTACTGGGTTGTGGCTCACCCTATATGGGAACATCATTTTCAGGTTCAGGTGATGTGCTACCTCCAAGGACTTAGCTTGGATGGATTGGGAGTTGAAGACTCTGTTTAGATTAGTTGTTTATTTTGTTTTATTTTGATGTTACATATAAACTCAAGCCTAGGGCTAATGTGTAAATGATTAGTACTCATACTTTTGTGTCCAAGTGGTGGCTTGGAAAGATGTGAGCCCGTAGGGCATTTACTTTCATTATTACATGTAATGTCTTTTATTAAGGTTACTCTGATGAATGAAATAATGTTTTGTTTTCTTATAACGTTGCATGTTAATAATATTATTATGGGTTTAATTTTGAGGGCGTTACAAATGCATTAAAACAAGCATAAAATCCAACACATATGATTATTATCAAAATATTAAACTTTAATATAATATAATAAAAAAAAATTTAATTCCTTGAAAAGTCTAATACATATGATTATTATCAAAATAATAAACTTTAATATAATATAAAAAGGAAAAAAAAGAAGACATTTAAAAAAAAAAAAAAAAGACATTTAAAAATCGTAATTCACATACATAAATAATTATAAACATAATCCGTGCATAGCACGGGTGGTATGCTATTTTTATTATTATATAAAAGAGCAGGTAGAAATTTTATTTTTTTGTTTATTTTTGTTAAATAAAAAATTCCAACAAGAAGATGTTTATAATTTTTCAAAGTATAGAGATAATTTGTATTTTAAATAAATCTCATAAAATTTATTTATTATTTACCCTAAAATTTAAAATAAAATTAGTATTTTAGGTCATGTTTAAATCTTAGAGTGAAAGAAAAGAAACCGAGATTGATTTGCTCCAGGAAAGAAAAAAATTATTTGATGAGATCACATCACCCGTTGCACCAAAACTTTGCCTGCAAGTTGCAACCTTTCTTATTCTTTGAAATGTCACTAGTAGTCATTGGAGGAGGAATTAAAAGAATTTGAGGTCATAATTGTCTCATACCATGAGATTAGTTGAATAAAAAAATAAATAATATAATGAGTTTTAAAAACTTTCTTATTATAAGTGATTAGAATGAATTATAAATATAACAAGTCTAAATTAGGATTGTAGCAAAAGTTTGCGATGTAAAAATTTGAGGGAATGGAATGGTTGCTATATTGTCATTGATGTTCTTCTTGTGGGATTCATTTAACATCTTATCTCAATTATTCGAATTGTTTGCTTTTTAAAATTTATTGGCAAAAAAATAATTTAATTAGATATCAACAATCTTTTGATCAGATCATTTTTTGTATTCAGGTTAACATTCAAAATCATACTTACTATTTATTTTTTTTAGATACAAATGTGTCTTAATAGTTTGGCATATTATGAAAAAGTTAAAAAATCAAAAAGTTACTTAAAAAGTTAAAAAGTTAACACTATTCACCAAAAGTCAACAATTACGGCTGCATAACTCCCAATTCGAATTTTTTCCTACAAATCAATTTTTACAATTTTTTGTTATACATTTTTTCATAAAAAGTCAAAAAGTTAACCCAAACATCTATATTTTCACCTCAATTTTTTAGTCTAAAAAGACAAAAAGTGCACTTTATTTAAAACACCTCAAACAAACTTTATTTTTTTTAAAAATGTACTACTCGATAGAATTTGAAAAATGAATTATTAAAATTACCAAGTTGGGATCCAGAGTGGATCCCATTAAAGGCACAATCGTGACTACCGTGCCCTCACACAATAATTACCTAAAGTCTCAAATTAGTCCTTGTGAGATTAATTGAATAAAATAAAATAAAATAAAAAAACATAATATCATGAGTTCTAAACATTTTTTATTATAAAATAATTAGATCAAGTGAATTTATATATGTAACAAATCATAATTAGAAAAGGATTTGACTTTTTTAAGTTATCATCTCAACTTAAGAGAGCATTTAAATTTGGTAGGCCTATTTTGAAATCGATTTTAGTAATTCGAATTATTCACATTTTAGGATTCATTGAAAAAAATATTCATGGAAAAACTCAAGATAATTAGACATTGGTAGTTATATATTTGAATAATATTGTTTTAAAAAAAATGGACGATAAATAAAATTTTAGAATAACTATCCATTTTTTCTTATACAAATTTAATTCAAACATATAGCTTCAATATCCAATCATTTTGATTTTTGTACGAATATTATGGTTGATGAATTCTACATGAATGGTTCAGATCACCAAAATTGTTATCAAAATAGACTTACCAAATTCAAATGCTCTCTTATTGAAAGAAGCCAAACCCATTACAAAAAATGCTCCGCTGTACAATGCACCGTATATAACTCTACACAAAATTACGTAAATTTTTACGAATTGGCATAAACGATACCATAAAAGGATGTAACTTAAACATAAATTCCCTCGTCTATTCATAAAAATGAACAAACCCATTACTACCACCTCCACCCAGCCAGCACCACCAACCACCACCTCCATGAACATCGACCTCCTCTACTTGGCTCCTCCAAAATCTAGATCATGAGAATCCCCAAAAACCTGGAAAAATAAAATAAAAAATCAACTGGCATAACAGGTTTTAAAGGTGTCAAATTGGGTTTTGAATTGAGCCCATATTGTTTTGAATTAGATTAGATTTAACATTTATGACCTACTGATATGATTCCCTTTTTACTGATAAAACACATTTTTAATTGAGATCCAAATCTTCCATTATTCTAGTTTTTTTTTTTCTTCTAACCTCTTGTGATTTTTGTGGTGATTTGTGTGGTAGGTTTGATGGTGGTTTTGGGTTTGGTGTTGTGGCGGAGAAAGGGGAGCGGAGGTCGGTGGTCATGATTGGTGTAGAAGGAAAGGGAGGCAGAGCAGAGAGGCGTTGAGGGGGAGGGGGATCACATGAGGAAATGTGCAGGTAGGTGGCTGAAAATGTTGGTTTGATTTCAATTTTTTGGATTTAATTTTTTTAAATTGA